>VXAZ01010072.1:723137-921175 GCA_013399875.1 Gymnorhina tibicen
AAAAAAAAAAAAAAAGTGAATTTGGCTCAAAAAATTCATGAGACAGGAATTTTCATCTGTTTTTTGCTGTCTGGTCTATGGGTTAGAGCAAGACAGAAAACTTCCAGTGAAAGTAAAATTTTGATAAAAAAGACTCATTTAAAAAAAAAAAAGACAACACAGAAACCATGTGGGGAAAGATTTTAAAGTTGATGGAATACTTTGGTTATTTTTAAACAATAGTGGTTTCAGAAGTGTGAAATAATTGGTCTATTTTGTTATTTTTTCTCAGTTATTTTTCTTAAGCTTGTTTAGAATTAACACTTTTTTTTTTTTTTTTAAAAAAAGGAGGAATTTGAAAATCTTAATGTTAACCCACACCATTTTTTTTCCCTTATCTATCAGATAACTTTTGTCTTGTTTCTCTTGTTTTCGTCCTTAGCCTGAGATAATGTGTGCTGGCAGCTAATGCAGCTCTGTATCCCTACCCCAGGGGCTGTGCTACAGCTGTGCTAAGGAGTCCTCTTTCTTTTGTGTCTGAAACGGGCTGGGCAATGATAAATCCAGACGAGTAGTGCTGCTTTTATTGTGCAATTACATCAGTAAAAAGGAGCTCTCAGGAATATAAACAGCCCGAGGCATCTGCCCTGCAGGTCACCTTGAAAGGATATCTTGTCATCGAGGCTGCACTGTCAGTCTTGGACAGGAGCATTAGTGCCAGCCCAGGTTTAACTTTATGCCTGTTCAGGCTTTTCCTGCATACATCTATCAGAGGTACTTGTGGATGAACTAAGACTCGCTATAAAAGAGAAAATAGGGCCGTGGTTTTCACCTGCTGAAGCATTTTTGAGTTTTTGAAATGGAACAAAGAATCTATTATGGGTCGAGAGAAGAACGTCCAAACAGTGTGGGGAGGAATGTACTGACAGAGGAAATGAAATTACTTTCCTCGGCTTTTGAAATGTGTGGATAGAAGTAGCCAAAATCTTCAGTGTGGGAGATTCCCTGTGATTATACCATGTGGAAGGTGGCTGCAAGATAATACTGTTTTCTTTGCTTATGAATGCTTCCTTTATTTTTGTACAGGGGCAAAGTAAAATTGGGAGCAGAATTTTGCAACCAAAAGTCCTGGCAATGCTGCTTAAGCTACTATGCTTCCCATGGAGTTAAAACAGTGGAAGTCTTAATTCCCAGTGAAAACTAATGAGGCGTAGCAGGTGCTTTTGAAAATTTTATCCATACGGGAAGAAAAATTAATCTTGTATTTCCTAGGAATGAATTAAACCCAAAATTTTTAGGACTGGGACGGGTTTTGTTTGTTTTCTCTGAATCAGAGAGTGAGAAAGCCATCTTCAGATTTTTTTGTATGTGATTCACTTCTGAAATTAACTGGGGAATCAGACCGTCATCTTTTTAATAATGAGTACCACTGGAGTCATAAAGTACTTCTTAGAAATCTGCACCGTTTTTTAGGAGGATAGAAAGATGAAAGCAGTTGATCAACTAATTAAAACCAGATAAAGTCATGGAAGCAAGACAAAAACGTTACTCTTGCAATTCAGCTGCAATCTCTGTCTCTACTCCTCCCCTTCCCAGCAAAGCTGAAAGCAGAGGACTTGGCTTGTACCACTCCTGCCTAGGGCTCTGTGTTGGCATATGCATATGTTTAGGAAGATCTAGTGGTTTAAGCTTGTATTTGGCCTCCATCCAGATACAAGTAAAAACTCCAGAGAAGATCATTGCATGGGATTGTTGCAGGGAGCACAACTTCTGTATTTACCTCTCCCCTCACAGACAAACTTTTTGCAGTTTCTCACTCCCTTGGAGTACTTGTCTTTTCCACTCTAGGATCTGGCAGGTTTTTCCCAAGGGGAGCAGTTCTGTCTTCTTCACCTGCAGGGCTCCTAACTCTTCAGTTCCTTCACTGGTGGCAGATGCAGAGCTCATTTTCCTTTTTCCACACACCCATGCCAGCTTTTTCCCCCCATAGTGTCTTTTACTCCCAGCTGTCCTTTCTGTTGCTCAGATGCCCTCCTGCGGAGTGCTGTCATTTTGGGGGAAATGCTCTGCTCTTCCTTGCACGAATTCCCTGCGAAATCTCTCAGTCACTTGGCCATTGAGTTTGCCCTGGTGCCTCATACTACCCAGATGTCTTATTTAGTGAAAATGCCCTGAAAGTTCTCCTTTGAATGTTTTTTTTCTGTCATTCATGTACATTTTGAAGCCAGAATTCTGTCTTTTCACCCTAGAAATGGAGTAGAGATGAGCGAAAAGTGCAGACTCCCAGGCACAAGTCCACTGCCTCCGCAGTGAGGATGGAAGTGCCCGTGGTCCTGAGCTGCCCTCAGTGTGCTGTGGGGAGGATGTTAGTAACGAGTGAGAGCAGACTGAGAGAGGATTTCAGTTATGCCTGAGCAGCAGAGCTCCAAGCTTTGGAAGGAGACTCCTTCATCTGTTGCTGGTGCCTCCTGGCTTGTCAGCAGTGCTGGGCAGAGCTGTGGCGTGGTTCCATCTGCCCGCAGTGCCAGGGTGCTTTCCTGTTCCATCCTTTCAAAATACGATCCGCGGAGTTCTCATCACCTTGCAGACTCTGTGTGCACACCGGGTCCCTCCTTGGCACTGCACTTACACCCATCTTTGAGTGCTTTGCTGGAGAGAGATGAGATCACTCAGGAGTTTGATCTTCAGCACACATTTGACTGTCTTGACTTGGGGTCTGGAATCACTGCCTTCAAAACATGACTGTGAAAGAATATGTGATTTGCCAGTTGCCCAAACACCTCAGTCAAAAATCTGAAACCTTAAATTGTTTAATCTGGCATTCCTAGCTTCATAATGACTGAAAAAATAGCCCTATTCCTATTTTTTCCTTCCTAAACATTAGAAAAAAGTTTTTGTTTTTGGCAGAGATTTTGTGGGCTAACTTTCAGGGCAAAATACTGGGGTTTGAGTAGGGGATTCTAATGGAAAAGCTGAGCAACAAATTCACACAAGGTTCTTCTTAATTATAGAAGCCAAAAGCTCTTCCAGATGTCTGTCAGCCCTGCAAGCTAGATACTGCCATCACTGGTTTTAATAAAAACTCATATTCAGCAAACTTTATTACTGATTTACTGTACACTGCTAAAGCCAGAAAATGTTTTTGCTCTAAAAAGAAAACAAAGACCTGATATTTTCATCAGTTGCACTCCAGCATGTCATTTACTATGTTAAACACCAGCCCCGTTCCATTATTTGACTATTTTCTGTAGCTTGCCATCATTAAAACTGGAATTTCAGAAACTCTTGTCAAGAGGTCCATAGGCAAGAAATGCACATGGATAAATCAGTAAATGGTGCGTGCAAAACAGGCAAAGCCACTTACAGCACACATACGTGACATGCACAACCAGACAGGCAGTTCTGTGAAAAGTTACCTGTTTGTACATGCAACTAATACATACTCTAAAGAAAAACGAGAGCTGAGAAAACCACAGGCCAATGCTACAGAATAAATACAGGAAAATATGATGTGGCTTTGTGAATACAAAAGTGAACAGAACAAAACCAGTAGGAGAAATCATCAGGCAGAGAGTAGCTAATGAAATCTCTGAACAATGATGTAATTAAAGTGCATTAATCACTATAAAAGATCATTTCCCTTTAAACATCTGCTCCTGTTCACTTGGCAACAGCCTGGGCAGTGTCATGAATGATGGGGGTTTGGATTATGCTGAAGGGCATGTGTTATCTGAGAAACAAGGTGGAACAACCCCAGCTTGACAGCTTTCCCTCAGTTCAGGTGTAACACCAAGGAAGTAAGGGGAAGAGAAAACGAGATGGCGCTTAGAGTGGAAGGGAAAAGCTTGTATAAAATGGAACCCTGCCTTCTCAGCCATGCAGACAAAATTTCATTGGGTGCCAGTGGATTTGAATAAACTGATTCCTCTGGGAAAAAAGCACCTGCCCACCCTGCTGCTTTTCAGAGAGCCTCAGGAGCCATAGCTTGTAGGAGACACCTTGTTCCATCCCACCGAGAAGCGCCACGAAATTCTTCCCGAGCGCTTTCTCTGTGGCAGCCTGGCTGTGCCAGCAGAAGAGCGAGATGAGGCATTTCGGGAGAAAAAGCTCTGGCATAGCTCAGTGTGCAGAAGAGGGGCTGTGACCATCCCTCACTGCCCTACAGTCTGTGCTTCGGTACCAGATGGAGCAAACTCCCTCCAGTGCTGTGAGGGCTGAGTGAAGCCGCTCATGAGCTGTGTTCTCAGTTAAGTGAGGAGTCACGGATTGTTGTTTCAGCTCTGTCACTGGACTGTGTCCCTCAGGTAGGATTTTTGGGGACTGTTTTTTGTATCCTTGCATACACCTGGCTCCTTGTTGCATTTCCACACAGTTGGTGGCATGGACACTGGCTGTGGGCACAGCTGGTGGCCCCCGTGCATCTGTTTTTTTCAGTTTGTCTGTATCCAAGGCAGGAAGGGGGGGAGGCAGCTGTGCTCCTCTTACGGGGACACCTCTGAAGGTGGAACCCTTTGAGACCCACTAGCAACAAAGATGCAGCTGCAGAGCAACACTGATTTTTATGCTGGTCTTGTTTCCTTAGCAAATCTGTGGCAGGTAGCACTTGGGGAGCAGGGATGACACAAGTGTTGGAGGCAGAGTAACTCATTTTTACCACACTGGTCATTCATAAGGTCTCCTTCAGGGCACCTACTTGGGGAGCCTTCACCAGCCTCTGGACTTGAGGCTGTGTTGGTGATGAGAATGCACATACCCCCATGGATTTCCAAGGGAGGCAGGCAGATCCCAGATCCCACCTGGAGAAAGGAGGACTGGGGTTGTGGATGCTGTACGTGGTTATGCCTCTTCGTGCCTGTTTTTGGTGGTTCTGTGAATTCACGGAGGGTTCATGCTTTTTCTGTCTGGGCACTGTTAGGTGAGAAAGTGAAAATGAACTCAGCTTCGGTCTTTGCTGCTTAGTTACAGGTGAAATACTTGATCTGGTTTGTGCCTGTCCTTAACAATACTGGCCCCCCCTCACGGGGACTTGCAGGCTTTGTAAAAGGAATTGGGGAGGTTCAGATAAAAAGTATGTGGGTTTCTGTCTCTCAAAGCTGGTAAAGTCATACAGTGGTATTTAAACAGAAAATCAAAACAAACCTCTTGGCTTCTCCCAGAAGCACACAGATTGGTATTGCAGAAGCCTGAAGATTCCAGGTTTATGTGCTGCTTTCTCTAACTTCACGGTGTTTTAGGTGTGCTGTGGGTTGTTACCAGCCGGGTGCTGCCATGCCACCTGCTGCCTGCGTGGTCCGGCTCAGGAAGGGAGCAGGGCCAGCCTGGGAGCAGGGATGTTCCAGCTGCCTTGGTGGGCAGCACCTTCAGTGAGGAGGGAAAGGGAGCCTGAGCAGGCTGCAGCCAGGTGCCTTGGATCCACTCACCACCAAATTCCCTCTCCCTCATCTGCTCTTGCTCAGGCCCTGCTCTGTCCAAGAGCACAGTTATGCTTTTCCCTAATAGCCCTAATTCCACCCAGTGACTCCCAGGGAACTGAAATAAGGTTGTGCTCTGTGTGGCCGTGGAAAGCAAAGAAGGGCCTGGAACCTCTGAGTTCTCTGTTCATCATCTGTTCTGGGCTTGAACCAAAAGCTGCAGGTTTAGTTTTGGAAAATCCAAACAGGTTTCCATTGCATTGTGCATATTTAAAAAGAAATAAAGACAGTTAATTGAGAAATTTAGCTCCAGATTTTCCTTGGCTGGTGAGTTCTTCACAGTTCCAGATGCAGGCATAGGTTGCACAGGGAACAAGGGGAGAACATTATGGGAGCAAAGGTTTCAAGGAAAGCTGCCTTGCACGAGAGGAGTTGTGCAGGTATCAAATGTAACAGACCTTGTTGTACTTACCCATTGTCTTTACCAAAACTTGCAAACGTAGGTGTGTAAATCTGTGCACTTCATGACATATTTTGTACCCAGCCAAAACATCCAACACTTCCGAGGGAAGCAAGCAGCTGAACAGGTCTGTAGCTGGAGGTAGGCACATGTGAAAATGGTGGTGTGGACATGAATAGACATACTGATTTTATACATGAGGTCTGAAATAATGATTTAGTCCTCTTCTCTGGACTGTTTATGCAATGCAGAGGTTTTAAGCTTTCACTGTGGTGTAGGTCATGTGCACACATAAAGAATTACGTTTTTCTTTGGAGATGTAAGTCCTGCATATCGTTAACGTGGAATTTTTGGTTGCATCAGATAAGGTTGCTCATGTGAAAGGGACTGTCCTTGCATCACTGCCACCTAATGGCCAGGACTTTGTAGTTGGGTGCCTGGTTTGGGTGTCCCCTGGAAAACTGATCCTGTCACCAGTACTAACTTTATTACCCTGTAAGAGTAGATAATGATCTTAACTGCCCTCAGCTTCATTTTCAGCCTGTAATAGTCCGTTCTGCAGCCTCACTGGACACTGGTGTGTATATTCTTGCTTTGGTGGCATATGAGAGATCAGGAATTTAGTTTTTGTATGGCAAAACCCAGGAAGAAAGGAAAATCATTAATCAGATGGGTGTAATCTCCAAGGAAGCAAGTACTGCATTTTAATTCAGCATTTCCCTTTGATGAAAACTTTAGTGAATGTTATTATGTGGAATTTATATGAAGCCTGGGTTTAGGTAATCAGCTTTAATATTTATACTCTTAGGGAAAAAAAAATTGAATCATTAGTAAGCATGCATAATTAATGAATAAATTGTATTTTTCCTTTGTTTTCCTTCAGGTATAAGGAAATGCTAGATCTAGTGATATCACCCAGTCTGACTGTAAATAGAGAGTGCCCTGACAGACTGAAGCTTAACCTTTCTCACGTTTATGCCACGGCTCCAGATGACATAGAAGGTAGGCTGCTCTTCTGCTTGCTGTTTGCTGCTTTAACATAACATATATGTATAAATGTAACTAAAGGGAGCTGGCCACAGCAAGGCCTCTGCTTCTGGCAATTAGTTCTGCAGTATAGTGAGCAACTGAGATTTTTTGAGGTTTTTGTTTGTTTGTTTGTTTGTTTTGTAGACTCTCCAGTTGTGGTTGAATCCTTTAGTTCCACAATGGCTTTAATGCAAATGGAATAGAAGTATTCCATACGTAAATATATATCTGTGTGTAGTTGGTGCCTGCATTTACAAACATGCATGTGTAGATTTTTGTTCTGCTGGAGAACTTGCAGGTGTAAACCACATTTTGTGTAGAGCTGGTAGTTTTTGCTGGAGCCCCTGTGGTGGTGTGAGCGTGGGCTTTGGTGGCTGTGCTGCTGCTGTTCAGGTGGGGGCTGTGGGGGCTCCCAGGCCCAGAAATGTATTGAGCAGCCAGAAAACCTCCTGCCAAAGCAGCTCTGTGCCCCAGTTTGCATCGCTCTGAGATCTCTGCTGCCATCCCCAAAGAGCCCTGAGCCCTGCTGGCCTCTGCTCTGGAGTTTCACATTTGGCAGGTACCAGGGACAAATTCTTTCAGTGGTTGAGGCTCTGATGGAAATTTATCTGCTCTCCTCCTTCTCCCCTCCGCCCCATCATACTGTTCAAGTGAAGGAAACAGAAGAATGTTAAATCTGCTAAAAAAATTATTGGCAAGTGATGCAGCTGAACTAGTTCTTGCTAGTACAATCCCAGCTATTGTTTGCTGCGGTCAGGATCTGTCAGCCTTCCTGTTAGAGGGGAGTTAGGAAAAGGCACTGGCTATTATGTTTTAGTAGTGCATTTAACCCTTCATTTATAGGCTCTTAGAAGCCCAGGAGATGTTTTGTTTGCGTGTTTGCTGAGGCATTAGGTATTGCGTGATTAAATCACGTACATCAGGAGTGCCTATTTACAAGAGCAGCAGAAGGAATAACAGCCTAAAGGAAACATCCTTTTAAACGTTCCTGTTTGCAGAAGAGATTAGAGCTAGAAATGATTTTTAGGTACATCGTTTTGTAAACATCTTGGTGCAGGAACTGTTTTGTTATTACGTGATATAAATAAGAGCCAACACAGGAGCTGTGCTGTTGGACACCAGTTTGCCAGTGACAGCTCACGTTGATTTGTTTCTTATAGAAATATTGTGGTGTTTTTGCTACAGAATGATCTCCTGTGCTACCAAGATTGTGCTCTTTCCCTTGAAAATACTTCTTGTTGATTTGAAGAACAGGAAAATACTTGTGTGTTTGACAATTCTCAGACTGACAGAGCTCTTAATGTAATAAATGCACACAAATTTGTGCTCTGTATTGCATGTACAGTATTAAATTTAGCAAGTCTAGTCATAGTACTTACTCATTTAGATGTCCATGTAGCTGTCTGGCCTGTTGTTTTCATGAGTGCTTGTCATGAGATGTGCATTTATATCAATATAATTTTCAAGTGCACAATTTGCCTGTAGAATCAACTCTGCCTTTTCTTGTCAGTGACAGTAGCATATTGCATATTCACACACTAAATTCCTTCTTGGCATCCTTGGCAAACTTAGTTACTCTGTGCCAAAATAAAAAATTTGAAGCTGTCGTGTTTTTCAAAAAGAAAAGAAATGAGGCTTGGGCTCAAACTGTTCTGCTGGATTTTTGATGTAATTAAAACTATGAATTAAAGGAATTAATTGTAAAATGTCTGTTTATTCAATGCAATTCTGTTTGGTAATGAGGGACAGACAGAAACGGTGTAGTTCTTGTTTTCACAGTCTAAAAATCTAATTTTCTAAACTGTTTTCTTTCAGGTAAGTCAAAGCAAATTTTTCACAGTGAATTCGAAGGTGACTCAGGTGAGCCCGGTTTTGGATTTAAACCCGGTCTTTTTTCTGTGTGAGTTGAGTAGGTACATTTGTATAACATTATCCTTTGTCAGTCATATGTACATTTGTATAACGCTGTCCTTGGCTGGTATTTTAAACCAAACCTCTCTGCCTGTTGCCTGGGAAATAGGTTACTGTACCACATTTTATAGGTACAGAAACCAAGGTAGGGTTGCAGGTGGGTTTTACTTCTCCAGGGTGCTGGAGGGTTGCAGGGGTTTGAAGAAAGACTCTTTCTGGTGTTGTTTCTGTCAGTGATTAGGGTGATCCTGTTAGTGGTTAGGCCTGTATAGGTTCCACCGTTAATTACAAAAATTGACATTCTGAAAAAAGAATGATACCCAGAAATTAATATTTTTGGTAAGAACTCATGATGATGCAATTTTAATTGAAATTTAGTCTAAAAAGTTACCAGATGAAATGGCAGTGTTTTTAAAAATAGTTTGGTGTAATCTCCGTGTTAGAGTGTAAAATGATCAAGCCATGTAAAAGGTTGTGTGTGAAAGAACAATTTCAGAAGGGGTCTAAATCAGGAAGAACAAACATTTCAGATGTGAGCATGTTGGGTCTTTTTGGTCATTCTGTCCATATTTACAGCACAAGAAGTTACCCAGACCCCCAGGACTATTTGCATGTATTTAGACTTTACGTGTACTTGCATATTTCATGAAATGAAAAATGGTTTCAATGTTTAACTTGCCGACTGACCAACGTCTGAACAAAGGCAGTTGTGCTGTTTTGGTCACTGAGGGTGGGTGCAGAAGCCATGTGCAGTTCTGGTGTGTTCATTGATGCAGCCAGGAGACACAGAGGCTGAATCAGTTGTGCCTCGTGTCGTTATTGATGATTGTGAGAGTGTTTTGGCATCTCTAGTGCTGAATTCATGGCAGCTCCAGCCAGGAACCGAGAAGCCAAGTTTGGATGGCACTGTGGAGGCAACCTGCAAAATACACATGGTGGTATTTTGGTATGATGTTTTCAGTACAGCTTGCAGGCAACTTGCAGGTTTTAATGCAGCTTTTTTTTTAGTTTTGAATTAGGTAAATCTAAATTTCTGTCTGAATAAAGCTGGTGGCACATTTTTCTGTGGTGCTGTTACAGGACACAACCGTTTGGTCCATTAGAAGGCATCTTGCACATGTAACTTGTATGATGGGTTTTCTACTGAATTATTTTTTGATTGCTGCTAGTTCAATAAGGTAGGCTATAGTTAACTCAAAAAATTCAAATTAAGGAGATTTATGATGTTGTATTTTTAATATTTACTATTATTTGATATATTGTAATGGACATTAGAGAAAGTGAGTCATGGTCTAGGAGAGCACCAAAAAAAGCAAAATGTGCAGTGAGCTTAAATCACTTCAGCAATCACAGTATTGGCTTTTATAGCCTTCAGCATATGAGTCATTGCTTCAAAGCCCAGCTTCATGATGGATATCAGTCCCATGAGAAGAAACTGGTAGTTCAATCAACTGGTATCACCCTCAGTTAAAAACTAAATCTATATTTGTTGTTAAGTGGAGAATTATCTTTCTTACCTACCTCAGTTTGGGAATATTAACTAAAAAATAAAAAGTCTTTTGATTCCTGTATATTTTTCTCAAACCAGCAGTGGTAAAAACAATTGTATCAGCTCGGCCGTAGAACAGAACACGATGAAAATCTAAGACCCTTTAATTTTGTTTTCCAGGCAGCAGCAAAGCAGCACCACAGTGTCCTCTCCATCTGTACACCACAAAGTGAGTGCTCGTGCCAAGTGCTGTAATTTAAAATCCGTGTTTTGCTGAACAGCCATTTTGTGCAGACTTCTGTCACCTTAAAAAACATCTGCCCTAAGCCCATCCACCTGTTCCCCCGCACGTCTCTGGCACAGTGAAGTAGCTGGTTCTTAATCTTCTTGGATATGGAGCGAAGTAAGGTTTGAGGTACCGTGAACTGTGTTTTCGTACCTCTGGGAATCCAAACCTTATCAGTTTGAATATTGTTGTGTTTATGAGTGACCACAGAGGGGACGTGTCGAAATGTCGGAGGTTTCCCATCGCGCTCGCTTGTTTGTCAAACTCAAAATGAAACATGAAAAGTCAGCGTTGATTTTATTTTATTTTTTTAACTTGCTTATAGTTTGCACTGTCTTAAAGTCCCTGTGCATTTAGGTGGCTTAATCTGATGGCTCATATCAGGAGCCATGTGCTGAAACAAAACTTTTGCTTCAGTCCAGTCAATTCCAAGTTCCCAAAATATTCAGCATCCTTTGTTGGGTGTTATTTTAGCAAGATGTCTAGAACTGCTGTACTTGTGCTCTGGAAGATCGTGTGCACCAACTATTGCCTTAAACCCTTCTGTTTTCTTGTTCTGAACAGACATTATCCCCATATAGTGACAGTCCCATCCTTCCCCACAATGGCAGCATATGGACAGACTCAGTACAGCACGGGAATCCAGCAGGCTGCTGCGTACACTGCCTATCCTCCCCCGGGGCAGCCCTACGGAATACCCTCCTACAGTGAGTACTCCCGAGTCACGGCACCTGTGAGGTCTGCAAAATACAGCAAAATGTAGCTACCAAAATACATTTGAGGTCTTTAAGCTTTAGAGTGAACTGTCGTTTGTGTCTCGGCAATGTTCTCTTGTTAGGCTGAGAGGAAAGTCTGACTTTGAAGATGTTAGGTCTATCTATCCCTATCAGCTCCTCATATCATGGGTTATGTTTTTACAGCTAGGTAGGTTTGGAGCCAGTCAGCAGTAGGATATGAGAGATTTAGGTTCAGTAGGATGTGCCACTTAGTAGTAGTGGGTGAGTGTTCCCATGATGTATTGTCAAGACAAAGTACACTACATATGATACTTGTGAAAACTAAATTTTGCCTTCCTTGATTCTTCCTAAAGTCTCAATGACACAAGCTACTTTGAGAAAATTTTTGTGTCTGTCATTACAGAAGAACCAAAATGCAGAGCAGAATAAGGCATGGGTGAAATGTAACAGAGTACATTGGTTTTGGAAGACAGTTTGTGTTTAAATGGACAGTTATTAGCTATATGTGCAGCCAACATTTCTAACCCCAGTCACCTTTGTTCCCTGCTTCTCTGCACAGCCTTGCCAGCAGCTGTGGGGAGACAGTGCTGGGCAGGAGCAGCTGGGGGTTCGCACAGGGAACTAATTAAACCAGCACTCCTGACAGAGGAATGCCTGGTAAACCAAGCCTTAAGTGTCCTCCAGCTCTGCATGGGGATACCGAGCTCTTGAGGAAGCTGAAAGTTCTTTCCACTCCTAAAGACCACAGAGATGTTGCTCTTGTTTAGGTACAGCTCTTCAACAGAAAGGTTTGGGCTTCTTACTTCTGGCTGCTCCCACCAGGGCTGAGTCTTGCACCATTAAAATGGCTTCACAGTTCTGTTTCCACTCCTCTCTTCTCTTGTGCTCTCAAACACCTTCATTTACTTGGCAAATACAGTATCTCTTCCCAACAAGAAGTTTTTATGCAGCCACTGACAAAGCTTTTACTGAAGGGAAATGTAGTGCAGCAGGCTGGAAGGCTGGGGAAGTGGCCTTGGCAAAGCCAAAGCTCTACCAGGATGATGAGAGGAATGTTTTGAGACCCTTTCCTGGAGCTATTTGTGTGCTTGCATCAGCTGGCTGACTTCCAAGGAAAACTCTGAACAGTTGTCCTGTTAGAGCAGGTGAAAGCAGAGCCATTTGCTGCTGCCTAGAGGCTTTAGGGCATACATGTGTCAGGCCCATATGCTGCTTATAAATCCTGTGGGTGACCTCTTAGCATCCTTGAACAGTGGTTTCCCTCCCCCAGCCCATACACCCTCTGTAAGATACTCAACACAGCACATGAAAAACTCCACCTGGCTGACAACCAAGAACAATGAAGCAGTATTGTTTTTAGGCACAAAAAATAAAAATCGGCCAGTTTCTAGACAAAACAGAACATTATGTGGAAATTAATTTGGTGCTAAGTTATTTTGCTGTCTGACAACAATTTTTAGGCTTCCAAAGAGGCCCGTTCACTGAAGATTAATTGTAACTGGGGTGGGTTGAATGCTGGCCTGTGGAGTGCTGATGGAATTGAAAAGCACGGGATGTTGGGAAGAGGGGTTTCTCTGCACACGCTTCCCTTCCCCAGCAGTGATGAAGCCGCACACTTGCACCAGCACTTGTCTCCTCACTGCCCAAATAAACTTCCTGCCTTTCACAGTCGCCTTGTTACGAGCTTGTACTCAAGCTGCATCGCGGTTCTTCTCTCCTAAAGCTAAAATAAGGGATTTTTATTAGAGAAAACATTATCTGGGAGAACTTATTCCAAACCTGAGCAAGCACAGACTTGTTGCTTCTAAGACTCGTTAAGCTAGGAAGCAGCATGTTTGGGGAAAGGCACCCGAATTCAGCTTGTCTTTTGGCGAGTTTGCCTGCAAGTGCTAAAAGAGGACAGCAGCCTGGAAAGTGTGCAAATCCGAGGCCCAAACATCAGCAGGGTCTTTGTTTAATCCCAGCGCCCAGGGTGGGTCCAGTGGCCGTGGTTTGTTGTGCAAATAGGATGCAGAGGAGGGAAGGATCACGCCCAAAGGGTTCGTAATATGTTGCACCTTTGAGCTGTTTATTTTAATAATACAGCTGTACAATCTCAGCAGCATCTCAGAATAAAATATCAACCCCTTTCATTACCAGCAAGGGTTTCATCTTGCAATGTTTAATTCAGCTATTGTCGTTGCCCCTGTAAATTGTCAGTTTAATTGCCTGGTTTTAGAAATGAAAAGATTTTTGTGGCTGCAGGGCTTACCTAGTGTTCCTGAACTGTATGTTATATCTAACTGAGTAGATAATAACCCTCCTGTAGGACTTGCCAAGAAATGTTTTGATACCAAAGCTGAAAATATAATGCAAGTAAAAAATAACTCTTTTGAGAACAGAAATCTTGATGTTATTTTGCTGAAGGTCCTGTTCCATTGTTAATGATAGCTTGCATCTGATAACTCTTCAGGAAGTTTATGAGTCAGTGAGTTTCTTCAATTCTATAACAAAACTGTATGTTCAGAAATTGTTTCTGAAAACAGTATTATTCCTGGTTGTTTACCCATCTTAGCAATAGTGCATTTGGGTGTGGATACAGGATATAGCTGACTCAAACACAATTTGTGATGAATTTGTTTGGCTGTTTAGAGACCCGTTTGGGTAATGCAACTAGTTAAACATATATCTATTCTTTTTTTTTTAATACACATACGTGCACGTGTGCGTAGAAGAAAGCGTAGAAAAAAAAAATTACTAGGTTAAAACCCAGCTGAAAATTTGTTAATTCCTACACTTGCTTTTTTCCACATCTTTATATGACGAGCACTCACGTTCTGCTCTCGGTTCCCACTGTGTACCCCAAAGGCATCAAAACAGAGGACAGCCTGAGCCACTCCCCGGGACAGGGCGGATTTCTCAGCTACGGCTCCAGCTTCGGCAGCCCGGCGGCGGGACAGGCGCCCTACACGTACCAGGTGCACGGTGAGTGCGGCGCCGCGCGGGCACGGGGTGCTGGGGCTGCTCGGAGCCCCCAGCCCCGTGCTGGGCCAGCTCTCCTGCAGTTCCCGTGGGAAGCTTGTAGGGTGCAGGCAGTGAGCATAGGGAAGGAGGTAAGTCTCTGGTTGGTCCTGTTTTGCTCATCAAGGCGTGGATTTCTGGCCGAGGGATTGGCTTTAACCCTAGCGGAATTTCACCTGTGATCAGTATAAGCTTTGTCTTCCTGCAGAAACTGTGTTTTCTCTTTTTTTTAATTAGTTCTGCGACTGCATACATGGGATTGTTGTGTTAGTGTGAATTCCTGCATTCTGATGGAAGCAAAACAAAGGTGGTTTTACACTCCATGCAAACAGTCCTGTCAGTATTATGCTTCTTTCTGCCTTATGCTGACCTGAACAAACTGCTCTGTGCTTAAACTCCTGTATATTCTCCCTTTTTTTTAAAGCTGATACTTTGATACTAAAAAAATGAGAGTGATTCTGCTTGAGGAGAGACGAATGCACATGAGGATAAAGCTCTGCCTTGGCTTTGTCCTCCCCTGTGAGATTTTCCAAGGGTTGGAAAACCAAAGAGGAATTGCATGGCTTTCCCAAACTCTTGCAGAAGCTATGGAAGGGGAGAGAGATCAAGTCTGTCACTTTGCTTTTTGATATTGCTGAGGGTTTTATACAAAAGGCCCTTCTGTGACATTATACTTAGCTGTCCTCACTGCAAAACTGTCTCTTAATTCTCTTAATTATTCTCAGTCCTGAAAGTGAAAGGTGGACATACACATCCACTTCTATTTTAAGTCTGAGAGCAACTAAAATCCTGAACAGTTTATGAAAACAGGGAAAACAAGGTAAAATCCATTTTATTGCAGAAATTACCTAAGAAAGCTGAAGACCAAGAGTTGACCCTTGGCTGAGACTTCACCTGCTAGCTTTGTCAGAGCACGTTATCTCTAACACTAAGGTGCTTTTTGGGGCTTGAATATCTCATAGTACATGCTGAAGACACCTGTGTTGGATGTGGCACAAAAAAAACATAATAAAAAAGGAAGCCTAAGGGTTTGGGGTTTTTGTCACCTTGACTCCTACAGGTTTCACCTGTCCTACTTCCACATGTGCTCCCTGTTGGCTGACTGAGGTGTTTGAGAAGGCAGACTCCTGACTTTCTTAGGGCTGAGGTTTTTAAGGTGCCCCTTTTGTTCAATGAGAGGTTTAGACAAGCAAATTTTGTGCATCAGCACGTGAAAATGCTACGCTTGCAAACAAGGGTGACACAGCCATGAGCTGTACCAGAACAGGCTGAGGAGAACTGTGTGTGTGAGCATGAATGTGCCCTAGGGCGAGGCTGTGGCATTAGGTGAAATCGCTTCTTTCCAGATATTTATTCCAGGAGGATCATTTCAGCCAGCTCACTAAGCCTTTAATGCAAAAGGAAACAGGAGAAAACAGTTTCTGCAAGTGGCAGGTGCTCACTTCGAGGCGCAGGAGTAAATGTGTCCTCCTGTAAACAAATACTTCCACCCTTCTTCTCCTGGCCTGTGAGAGGAGCAGTCCGAAGCTCCCTGACTGTATGGTTTATTTACCTTGCTGAGTGCTAGTGAAAGGTTTGAGAGAGGAGCCGGGAGCCTTCCTGTGCTGAGTGCTACCGAGGAATGTGGGCTCAGGGCTTTCCCACGCCACAGCACTTGGGGGTGGGGAGGTGAGCGCTCCCTAATGCGAGCAGGCAGCTCTCTGCACCCAGCTCCAGGACCGCTGACGTTTTGCTGGTGATGGGCTAAACCAGCAAAAAATGCTGCAAAGGGCAAATTTTTATCGATATATTTTTATTAAGAAGTTCAGGGGGGCTTTAAGAGTCAAGCTCCTAGCCCCCAGTTCAAGGACAAAGTGTTTTTTGCATCGTGCAGGAAGAGAGATCACGAAGAGCGTGATGGTCGGGGGATCAGCAAGGGAAGGTATCTCCAGCTGCTGCTCAGTTTTGTATTGTAAAGTGTAAGGAAAAAATTAATTTTTGTTAAGCTGTTCTCTGCAAGTATTGTAAGGTGGTAATAGCTCAGGTTCCAAAGTGAAATAAGTTTGTATTGTTTGCCTCCACTGAGGAGCAGCTCCCAGAGCAGCACAGTGAACTCATCTGTGGGTGAGGGTGGGTGGTCAGGTTGTCCAGCCCTCGTGATTCCTCCTCACTGTCCCCTCAGATATGAGTTACAGCAGCAAATAAGTGCCCATTGTAGGTTTTACACCACTCACCAAGGAATAGGCAACATCTTGGGTGACAAATTTTTGTCTCACAGGGCTCTAGGACAAATGCTGTCCTTCAGTAAGTGCCGGCATAGTTGGTGCTGGTTTGTTCCCTCTGGTGTTTGTTTGGCAGCAGCACTGGCGGGCTGGGATACCTGTGAGGCTGTGGCCAGTAAATCAGTAAATCAGTACTTCTGGAGCCAAATTCTGCTCTCTGTTAAGGTCTCTCTGTTTGCAATACAAACACAGGTGATGCAGGTGTAAAGGGGTAGCATTCAGCTTCTCATCCTGAGCTCCAGCTGTCAGTTGTATCCTGGTTTTTGGGCAAGAACAGGATCCACTGAAGACCAAGAAGGAAGATACAACATTCTTTTGGTCAGTAAGTGGTAAAGAAAAAGAGCTATTTTACAGCCAGCCAGAAGGGGAAATCTATTTTCATCCTTCCCTAGCATGAAACTAAATTGATTGTGGAAGAGTTTGTAAGCCAAATAGCTAATGTAGGTTGTCACACACATATATAAATACAGAAGATGAGATTAGCAAGTTCCATAGCTCATAAAAATGACACAAAATGATATTGCAGAGGTACTGTGGATTGAGATAAAGATTTTAATTGGCATGTAGCAATGGATGTCATCAGGCTTCAAGTAACATTCAGATTGAAATCTGGTATTCACATATTTGCTCTGAAGGAATGACTTTTTTCCTCTCTTCTTTTTCTTTTTAACCAGTGCTGTGTATGGTGTTGTTCCATGTCATTATTGCATTTACAAAATTAATTGTTTCATAATGAAGATATCTGAAATATGCATGTGGCCAGTCTGGGGATGGCACTCACTTTTAGAGTCATGAATCTGGAGAGGAGGTAACAGCTTGTGTTAGATTTTTGCCTTTAAAGTGGTAAATTTGTCATGCAGAGAAAAACGTTTCTTCAAGGTCCATTTCATTTCTTAATCAGTCCCCATGTAAGTGTTCAATTACAGCACCAAATCACCAAACACCCTGGGCTTGGTATTAGAAATACATTTTGCTTTTTAGCACACATTTTTTTAAGTTTACGTTTTCTGACAATTGAGCAGTTCAGTGATTTGCTTGGACTTCTGGTAAAATTATTACTCAGTGATAGAAACTGAACATGAGACACAAAGATTGGCTTCCAGTTCTGCCCCCAAAAACTTACTGTCTTAACTGGCAGTTGAGGAAACTGCTTGTTGCTGAGGGTGGGGGAGAAATCTTTGGAATATAAGAAACTTAGCATTTAGTGAGCTATGTAAAATACAAAGAGAAAATTGTGCCAGCACATTAGCTAACCCAGAAACCCATCAGCTCTGCAGAGAGTGCAGTAACAGCCAGCTTATAGAGCATTTCCTGTGGTTGCAAGAGCATGTGCTACCCCTTGATTGCACATTAGGCCATCTCTTCTCAGCTTGTCATTAATTCCTAGACAATGCCTTGCTCTTCAGTTGTAATTGCTGAAATGACAGCTGGTATGAAACTATGAAGTTGCACAACAGTTAAAACTGTGGCCAAAGACCACTGTGGATGCTGTTGTTGGGCAGGAAAAGATTTGACTGCTTTTTTGGGGTTTTTTAATATCCAAATCTATCTACCCGCAAAATACTTTTTACATTACAAAGGAAAAATCAGTTATGTAACTGGGATAACTTCCCTTTGCCAAGGAATTGCAAAGCAGTATTGAGCTTGGGACAGTCATAAATTTGGGACCAAAGATCTATGCAATGAAATTCTTTGCTACTGCTGAACATTTGTTTTCTTTGTAGAGCCCTTCTGATGAGCTGTTAAGTAGTGAATGAATAGAAATTAGCATTTCTTTCGTGCAACACTGATTTAAAATGGATTAATTATATATATATTGTTTATGTTTGTGAAATGAATTGGTTATGAATTGTTCTCCTGGCCTGAGAACAAGTAAAGTCTGAATAATTAATCAATTAAAATGTTTTCTTATGGTGAAAACATTTTGACCCTTGTTGATATCTGGATAATCTAGACAAATTTTTTTCCAAGAGATGCCAGAATTTCTTGTAATTGTGTGCCAATATGAGGTCATGAATACCAATTTGGCGTGAACAGTTACCTCTGCCTGCATGAATTTTGCAAAGGAAGTCCATGTTTAGTTTTAAGCTTGATTCTTGAAGTACTTGGTGATGAAAATAGTGATGAAATTTCAATCTACACCTGAGAAACGTGGCTCACACTTTGGCATACAGGTAGTGAATCCATGTGAAGTCCCAGAAGATAAAGGAAAGTGAGAGCATGTTCTCAGCAAACTGTCACTCGGATGCCTGAGACTGATAAAATTAAAACCTCAGTAGAAAATGAGCAGCCTCTTTCAAAAGCTTCTCCTTCACAGCTGGTTTGCATTAATTGCAGTCAAAACCCGTGGCAGTAAAGTTGTGCTCCACTCCGTGGTGGGTTCAGCAGGGAGAGGCCTCTCTTCAGGAGGGGTCAGACCTCACTTTTTACAGTGTAAATACAAGGTTCCTCAGAATAACAGCACAGTCTCCCTTTCAAAGATTTTTAAACACCAGGGTCTGACTGTGCTCCATTTACTTTGTTTTAAAACGAGCTGACTTCTAGGAGAGGGAAGTCCGTGGGAGAGGTGAAGGTGTTGACAGTGATGCACTGTAGGCTGCAAGGATCTGTGCTACTGCTGCTCTAACTCCTCCCATTTGATGGAATTTAAATATTAACTGGTGCAGTCAGAACAGGAATCTTCTCTGAGGCAGAGCGTTTACTTCGGAGGTATCTTGTGCCTGCTTGAGAGTTTTGTGTGAGTCTGTCACGAGGCTTGCAGAGGGTGGCACTGGGGAGATGGGAGCATTTGTGGAGGTCAGATCGAAATCTCAAAACATGGGTTAAGGAGCAAAATCGGCATAGAAAACAGTCACAGAGATGTGTGGGTGTCACAGAGACTTCTCTTTGTGGATTTTATTTTCATTGCTTCTTTAGGATGTAAAAAAATCCAAAAACATAGGATGGTAGCAGCTTGGGAAATCATGAACTTGGCCTTGATTATTCAGCTTACAGTGCACTTGGCAAAGAATATGCTAAAATGCTATGGAAGCTTCACTGAATAATTGATTCAGTATACCTAATGATTTTGAAAATGTCTAGAAGGGAATAGAAGAGCTAGTGTAAAATTACATATAAAAGTCTGTATCAAGAAACATCATACCTGCATAGTCAAGCATTTGGAAGTTAGGAAACATCAGCTTCATGATGCTTTGCAGCATTGGTACTGCTTTTGTTGTATCTCATTTCCAAGCACTGTATGAGGTAATGCTGTGGTGGAAAAATAGAACACAGTCACAGCGTGAGAGACCGGGATGGTGTTTGTGGACAAGTTCAGCCTGACCCTGCTTCACTCAGCACAGGCTGTTCTGAAGGCTCTGAACTGCTCTGCTGGCACTAGATAACACTTTTGCATGGGCCTTTTTATATGTAATTTGGGTGCCCCTTCTGTTTATACTGGCAGGGTTTAGACACTGACAGTTCTGCACTGCAGTACTGGGACCTCTAGAACTGCGAGAATACCTGCACTGTCTGAAGAAGAGCCCATTGAGTTGTTACAGATAAAAAGAGGAGGATAAAAATTTGATTTAGAAAGTCTGTAACTGGCAGATAACTTGAAGCTGACAAGGCATTACCAGGACAAAGATCACTCTCCTGTTGTCGAGTTTCTTACTCTGAGCATCCTCTGTTGGCCACTGTTGTGGCTCTTCTGCTGGAGCCCCTGCAGTACTGAAGCAGTGCATGGAGGCTGGAAAAGCCTCAGGACAAATGCCTGGCTCTAGAGTGTTCAGCTGAGGCTTACACAGATCCTAAGTAATGGGTCAAAGAGTGGAGAAGAGCTGAGCAGCTCCCTCTTTTCCACTGGTATTTGGAGATTTTCTTTGCTCAAGAGGAAGAGAATTTCTAAATACACAGCTATACTGACAGGGCATGTTTTTTTTAAGCAATTGCATGACAGTAGGTGTGACAAGACTACTTAGATTTGAATGCTGACCTGGGAACTGGAGGTTCATGGCCACTAATTAGCATAGGAGGTGGCAAATCCAGCTTTCCTTTATCACGTCTTGTTATTCATCAGTGAAGGATTGCATCCAGGATGAAACTGCAGCTGGAGGAATCTTTATTCTTTGGTGTCCGTGGAGTCACCCGACTACAGTCAGTTTTGCTGGTTGTTTTTTTCAACAAGGTATTGCATAGAAACAGTCTGTATCCTTGCTGTAAGGATCTTCGCTTTTTGGCCCACGACATTTCCTTGTGATTTGTTGTTGAAGACAGTCCAGTGTGATTTCCTTCTGTAGCTGTAGCATTGTTAGATAGACGTGGTTAAAAACACTTTCTCAAAATACAGTAAGATCCAACTGCTTTCCCATGGTTTGAATCCTGAGAGTAACTATAAACCATGCCAGCACTTTCAGCACCGCTGTTGATCTGGATCGAGCTCTACAGATGACCAAGCTCAAAAGGATGGTAAAAGCCAGGCTCTTGAAACTGCTCCGGTCATCACTTATTAAAGCTCTTTGAGGCTCTGTGGGTTGAGTACTCCCAGGAGCAGGGGAAGAGCTTCAACTCAGAGAAACTGACCCGTGAAATGTGTTTTATAACACCATGCAGAGTGCCGTCAAACACCTGGTCAGGCTGACGGGGCTGCGCGGGGCTGTGGTGGGAGACAAATGGACCTACTTTGAATGGGTTGTGTACCTGAGAGTATCATCTGCAGGAGGTGTTCATATGCTTTTGGGAGCTATGTCCTTCAACAGGCACTGCTGATGTCAAGTGGTGTAACACTGTAGAATAACGCTTTTCATCTAGGTTAATGCAGTGTGCTCTTCCCTGCACTGTCTGAGCCCTTCCAGACGGAAATACAAGACTTTTTGGGGAAGGGTTCATTACGCCTAATGGCAAACAGTTGAGCAATCTGCTGCAAAATACATATGGGTTGAGTTTTTCTTCTCCTTTAACAGGTCAGATAGTCTTGAAATGCCTCCACAGCTGACAACCATGCAAGGTTTTATGAGTCTTCTTGCCCAGTAAATGCAGGCAGATGTTGTAGGATTTGGAACCTTACAAGGCACTAGAGTATAGCTGGTGGGAGGTAATTTTGATGAGTGCTTAACCTCTCACTAAAAATGTAGCAGCTTGGAGAAGGCAGTATTTACAGCAGGAAACATTAGCTTGTCAGAGAGCTGAAGCACCGCAAAGAACCTCTCTGAATGACCATGGAAGTCTTCAGGCAGCTGTTGTTCATAGCACAGAGCAATGCACACTGTGCAGGGAGGGGACTGGGGTCTTTGCCTGGATCACTCACAGTCAGCATTGCTTCCTGTAGGAAAACAGCTTGATGATGTCAGAATGCACAAGCCATTGTGTGCAGGCTTGTAAAATACCATGCAATTCAGCTGACCCCTGCAGGCATTTATTTTATTAATCCTAAGTGGTCAAATAATCCTTTGAGAGAACTCTCTGTGGAACCATTGTGTGATTCATCTACAAGTTAGAGGAAATGCTTAGGTCTAAGCTTCATCATTCTATTTTTTGGGAGTTAAATCATGACACAAACATATTCAGAAATGCCTGTGGGTAGCCACCCTCAGTGGCACCCCCATCTTTTAAGTGTTCCTGGACTCCCAGCTGCTGCTGGCTGCCCAGAGAGCTGTGATAAACACTGGAACTGTCCACCTGTGTTGAACCTGGCTCTCTCCTCCTCTGACTGTTGGGCATTTCATTGAATGTTGAAAGTGCAAACCATCTGTTCTTCTAAATATAGCAGCTTACTCTCTTTTGAGCAGTACAGGAGGCTTGGAGAACACCTCCCCTTTGTCAGGGCCCCTCTGACCTGTGAAAGACAAGGACACAGACCTGAATTTCAAAGCTTGTTGTGGTTTTGATCTGAACTACACCACAGGCCCATCCTGTCTTCATAATAACCAGCCCCTAAGATACCAGTATTCCTGTATCATACTGTGCATTCATAAGCTGAAAAAACCCCTTTTTTTTTTTTTTTTAAGCAATGCCAGAGCTTAGTTCTGAATACACTGAAAATAACCATGGATATTCCTTTCTTTTCTTTACTTGCTCATACCTGGCAAGGAGGGGAAGAAATGCAGCCTGATATTGCAGTGGCTGAAAGACAGATGTAGAGACTGAGAGGGTGAGAAGCTGGTATGAAAGTTTCTGCAGGAGCACAGGCCAGATCACGCACCATTGAAATTATCATTGACCGTGGCACAGATTTTTTTGGAATGCTCGAATTAAAAAGTGAATGAAGGGAAAATAGCAAATGAAATCCATCTGTATGAGAACAGGAATATAACATCAATCAGCTCACAAAGAGTTTTTCTGTACATGTTGCCTTTGGACACTCACATGAGAGAAGGGCCACATCTACTTACCAAGGAAAAATCGTGGCACTGGCTGTGCCTGGCATGTGGACGCCTTTCATGCGGTGTCTTTCCATGTGAGTGTGTTTGTGATAGAAATACTTTACAGGAACGCTTACAGTACCATACATCTGAAGAGCTGTTCTACTTCAGAGTTCAGATTGTTTTATTATGAGCTAAATGTTCTTTAAGCTACCTGTGAATGAGGGCATTGTGACATTTAGCAACTGGCTTGATTGAACGCAGATGTGAGCCATATTCCAGATGGAGAAGATCCAGAGGGGCAGATCCTAGGCTTGTTTCTGATTTGCAGGGAGTTTGAATGCAATTACTTGGCACTGAGCTACCAAGATAGATGGAAACAAATCGCTTGCTCTCACCTCTACAGTACTGCAAATGTAAAACCAGCCTGAGTTTGAGATTGTGTGTTGTCTTCAGAGGTCTGGGGAGAAGAGCCAATATATGTGAAAGCAAAGGTTCCGTAGAAATAGGCAGAAATGGGAGGGGGGCCAGGCATTCATGTACATTGCTTACCATGAGGCTTCCTAGGAGCGCCCCATTCCACACAGCACCACTTTCAAACTTCATTCCAGTCTACCTCTGCATATTACAAGAAGTGCTGTTACCTGGGAAAGTGTTTGGGGGGAAAATGGTTACATGGGAAATAGGGCTACATTGCAATATCTGTTTATAATTTTCCAGTTTCTTGAGTGTAAAATTTACTGATGCAAAACTGAAATTGCACGTGGCAGAATTCATTTTGTTATGGAAGTGTTTATTTCCCATCAACAACTTAGGGAGGAAAAGCAAACATTTGGGGCTGGTTCTGGTATGTGTTCTGAACTGCTGAATTCTACAAGGCTGCTCACAGAAATTGTGATTAGCAGGCCTCATTCTCTGTTTATGGAGAGAGAGGGTTCATCTTTGTCTTCATTGCCTGTGGCACTTGTTTGTTTTCCTGCCATTTGAACTGAGGGTGCATCACAGCAAACATGGTCTCTCCAGGCCGGGCTGTGAAGTGGAACAGGGTCTGAGCTATAATAGTTCCCAAGACAAATATTGCTGAACCTGAATCTTGAAGAACTTTCTTTTCCATGCAGATAATTGATTTTTTTTTTTTTTTCTCCCAGCTTTTCGTCCTTGTTCATTTGGGAAGAAATTCCAAGTGTTTGCTAACTTTGGCTGTCCCCAGTGTCCTTACCTGTAATTGTTCTGCTGTAACACTGAGCTCCCAAGACATACTGAGCTTAGTAGCTCTCAAGGTGTATTGTGGGGAGGGGGTTCAAATCTCTGAATGCACTGCTGGAGGGCAAGAAAAAAGTTTGTGTTTGATATCAGTTTAGACAAACAATGCTCAGATGATAGTCCTCCTTGGTCAGGGTACAATGACGGGAGCCAGAAGAAGAGAAAAACCTGAGTTGCCAGTTGAACTCCAGTTTGTAAGGAATATCTTCAGCACTCTCACAAATATTTAAGTGTGTAGGCAAAAAATCTGTCCTTCCTCTGGAAAATCCCCTGGGCAGAGGGATCCAGCCTGCAGCAGCCTGTAGGGACACCTGAACTCGGGCAGCTCAGCTAAAGTGGCAAAAATGTATTCTGCAAAACCACAGTGTAAAATCCACCACACTGGGTCCAGTCAGTGCACTGTGGGAAGCTGTGGAGCACGAGTCATTCCCCATCCTCTCATCCCTACATTCCTGCCCTCTTCTCCCTGCTCACTTACCTGCCCTGTGTGTGCATGGACACACTCGCTCTTCGCAGCTGGTACAAAGTTCTGAGTAAGTTTAATCCAGCTGTGCACATCTCTCCTTTTTCTCACTCTCTCTGACTGTTTGGAAACCAGGAAGCTGCAGTATCATGTGCAGGTAGCACAGCAATAAACATGTTCTCATCACAATTTACACATAAAGCGTGAGTCCCTCGAGGTAACTCATCCCCCTCTTGACAGCTTTAATAAAGGATGATGGATTGTTTCTAAATGACAGTTTAGGAAAAACAAAAATTCCCCCCTGTATTGTTTTGAGCTCTGGTGTACAAGAGCTGTTTTGTCTTCTGTGAAAGTTGTTTGTGCCTGCAAGCACTGGGGCTCTATTACTCTCCTTCACAGTGGTGAGAAATGCTGTTACCACAGGAATATATTAATACTCCTGCATACCTGTGACTTTTGGAAAACCTGCAGAAGCCTATCACGGGTGGGAAGCGGGGAAACGCCAAGAGCTGAATGTGTTGCTGTCTTCGGGATGCTGCTCTGGGCAGTCTCCCCATATGGGTTGTTGGAAGCAGGAGGGATTGGACACTGCTCCACCCAGAGCTGCCTCCAAGGCGTGAGTGCCCGGAGGAGGCATCACCCGAGCCCACCTGCGCTGGCCCAGCTCCCAGCCAGCACATTCTGGGCTCTGGGGAGACCCAGGCCTCCAGTACCTGGCAGTCACCTGCACTCTGTTTTCCTCCTCTCTGCTCTTTTCTTTTTGAAGACCACATGTGGCAACAAATTAGTTCTGGAGGGCAGAGTCCTCTCTCTTGTTTCTCTTTGGCCCAAGATCTATTTCTTGATGCGTGTGCTTTGTAGCTGCCCTTAGCAGAGTGGAGTTTGTTCAGCTGTCCATTCCCCAGCTAATCTGGTGTCCTAAAATAAAAACAAGCAAGTGCAACTTCGGAGAATGGTTGCCACATGAAGACGTGCAGAGTGTCACGTGGCTACAACAGCACTGCTCAAAGTCGTTCTCATGGTGAGGAGCCGGACGAGAAGAGGCTGAAGGCCTGAGTAGGGCTCAGTCTGATGGTGCACTGAGGTGACAGAATGAAGCCAAGATGAGCCCAGTGTGGCCAGGCAGCACCAAAATCATACCTCTTTCACATACCATGTGAAATGAAAAATACTGAATTCAAGACTAGCATAGAGTGGGATTAAATTAAAGCTGGAACTTGTGAGGGGATGAGAGTTTATGGCTCTGCTACCACTGCCCTAATGGGAGGCAAAGACAGACCATTCCTGTAGATCTTACCTGAACATTCACTTCTCCAAACAAAATCTTTGTGGTAGTGCTGCCTCCAGCTGAGGAAGCCTGGCTGAACATCAGCTGCTTCGCTTGAGACAGAGCCATGTCCATCCTTTCTCCTTCTAATATCCCAGGATGAAGAAATATTTTTGCTCCTTGCTGTCGCAGAAATCTCAGCAATATTTGTTCTTGCACTGGGAATATCAACACCAGGGAACAAATTTTTCTTCTGATAATTCCTGGGTACCCGACCAATTAGGACAGACGCCAGGATATACATGCATGAAACAGCTCGTGTGGGAGGATGTGTATGTAATCTGAGGGGTTTTCCTACAGGAGGAGAAGATACAAAACACTATTCCATTACTTACTGTAAAAAGAAGTAACTGAATTTTAAATCTGGGCTGAATCCTTGTGTTCCAGCTGTGTTTCCCAGCCCAATAAACAATGTTTTAGTGTATGTCATGAATGCCTTTCAGTCAGTAAACCCCAGTAACAGCCCACAGTCTTTACAGCCTCAGATTTGTGCCATACTTTCTTCTGGTGAGCTGGTACTTTACTTCCTGTTGGAAATTATTTATATTAACATACCGTGTTATTTTGATTGCTGGTGTATCTTATGACTGTGGTATTCTTTCCCTTAGGCACAACAGGGATTTACCAGGGAGCCAATGGCCTGACAAATTCTGCAGGATTCAGTGCTGTGCATCAGGTATGGTTCAGCATCTATTATTGGCAACCTTGTCACTTATTTTAAACACTTGGAAGATTTACAGATCAGAGAGATTTTTTTAGTGTTCACGTGTATTTAAGGAAGGTGTTGCTTTGTGTTTTGCTGTTCACCATTCTGCTCTCCTCCTTGGGCCTGTCTGTTTGCTGGACTTCAAGATACCTTGGTTAATTTTAAGATGTGTCTTAGTACACACACACACACACACACAGTGCACTCCTTGCAGGAGGAGGGTGCCCTGGCAGTCTCAGACTTGCTGCTGTAGCAGTGCCAAGAGTTTCATCATTCTTCTGCCATCTTACAACTTCCAGATATGTCGTGCATCCTCTCCAGAGGGGGTGGCCTCTGGAATGCTGTCGCCTGCTGCCTTGGCACTGTGCAGTAGATGTGAGCAGTCTGAGAGAGGCGTTGGCAGGCCCTGGTGGATGTGGAGCCATGTGAGCTGTCTGTGCCCTTCCTGTTTGAGAGCACACCTGTCCGCGGGCGCCGTGCCTCGGATACCTTGAGAAACGTGTGTGTATAAATAAACAGCAGGCACACACACACGGGACAGATGTTTCTCAGCAGCAAATGGCTCTTCTTGTTTGGACCAAACAAATGAGTACGCTGTCCCAGAAAATGTGTTTTGGTTGGCCAGTAATTTCAGTTCCTTGTTCGTAGGGTGATTGTTGACTTGTATTGTTAATGACAACAGTGGGCAATTTCTTTGTTGCTTCAGTTTGGGCTTAAAACATCAGCATTTGCTGATAGAAGTGCATTTGATTGAAGTATGGTGGTTACCTAAAAAGGGAGAAAAGTGGGGCTTTTTTCGTTACTTTGTAATATTCTGTAGGAGAAAACAGTGAAATTATCTCATTTCTTTTTCAGTCTAATTGTTCTTATGACAATTTGAGTCTTTGTTCTTGAGAGCTCCCTGGTGACTGAAAGTTAATGAAATAGCTGTCACAGACAAAGATGTAAGCTGTTAAGGAGGAAAGTGCTTTTAGTCTTTCGAAAGACTATTTATTATTTAATTTTATTTAATACCAGAGACTAATTATAATTTCTGAGGAAATAGAAGCCTTCTGCTGAAAGACAATGCCCAGAGCATGAACACAGTTCTCTATCTGGGAAAGCAAATCAGTGGACAAGGACAGGAGTTGCAATTAAAACAAACAAAAAAAAATTAAACCTTTTATATGCTTTGATTGTTCAGAGATATGTTTTATAACGCTTTCCAGTGTCCTGCTTTTCACAATAAACCCACAAAACATACAAGGATAATGGGGTTCCTTTGGGAGCCTTAAAATCAAGACAAAGAGTTTTGTGATACCTCAGCTCCCCAAGGTCACTTGCACCTCGTATTTTTAGTTAATTTTTCTGTAGGTTGGGGAGATCACTCAGGCATTTATTTATTGCTGAGATAGTTGGGCAGACTCTGTCGTGAGCATCGCTGCAAAAAAATTGCTACTTTCTTTTCCTTTGCTTAGCCAAGCAGCTGATCAGAAAATGTTGCTGATCATGGGAAGATGCAGCCTGTTTTGCTCCTTCCCTCGCACAGTTACTCATTCTGTTCTTGCAATCTCTTCGATATTTTGTTGTTTACCAAGATTATGTGTTCCATCATGGCCTTTTTCAGAAAGCCACTCTACTTACATAAAATTGTTAAACTCTGTAATATAAAATCTGTCAGGACTGATAACTAAAATCCTATTAAAAAACCCCAGAACTTGCCAGATTTCTGACCTCTTGTTGGTTAGTCAGTCATAATACAAAGGAGTATATTTGGGAGAGGCAGAAATGTAATGTCATAAGTGAATGAAACGCAGTTCTTTAATGGAATATTCCCGAGCCGTGACTTGCTGCGTGCACAAGTAACCCTGCTTTTGTGGTGGCTTACCTGTTTGTAAGATAAACCCAGATACATCTGAGTTAGATGTTTCTCTTTTTTTTTCCCTCCAAGGAATATTCCTCGTACCCCAGCTTCCCCCAGAGCCAGTACTCGCAGTATTACAGCTCCTCCTACAACTCCCCGTACGTGTCTGCGAACAGCATCAGCCCCTCGGCCATCCCCACCTCCACCTACTCCCTGCAGGAGTCTTCCCACAACATCACCAGCCAGAGCACAGAATCCCTCTCTGGTAGGTGCATCTCCTGTGTTCCCAGGCTGGCAGCCTCGGCCATCTGGAGACATGAACGCTATAACCTCGTTGTTGGGGTTTTTTTAAAAATACATATTTACATGGGTAGCTCAGATTTTCTAGCACTTAACAGTTCTTCCACAGGGGTTTGGGAAGAGAGTGGAATATCCAAGCTCTCTGAAACCATCCTGTGTCGTTTTCATGAGTATGTGACGTTTGATCTCCACTGAGGTAGCACAGAATGATGAGGCAATGTCATACCAGCCCCAGATCAGTGCTGAGGGCTGACACGGGTAGCAGTGAATTCAAAACAAACGGCCATGCTCTGAAAAATTCTCAGTTTCCTCAGTGAGGAACTTTCCTCAAAAAGTCTGATGGCTTTTTAGCCTGTATCTCTGTCAAGGATTATATTAACCTCTTACATGTAATGTGTGCACTCATAAAGAAGCACATCAAGAGAAAGTCCCTCTTCAAATAATCTACACAAACTGTGTGTCTGATTTGAAAGTTCAAGATGAATTCCACACACAAAAAAAAACCCTTCGAAATTTGTGGCGTCTCTTTGAATGCTTAATTTTTAAAGTTTTAAAGCTTAAGTAGTTTATGGAATTACTGGTGGGTTATGATCCCCCAGTGTCCTGTTCAAGAGCAATCTTCAGATGCCACTTCCTTACTAGTTTTCATTGGCATGCAATAACATTTATATAAAACACCACACAATTTGTGGATGATCACAGTACACACCCACTGAAGGTCTGCTGACTTCCCAAACAAACCTGAACATCTGTGGTTGCTCTAAAAGAAAAATAAACTAGTATTGTTTTTTAAAAAGAAGTGATCACAGACTGCTCTAACAGCAGTTGGAGGATTTTCTGTTCCTTAGATCTTATCTCAGCCTTTTTGAGAAAGGATGATTTCAAAAAAGCTTGTTAGGCACAATCCCAGCTTCTCTGAAGAAGAATATGGTTATTCCAGGAAGTGTTGCAGAGGCCACAACTCAGCAAGGTGTAAAGAAAAATATGTTTGAAAAGGATTTGTAATGTAAGGTAAGTGCAACCCAGACAGGTCTGTGAAACTCAAGCCAATCTAAACAGATACCTTATACATGGGAAGTTTACTTTTAACTCTTCTCAGTTATTTCTAAAATACTATCCTCTGAGAAATGGGGTAAGGCTCAACAGGTTAGTTCTGTATTTTTAAATAAAAGTTGACGTTGAAAGTATATTTTTAATCATGAGCATTCATCAAATTTTTAAAAAAATAACAAAACCAAAAAGATTTTTAAAAATTTTCAGAAGTGTAATTGGTCTTGGATTCTGTTTCTATTGCCGTTCTAATTTCTATCTTTGAAAAGAATGGGGGCGAGTAAAATTCCAGAAGTTTTTTCTTTTACATTAAAATTTGATAAGATTTTTTGAAGTGACATGTCCTTTTTAAAATGTTGTATGTGCAGTTTTGGTGATTTTTGAAATTGTTTTAAGAAATCTTAGGAGTTAAAACTTATTTCTCTAACTGTTAGTTATTGATGTGAAAAGAGTAAGATTTTCTCATGGTGCTTTCACAGTGTTTCTGTTGCTTTTCAATGAAAGATTTCATGCTCTGATTACAATGACACAATGCAAAATTTTAGTTTACAGTGGAATATTTCTTTTTCCTAATAGGGGAATATTCAACAACACCAGCAAAAGATGTAGAGACAGACAGACATCACAGAGGCTCAGATGGCAAGGTACGAGCCCGGTCGAAAAGAAGCAACGATCCTTCCCCTACTGCTGACAGTGAGATTGAGGTAAAAACTTTAATTTATATTCCTTTGGTAAATCCAGCAAAGATGAGCAGTTGCCTGTGTTAGCAAATCCTGGAGGCAGAACAAAATTAGTAATACAGTTGGAACCTGCAGACACAGAGTAGTCAAAACAATTGCTCAATTTCTGTGTTATCAACATCTCAAACTATTCTTCGTGTGTACCCTTTTTTTTTTTTCCTTTGGGCTTTTTGTAAGTCTGATGTTTTGTTCCCCTGACTTGATAGGCAACGGGGGATTTCTGTGGTTGTTAGGAGAGCAGGCTCTTGGGATGGCCAGCACACACGGAGTTCCAAAATTCCTGATGTTTCATTTTGCCTGCTTCCCCAAAACATCCACAGTCAGTGCTCCAAATGGCTTGAGATCTTAAAAATCTCTCGTCCAACAGGACATATTTCCTGACTGAACCTGTTCTTGCAGTTGCTTAATATGTAACTATATTTCTTTTTTCCACCCCATCTGTCATCACAGCGTGTGTTTGTGTGGGATTTGGATGAGACGATAATTATTTTTCACTCCTTACTCACGGGAACCTTTGCATCCAGATATGGGAAGGTAAAATTTAATTTTTTTAGCATTACTGCTTGTCCAGCCAAATCGCGTCGGGAACTGTGGGGGCAGCTAATGAGACAGCTTTTCAAACAGATGCTGCCCGTTTTATTCAGACATATTTGTATAAATGTGTCCTGTGGTATTTCCTTCGAACATGTGAAAATTTAATTTACCTCCCTTTCATGTTGCAAGTAGCCCCTGGTTTTTCCAGAGCTTCAGCTGCTGCTTGCTGGGATGTTCTTCCAGTGCCTGTCTTCTGCAAGAAAGAGCATCCAGCAGCCAGACAGCATTAGCTCCAGCCTGAATGAGCTCACACTTCTTTTGTGAGACCAGTGTTTTCTTACGAATCTCAGACAATTTTTTAAGAGAGGCTTTGTGTTCCTCAGTCTAGGCTGCCATAAAGAACTGGCTGTGCTTCCCACATAGCTGCTGATGCTCACATTTCTAAGGGGGTTTCAGAAGCACATCTAGCTACCCATACTTTAGATACCCTCTTTGAAGCACAGGCAGTTCCATTTTTTAGGCAACTGTCTGTGGCTGAACAGCCTGAACTTGGCTGCTAAGGAGAAAACACTGGCTTTTGGATTTAGTACCACGTGCTTCAGTTTCTTCCTAAGGCAGCTTTTTATGATAAACACCTAAGTCACTTTGAATTACAGAATGTCAAACACTTTTGAATGGGTAGGAAAAAAGACAATATCATTACCTAATTAAAGGTGGATGACCTAGTGGGCAGCTGTTTCCACACATGGCTTTGAGCACTCAGCTTCATCAGGAGACTGGAAAATAACCCAGCATCTCTCCAGAAAGCAGAAATATGATTTGACATCATTTCATGGCTTTACCAGCTGTACTTTTTTACGATGGTTATAACAAGCTGAATGTGTAATTAGTAAGAGAGATTTATTGTTCACTGTTAGATGTGCACAGTTGTAAAGGATATAAAATGGTGTTTGTGGTGTGGAAGTCTACTGCAGCACTTGGAATGCTGCTAACACTTCTAACAGCACCCTCTGAACACCAAGCACGTGTTTCCACGCAGGGATTTACTCAGACCCGTGTTGTACATGGTAATTGAAGCGGTTCCTTTTCCCAGAGACCATAATGAACGAGGTGTACGTGTGTGAGCTCAAACCTACTGCCTACAGACACCAGAAGGCATTAGGCAGGATCAGGAAACTTAGGCTGTGCAGGTCTGCTCTGTGGTCAGGCTTAGCCTTGGGTAGGGGCTGCTGTATTCATGTGGAGAATTCCCTTAATGGGCTGACTTTGTCCTAGTGCAGAACCTCTGAAGCAGATGCCTTCACCTGCTGCCTCCTGCACATGTTTAGAGGGTGTAGAGTTGGAATCTGCTGTGTGGGGGCTTCTGTTGGCTGTTTCCTTTATACTAATTTAAAGAATGATATAAACAGGAATATTTTTTTGAAAGAATGAATCACCTTTTCTATAAATTACAATGGGTTCCTTGAGAAACTTTCCTAGAAGGACTTTCTTCTTTGCAGTTCTTTATTTGTTTCATCGGTATTAAATTCCTCAGGGCTCTACTATAAGGGAAATGGTTGTGTTATAAAATTATTATAGGCTAGTGGCTTGATCCAAAGACAACCAGAGGCTTTGGTGGGCTTTGGAACAGACCTTAAACCAAGAGGGAAATACAGCACTCTCAGAGAGGCTGTCCTGGAAACTGTTAAATAGAAGCACAATTCAAAACTATTAAGTACAAGTGAAGCAGCCAGAGGTTAATAGTTTCAGAATCTCTTAACTTCAGTAGCATAGGAAGTGTTAATCTCAAAGTAAATTAAGTATCAAAGCAAAAATTCTCAATAAAAGATTCACGTGCCTGTAATTAGACATGCATATGCTTATAATTAAATCTCACATGTGGAGATCTTGGTTCACTATGTCTTCCTCCAGAAAAGGTGACAGTTTATGTGATCCTGACCATTTTCCCTGCCAGCATTTATGTCCCAGTCTCCTCCTGTCTATTGCACTGGTGGAGCTGCAGGTGCTCAGAGAATTAGTCTGTAAAGCTGTTCAAGCTGGAGAATAACACCTCATTCTGGGATGATTTTTCTTGAAAGATGGGAGGAGGAACACCAGCCACAGCTTCAGAGATTTGGGTCTAAACTCCTGTGTTCTTCAGCTACTTAATCACAAATGGTTGTGTGTGTTGCCCCTTCCTTGGTGATGGCAGCAACAGGGAGCTGTCCAAAAAATGAGAAAAAAAACCCAAAAACCAAAAAACCAGAAAAAAAAGAGGAGAAAGAGCTCACAAAAAAGTCATGTTATTAATGGTTGATGCTTCAATGCATGATTTCTGACCTGACCTCATGTGAAAGTTCCCTTTGTTTTCTCTGTGCTTCTTGACATAGATATGGCCTCCTCAGGGCGTTGAGAGTTAATCTCAGGTGTTTAGAAAATACTTTGCCCACAGCATCAATAGCAGTTAAAGCACAGAAAGGCTCTTTTGGTGGTAGTAATTCAGAAACAATATGAAGAGGTTCCATGCAGTCCTGTGCCAAAAATAATCACGAGTCTGTTCCTCTTTCCCTGACTGGGATATTTGCAAGCTTGTTCCATAACCTGTGTTGTCTAAGCCTTAACATTCCTCAGACTGAAAGAGATGCAGAAATAGTTTTAAAAATATTTTATTGCAGTTCCATTCTCCTGCTTTTCAAAGGAGTGGTATCAAGAAAGGGAGCACTGGGTGTGTTGTTTTCCCTAACTTGAGGGAGCTCTGTGAAGCCAATACCTTTTCTTAGTATTTTGTATTGTTCCAAGAATGTGTATTCTTGTTCTGTGTTGCATCACTTCTTGGGACTGTCGTGTCCAAATGACTTGTGAGTAAAGTAAAATGGGGAGTTAAAATTCATCTTTACATGCAAGATACTCCAAAATCCTGGAATCAAATGACAAGGATTTTATTTTAGTCTGGACTTAGAGGTTTGAACACATAGGAAATTCTGAATTCTTGAATTGTGTTGGATCTTTATCGGAACTTTGACAGTGTCTGCTGATACCTGGGAGTTTGGATCTATAAAATTCCCTGTAAGAGTCACACAATTTCTGAGATTGTTCAGCATTTGGAATTAGCTCAAATTAAGAAAAAATACACTGCAAAAAATTACAAAGCACATTATGTGCCAGTTTTAAATCAGAGTCAGGCAAAGTCACGCTCTGGATGTTGGCTAACCTGAAGTGAAAGGTGCTCAGATCCCCTGGGTCGCTCTGTGTCCCTGGGAGCTGGGAATGTGTGGTTGCTTCACCTGGAGCAGCCACTCTGCATTCAGGGAGGTCTTGCAGGGTGCCTCGTGGTTGCTTGCTGGAAGTAGAGGCTGGTTTTGTGTGGCAGCCGTGGCTCTTCAATGCTTTTGTGTTCCAGAAGTGGCACCGTGAGGTTTACTCAAGCTGTGAGCAGACAGGTGTGGGTGAGGCAGGACACCCAGGTTTCCAGCGTGTGCAGACGTGGGCTTTGCCCCTCTGGTGAGAGACTTGCAGTGACCTCAGAGAGGGTCCACCAATGACAGCGGGACCTCAGGACCTTCTGGACAGAGTAACAAAAGTTTCTGCTTGGCCCAGTTGAGGACAGGACCTAAGTGTGATTTTCTAGCAATGAAACAAGTGTTGTAGCTGCTGTATGCTGGCTGTGAACTGGCCTGTTTTGTTCTCACCACAAATGATGTTGTGGATCTAAGAAGCCTTATTCCTCAAAAGTTTCACTGGCTGTTACATGTTCTGATAAAAAGTTTTCCTTTAAATGAATTATAATTTCCAATTAAAAAAAAGTCATTGAAAAGTTCCTCCTTGGCTCTACTCGAGATCCTTGTAAAACCCTGGGCTTGATTTTTTAATTTCTTTTTTTTTTTTCCATGCTTCAAGTAGCTTGTGCTTTTCCCTGCTTTGTTCTCTCGCAGGACCCTAAAGCCAGGACCTGATTGAAACACCATGGGGATTTAATCAAATCTGCTGGTGATTCATGCTCCTAATGGCCGGGTCTGTCCTTTACTGCTTTACAAACTGAGAAGGAATAAAACCCCACTTTATTGCTCGGCTGTTAAAAACTATTTGTAGAAGTTGCTAAGGTTCAAATCAAAAGCGGCCTCCCTTGAGAACTATTAGTTAATTCTAAGTGCCAGGGCATCGCTTTTTTTCTTCTCCTCTCGCTCGAGATGTGGCCTTATATCACGACTGCTGTTCAAACATCTGAGAGTTTTCCATTCCTTTGACAAACATGAGCCAAAGTGCTTAAGGACATCTGTTTATTTTATTTCTTTAATGAGAAAACCTTCCAATTTCTTACTGGCTCAGCTGTGTTTATTTACATTTTGTTAGTCATATGTGTGGGGCACCTTGGGACGTTAAAAACCTGCAGAGGCCTATGCTGAGGGCTGCTAGCAGGCATCCTGGTCAGAAAGGCAGAATAAGCCCTTCCTAAGGAAAACACAGTCCTTGGAACTCCATAAAATAGATTTTCAAAACAAATAGAGCCTAATTCACTCAGTAGATCATGGATTAAGTCAAGATGAATACAATTTGGAAAGGATTTTCTGAGGAAGTTGGAGATTTTTTTACCCACTGGAGGCTAAACTTTGTGTTTAATGCCTTTTTAAGTTAAATTAAAAAAGCATTCAATCACTGCAGGTAATAAAGAAGTCTGTTACTTTAGACATGCTGCTATATCAATTATTTAGTTCATTATTGGAGGGAAGGGAGTAAATAATTCCAGCCATTTGATTGTTTCCAGCGTGTATTTCGGGAGCAAACATCTGTGTTTATCATCTGCACTGGCTGATGAGAAGCAGCAGCAGGAACAGCAAAACCAGATCCCCCGGCAGGTCGGAGGTGGGCGCAGGAGATGCTCTGAGCTCCTGTGGATGTAACCTCGTGTGCTGGGGCTTAGGAGAGCAGGGGGGCTCTGAGCAAAGTGCACATGGGGCGTTTGGAGCCGTTAAAGGATTCTTCTTGACGTAAAATACGTGTCAGGAACAATGCCGGGTTGTTAAACAAGCTCGAGGAGAGGGAACCTGCTTCCCGGCGGGGCTGGATCGGGGCTGCAGTTTTCAGGGGAAAAGTTTGAACCAAGCAAAGGGACGTGACTTGTTTTAGGAAGCTGCATGTGCAGAATGTGCCATTGTGCTTCCACCAAGTTCTGTATTTTTCACAGGGCTATCAGGGGCTTTCATACAGAAATACAGTGACTTTCCTGTGTCGAGGGGAAGGAAATGAAGATTAATTTGGTTTCAGTTCCACTCCCTTTTCTGACATGCATGCTGTGTATAGTAAAAAGAAATTATTTGTAGGTTTTTGGAAGTGAATTTTTGTATTACTAAATAAAAGTAGTTCCCAGTTATCCTCAAGCATCATGACCCAGCTTTTAACCTGTGTTTAAGTACAGTATTCCCACAGGACCAGGATCCACTTCAGACTTGATGGGTTCAGACACTGGATAAATTAGTGTGGTCATCACTGCCTGTCCCTAGGCATAGTTCCTTTGGAGAGGCAGGAGAGCCTTTTCAACCTCTGTGTGCCCTTAAATGTGAGGATTTAGTGACCTGTGTGCCCATTTGCTTATTGGAATAATTTCCAACCCTGTGTGAAGAGATACATGACAGTAAAAGGAGTCCTTCAGTGAACAGTAAGAATACTTTGATGTATCCCTTAAATCACAGTAAGGGTAGGTATGAAAAGTTATTTGAAGAAAAGGGATTCAGTTTTATTTTCTCTCCATCTGTCATGGACTTCTCACAGGATCACGCTGTGCTGTCTGTTGACACTGTTCATTTAAATTCAGTAGATTTGTCTAAAATACCTGGATGTGTCAATGTTTAGGTAAACAGTGTCTTTTATTTGGGAAAAAGTTTGGACCCTGAAAAACTGAGAGGTTCTGTTTGAAAAGGGGTGATCCTTTTCAAAAAAGCCTGAAGTGTAGTCCCTTAAGTAAATCACTTCTGAAAATGGCTTTTAGCTCCTGAGCTACTCTTGTTACTTAAACCAACTTTTCTCACAAATACCCACTCTCACTGGGAAGGCTCTGAGAGGCTCAGTCTGGCTGCAGCCTGTGTTATTCAAGAGGTAAAACTTTAAGCTAAGCTACTCAGGTGTAGTTAGTAAAAGAGCGAAATGTGTTTCTTCCTGAAAAATACGTAGATTTACTTGAACTAGAACTTGTACACATGGGTAATTTCCCATTATTATGGGAAGGTTTTGTTCATGTCTCAAATGTTGATCAAGGTATAAAATGTTACAATGAAAGGATGATTATTCTCGCAGACTTTTTTTTGTTCAAACATGTGGCCCTGGTATTTGTATCTTTGATTTTTTTGATTTTTTTCTTTTTTATGCTACAACCAAGCTGGTCCATTTTCCAGGCGTTTCCAAGTAATTAAACTCAATTAAAACTATTAAATTCTTTCTTTTGGTGACAACTTTGTTATTAACAGATAACCACAAGGAGGAGAATTAACTTGGAAGGCCCTTGATTGTATACTAATCCGTCTCTCACCTCTGGCTGACACCTGTGGCAGATAAACCCTATAGAATAGGAGTCTGATGAATACTCTTAATTAATACTTTCTTCCTTGTAGAAAAGTAATTATTTGCTCACGGCATAAATAGGTGTTTGGCAGGGATTTAAAAGGACTGATTAGTTTTAAATACTAGGGCTTTATATCAGTGGGGTTTTTAAGGGAGGCGATGGTGTCTGAATCCAGGATCCACGCTCAGGGTGACTTTGTCCCAGCAATTTGAATGTCGAGTTAATTGTCACGTTGCTGAAGAGAAGCAGAGTCAGACAACAAGCAGATTTGTTACCTGTCTCAAAGGAGCCAGCTTTGCCCCTTTGCTAATGGCCTGCAAGTCTGAACAGGGGACCTGCAAGGCAGAGGCTTGGAGAGGGCTTTGGATCCAGGATTGCAGGCGTGAGTGACTTGCACTTGAGAGATTGCCAGAGATAAGTCTGCTTCCCTCTTCCTTTCAAAATCGCAGTGTACAAGAAGGGAGAGCTGGCTGTGGACATGCAGCTTGGATTAGTTGCAGGTGTTAACAAATACATGTCTTTTTCATGCATATTCTAGGGCAAGTGCAAGCAGTGTACGAAAAATCAATCTCCGTGTTCCAGCAGATCTGTGGGAAGGTGGTTTTAATGCAGAGCCTTTTGGGAGGATGCTGGAGGTGCAGTTGGAGTGTGAGTCAGTGCACAAGGGCTTCTGTGGAGGTAGAGCCAGTACCTCTAGCAGGGAAGGTACAGCAGTGAGGGCTTCTGTGCAGGTAACTCCTGGAAAGGGGCCTAGGGGCCAACACAGTGCATGTTGCAACACCCTGGCAGCAATTTGTACCCACATTTGGTAGCCTAAAGCTAATCTGGGTGTGCACGCACATTCTGCATTCCCTTTGCTCTGCTAAAATACAGAGTGGTGGGAGTTTCATGTGGTGTGAGCACATCTACCTTCCCACTGCTGCCATAGGGAAGTATTTGTTCTTTGCTCACCTCCAATTTTCATGGAAATTGTCTTTAAGACAAACTGAAGGTGGTTCAGCAAGCTCCTTGTAGCTGTCTTCTGTCAGATTATTACTTGAAATGTAGGTTAAAAATGAAAACTAAAGCAGAAATTAATTTTAGGCAAGGTGTTATTAGCTAAGAGGACATAATTGAACTCAAATTGTAATTTTTAGAACACAGTTCACTTCAAATGCAGAGAACTAGCTCAAGGTTCAGTGCATGCAAGTGGCCAAACTAAAAGCAACACTGGCAGCAGATGTGTGAGCTCGTGCCATTGGGATATGAAAGAAAATGTGCTCCTTGCTGAATGGATGCTTTTGTCTTCCTTTACGGCATGTTCCACAGGCTTCTGCTGCCCGTGTTTTCCTCTAGCAGGACTGTGTGCTGGTCAGGCAGCAGAAGTACCCCAAAGCAAGGGGATATGGAGCTGGGAGTTGGCAGTGCTGCCCTTCCACCGAAGTTACCTTGCTCACGAGGTGTGGCCGCTGTCAGCAGCAGGCAATAGTGCTTCAGGCCTTAGCTGAAAGTCACAGAGGTGACAGAAACAGCAGAGACATGTCCAAGGATGCTCTTTGGGGAAAACATTTCTGATCAAAAATGTTGAGAAAGGGCTTACCTAACTTTGTGTGTTTTGATCCCTTGTTGTTTATGAAGGAGTAGTAGGGAATGGGGGCTTTTTTACCTCCCAGTTCGCTCAAGATGTGCCCTAAGGAGAAATGGGCGACTCTGAAGCTATGACTGCTGCTCTTTAAAAGTGGGAGATAAGGGTGTGTTGAGAAGGTTGTCTTCAGGAATGAATAATGATCACTTCCCTCCTGATGCTTGTCTCCCTCAGCCATGGGAAGAGCATAGGAGGATCAGGAATGCTTGGTCTGAGCACCAGAGGTTTGCTCTGTAAGTGATTTGTGGGGCTGTTTAATTTTGACCCTGAAGGAAACTCCACCAGTGGAGCATGGCAGAGGTGAGGCATGTGGGGATGCACTGTGCTGCTGGAGGTTCTGTTTACAAAAGGAGTTTATTGCCTGTTTTCCACCCCTGCCTCTCATTGTCCTTGTTTGTGAGCGCATGAGGGAGGACCTCGCTCTCCTAAAGTTACTAAACAAGCACCAAGGTTTGAGTTTTTAGATTAATCTGCTTTCACTGTAAAAAGCAGTTCCTGGAGGAGATTTGATTTCAAGCTCTCTGTGGTCCTTGGGCTTCACGTGCATCAGGAAACATTGGCTGGCTCTCTGAGTCAGGAAGCTTGTTCCCAGGGCTCCTGGACACGCTGGTCCTACAGAAGGAGGTGCTAGCAGGGATCACGGGTAACTTTACATTGCTGTGCTGAGCTCACACTGCTCCAGCACGGGCACTTACAGTCCACCAGGGCACCCCTGGCAGCACAGAGATGTCCTCCAGTGGCACGGGATTTCTGTGCCTAGGAAGAGCACTCCATCAGCATCTCCAAACAAATTTCGTAATCCTCTTTCAGATTATTTACACACTGTACAGAAAACTTGGATATACCGATCTCATTTTGGTGCTTTTCTGCCAGCCCAATTTTCCTGTTTATTCCTGCTTGAACTGACAGCTGTAGCAACTGTGTCTGTCCTTGGGGTGGGTACAGCCTCTGGCACAGAGTGGTTCAAGTCTGGGACTAGCGCTTCTAGATGCTGCAGCAATGCAAATAAATAACTGCTGCAGGAACCCTGGCCTTGTGCCTCTGGACACCTCTGTCATACAGGGAGTGCTGGTTGGCCCTACAACTTTATCAGCCTCTTTGAGGCTTGGAAGTGTGCCTTGCTGTGGAGGAAATGTCCATACTGTGGAAGCAGTGATGCCAAACCATTTCCCGAAACGACTTCCCCTCTGGGTGGTAAAGTGCATTTTTCTGTTTTGTTTTCATTCCATCATGTTCTGTATCTCAAGAGAAAGATTTTTTTATTCCCCCCCCCCCCCCCATCTACAGTTTGGTTTCCACATTGTTTAGTTAAAGAGAAGGTAACTTCATACACTGTGGAAATGTTTCCTACTCCCCATTAGTGATTAATACCAATAAAGCTAAAATGAAACTTAGAGGATAAATGACAGATAGCAACCAATGAGATTTCCTGAAAGAGTTTTAAAGGCTAATGATCCTTGAAATGTATAAAAATAAATTGCTTCATTAAAAACTATTTTACAAAATAATTTCTTCCTAGCAGCATATTTTCTTCAAAACAGTTCCCCCGTGTAACTACACCTGGGTAGTAAAACTTGATTCAGTGCTGCTCCTATGGGGCCACAGTCAAATGCCCTGATTAGGCCTGTGTCCCTGTGCCTCATCAGGGGAGCAGGTTTGGGGCTTAAAATGAGAGACACGTACAAGGCAAGCCTGCTGAAGTTTTTGCTTTCTGCCCAGGGACAGTGCCCTTGTTTGTGGAACAGCAGTGGGCGCGTTCAGACGTGAGTGACAGAGCTGCTGTGTCATGGGCACCGTGCTTGCGAGTCCCACACATGGCTGAAACCACAGCCATTCTGCTCCAATTAAAGGGAGCTTCACTGAGAACGTGTAATAATTAGCTTAGTGTGTAGTACACCATCCATGTCAGCAGCGTCTGCCACAAAGGTTGATTGAAATGTGCTCACCCTCCCGACGCTGTGCTCCCTGTTAGAGCTCCTCAGTCAGCTCATTGCTGTCCTGTCACACAATAACAGGACTGCACAGAAATCTGCAGGAAATGAGAGTAGAGACTGTGTTTAAGTGGGTGGTTTCCCTCTTTTTGATCACACACCATGCTAAAGCAAGGCAGATTTACACATCGAGATGAGAGATCCCTGACCTATTGAAGATGAATTAACAACAACAAAAACAATCTGTTGTGGGAATGTGGGCTTTTTCCGAGTTGTCTGTTGTTGTTCAGTTTGAACAGGCACAATGCTTCTGAGCTATGACTGTTTATCAAATTAAACACAGATTATTTTTGCTTGTGTTTTTGAAGTATTTAATGGATAAGAAAATGTACTGCTCATAACTTTGTTTGCAGCAATGTGTTTCTGTGCTCTTGCTGTGGATTTAGGGAGAAGTTTGTTTCGCTTGTTTGGGGGCAGAAGGGATGGTTGACTTGCTGGCTGGGTGAGGCAGTGAAGTGACAGCCCTTTCACAGGCCAGTGTGATGTCTCAGCTGGGAAAAACTTTAATTTTCTAGGATGAATTAACCAAACACACTTAAGTAGAGCTGCAGGTAGCATCATCCTTCTCCAGGGGAATTCGCTAAAGGTTTTGTCACTGATGTTGGCAGGAGCAGGACCTGGGTATGAGGAAGTTCACATGTGCTTCAGGTGTAGAAGATATTTTAGAGCTGCCAGCACGTGCATCTTCACACTCAGTCGTTAAAAAAGCGTGGTTTAAAAATGCTGCAGGCAGCCAGAGCTTCTGCATCATGTCCTTCCCTTTCAGGAAGCAGTTTGAATTTTCATGTGCTGTGCCTTACCTTGCCTTTTCTGCTTTTTTTTCTTTTTTTTCCTTTTTTTTTTTTTTTTTTTTTCTTTTTTTTCTTTTTTTTTTAAATTTTATTTGGTTTTTTTAAGCAATGTAGTTATTTGGATGTAACTGCCATTGGGGCTGCCATTGAGGCTCTGCAAGCCTGCTGTCCTGAGCAGCAATAGTCATACTTAGACAACGATTTTGTCGTGTTACAGTTGGGTTTCCATGGTAGGATGGGGCTGTTTTAACTCTGCTGATGTTGGTAAATAAGTAGGCAGCTTCAGTGGGAGTGGAATTGCTGGTTTGAAGGACAAGTCAGGAAAGAATCACCCTCTGTGTGCTCTGTTGGTGGTAACTATCCCCAAACTGAGGATGTTATTGGAAATCAATTTTTTGTCTAACCTACTGAAGCAACTCTTACATAGTTTCAGGTGTTTAAAGGATCTTTGTATCATCTGAAGTGTGTGGGCTGGTAGTGGTCAGGGTGGTCACAGGCATCCTTCAAAGAACAGAATTTGTTTCTCTAGGAGAGCAAAAGGATGGGAAAATCATGTTAATGTTAAAATACACTTGGGAAGTAAAATTACTTTAATAAACGTGTCTTAAGAAATAGGAATGTGTAGATCCTGTGTTTGGTCTGAGGTCTCCCACCCCCTACACCTATCCCCAGAAAAGAAAGTCAAAGTGAATGGAAAAAACCTGATTTTCCCCCAACAGGACACCACAACGTCTGTGCGGATAGGTCTCATGATGGAAGAAATGATCTTCAACCTTGCAGATACACATCTGTTCTTTAATGACCTGGAGGTATGTAGCTGCTTATTTTATTTAACATCTTTCTCTCTAATCATTTGCATGTGGTCTGCACAGGGGGTTTTGGCCAAGAAACTTTTTATTTTTGACCCCAGAGAAATGGACCATAGGTGGCTTATTGGAAGCATCCCTTCGACAGCTCCATTCTGTTCAGGAATTTCTTTCTAAATAGGCAATTAACAGTGATGGCCTCTTGCAGGTTTACTAAATGTAATAATGAGGACATTGCTGCTGCTTCTCCTGAAATTTGCTATTCGATAATTTCATTAAGCTAAATTAGCATCGATCCTATGGGGGCAGGTGCAATTAGCTATGAGGCAAAGCAGAGGTTTTGAAAATGGTCTCTGTTCTTGAGGAAGCTCTGTTGCACACACAGACAGAGCAGGAGGTCTGCTCAAGCTCAGGAATACTGCAGGATGAAACTCAAGAGTTTCAGTGTAAAAGACCAAGAGGAAGAAATTTTTCCTGCTGGTGACATGGTTAGACCTGACTATCTCTTACACAAAGCAAAAATCCTTTTGAGTGTGTGGTGAAATGCAGGCAGAGCGATGCTGGCAGAATGCTGGCAGCAGCTGAGGAACAGCTGTACAGCAATGATGAAAATCTGCTGGCATTTGCAGTCAGAGCACAGAGTCTGAATGGATCGTGTACAGAGCGAGCAAGGTGGGGTTTGTGCTGTGGGCACCTTGGAATCAAAACACTGCTTGGAGGCATTTGGAGAAAAAAAAAAAAAAAAAACCTGGCATCCCCAGGCAGACTTCTGTGGGCTTTTTTATTTTTTTTCCCCCTTCACTTGAAAAAGGAAGAATTTGTCTCTGTGCCAGATGAAAGGAGAGAACTGTTTCTGTGCCTGAGGAGTTCAGCGGGAATTTCTGGTTCCTTCACTGCTTAATTGCACTGTGGTCCCCTGTGTTAGGGGAGGCACAGCCTTTCCTGCCACCTGGCTCCTTGCAGTCTTGAGGTTTCACTTGCTGAGAATTTTTATTTCCTTTCAAAGACGAGCACCTGAACTGACAGATTTTTCCTCTTTCAACTTTTTTCAGAGAGGGAGTTTGTGATGAGGGCAGGGAAAGTACAAAGTAAAAGATCTTTCTTTTAGGGAAAAAAAAGAAAGAGAGCTCCTCTTTGGGAGCCCAGAGCCCAGGGCACTGTTTCAGTAGTGATAATATTTACTACAGAACCATCACCTTTCACCCATCAGATCTCAGTATGTGATGCAGCAAAGCTCCATGTCCTGCACTAAGTGACCTTCCAAAACCCCTCTGCCTTTCTAGACTTTTGCAAGAATTACCAGTTTTAAAATAAGTTTTCTCCTTTTTTCACTTAGTGCTCTAAAACTTTCAATGAAGCAGCAAATTGTCTGGCCTTCGTCAAATTGTGCACATTTGTCAGTCAGTAACAGCTCTGGGCACTGGTGGTTTGGTTTTAGCTGAGCTTTCTCAATGAAAAATTGAGGGGTGATGGAGAATTCAAGGAAAGTAAATGTACCTTACAGAATTTTACTTTCCAAAAAAGCCATGTCCGTTTGGAAGAATTTGCAGCAACAAAGTCATCCAGAATTACTCACCCTACTCCTTCATTTAGGATGATAAATAAAAGTCACCTCTGTGTATTCACAGAGTGGTTTTTAAGGATCATACATCACTGAGCACGCGGCTTAAAAAAACGCAGTGAATGGCATCCTTAAAAATGAAAAGAAGGATTTGTGAAAAACAGCACAGAAACAGATTCAGTTGTAGACCCACAGGCATTACCATATACATTAGCACCATCATGTGGTGCAGTGCTGGCCTGTACAGTACAAAATGAGCTAAAATTGCACAGGGCAGAACCCTTTTCTGACCATCTTTTGTGCTGGGGCAGAGTTGGAGAGGCTGTAGCTGAGACAGAAGTGACAGAGTTGCCCATTCGAAACCAAATCAAGAGTTCTCTTATCACATGATGCTAAACACAGCAAAACATTTCTGAACTGGAATGCTCCTTTTTTTCTGTCAAAAAAAAAATAATTCTGAAACTCTGGTTAGCCAGGGCTTTATCTTTTCTTAGGATCTACCCAGAAGGGATCCAGGTAATTGTTTCCTGGATGCATTAGCTGAATGCATTTTGGCTATGCTTGGGAGTGGAAATCATGGATGAGTGCAAAGGTGAACCAAAAGATCTGTTCATATGGACATGTCCAGATCCATCCTGCTTCCACCCATCCTCTCTTAGTGCTGCAGCCCAGTAGACAGGCCAGGTTCCCACTGATTCACCCCAAACCTCAGGGTAGTTGTGTGGAAGGAGGCTGATCACTGGTCCCCAGGGCAGGTGGGTGACTGGAGAAGTCTTAGACTCCTACTAAAAAAGTTCAGTCTTTTTATAGAAAGGGTTTCTCTGTTACAGAAGGGGATTCTCTGACAGCAAATTAAGTCTTACAGGCAGATGAAATCCCTGCAGTCTGCAAGTGTGAGCCATGCAAGGTGTTGTGCACAAAGGGCTCTGATCATGCTGCAGAATATATCAGCAAATGTTCACCTGACGGGAGGTATTCTCCCTCTCTGCTCCCCTTTTGGGAAATCAAGGAGAAAAGAACTTACCCAAGGTTACAAATCACAGTGAAGTTAAAATATAAACTCTGGGCTTTTCAGGCTTGTGCTTTTTTTCCCAGATGCCTTTTGTTCACAGTACAATGCTGGCTAAAGAATAGCACCTCCCACCCCCAGTCCCTCTGGAGATATTATTGTCTGGCTCTCTGAAAACAGGTATTAAGGACAGGAGGAGTGACAAGGGGATGAGGAATTAACGAACAAAGGGATTAGTGTGTTTACAAGTTGCTGCCTTTCAGAGCCATCCCTGGAGGTTTGTGTTCTGGGAGCTGTTTACCCCCACCTAATGAGGGATGCAAGCTCCACTGATCAGTGAATCCATGAGATGTTTAAAACTCTCTAGCACAGTCCTGATCCGCAAACAGACTGTGTGCATTTGTAAGTTGTTTTCATACCTGCACGAGACATACCTTGAGAGTATTCAGAGGGAATGTGAGGGGTAACAGAAGGAGCTCCTCAGGAGCCCTGTATTTCACAAGGAGGCAGCAGAGGCTTTCTCCAAGCCAGCAGTGCCATTTAAAACAGCTCAGGCCCCTTTCAGTGTGGCTGGTCCCACCTGGAGGCAGGTTGTGTAGCACCCACAGATAGCCCAGGAGTACAACCAGATCAGTGCCCAGAGCTGCAAGGGCTGACTGAGGTCTTACACATTTGACTGAGGCGTAGGCTGTGCGTGCCCCACATCATCCACCCTGAGATCCCAGAGTGTCAGCTCCAACACCAGCAGATGTGAAACCTGGGCCGTGTCCGCGTCGCAGCCTCCCTGCCGTTCGAACACCCTCCTCCTTTGCAGCAGCCGAGATATCCTGCTTTGATTCCCCACTCACTGACATTTCAAGGAAGTTCTGCAAGAATGAAAAATCAGTCTTGTAAGGCAGTGGTAGAACGTGGTGCACGCTGTGGCTGCAGGCAGCTCCCCGAGTTCCCCGTAACACGAGAGGCGCAGCCGGCGCTATGAGGTAGCGTCTCACCGAGTGTCAGGGCATTTTATTAAGTTAGAAATGTGATAGCTACTGTTGTCACACTTCAGTGTACAGAACAATCCATTCACAAATGAGAAAAACAGATCCCTCCACAAATGCCTTTCCCCTGACTTAATGCCCCGCATCATACAGCTGGAGTGGAGCGGGCTGCATCAGAACTACCCCAGCGTGGTTCACAACAACTGCTGGGAGGGGGGCTTAAAAAGTGCTGGGGTTGGAGGAGAGACAGAGGTGCCAGCAGAGATCTGCTCCTCAGCTGCTTGGCTGCAATTGGATACAGCAATATGCACTCCAGTGATGGGCTGATAACAAGATGCAGTTCTGTGTCTTTTTGAGAATTATCTAAAATGCTGCAGAAAATCTCATTAATATGGACAAGAACTATCTGTCGTGTTCTGCCACTGACAACAAGTTTGGTTACTTGTTTGGGGATTTTTTTTTTTTCATTTTTTGAAAGGGGCTGGTTTGAAGTAATTCATCAAACTCATAACTGTGTAAGGAAGGTAAAACAAATTCTGTGGTTTACAGAACGCTGAAGTGGTGAAGAATTACTGCACCTTGGTTAGCTGCAGTTGTTCTGACTTTAGAGTCCTGGGGTACCAAGTGTCACAGCTTTTAAACTCTGTTGAAAAATCAACCAAAGCAAAAGATAGTGTTCATCATTGCAGGCTTTCTGTTCTGTTCTCACCTGGAAGGCTCATGGAGAAAGGAGAGTTAAGGTTGTGGGGGAAGCTTCCCGATTTTTCTCTTTCTAATCTTAATGCTGAGACTGGGAAAGAAACCAAAGGAATAACATTTCTCACATTTTTGAGGCAGGGCCTCCACCATTCGAACAATGAAGGATTTTGGAAGATAAGATCTAGAGCACATACTTCATGCAGGCTGAGCTCCAAGTATATATTCTGGTTAAATTTCCTGTGCACAGATTTCCTCATTACTGACACACGTTATTCCTCAGCTCTGTCTGTGGCTGGGGCAGTGAAAGAGTGTTGCCTTCAGTGCTTCAGCCCAGCTTCCCTGCACATCAAAAGAAGCTCAGCCCCCTCAGAACAAACTGGGAAAACACCGGCAGGACAGGCGTCTCTGGAAATCTCTTTGGGACAGATCTTCTCCCCCTGTAATTATGTGGGCATACACCTCCTGTCCAAAGCAGTATTCTCACAGGGGGAAAGGCTGCCAAGTCTCTGCCTTATCATGCATACAGAGTAGAAAAAACACAGCTTTCCTGGCTAAAACACAAGCATCTCTCTCCCTCCTGTCTGCACAGGAAGGAGTTCCACTCACTGTGTTATTCAAGAGCTGTTGTGCCCTTAGATAACAGCGGATCTCACACACACACTCTGTCCGTTCATATTTTGTGCAAGTGCTATGTGATACTTGTTGCTAACAATTAACTGGCTAGACTACAATACTAGCAATATGTAAGATTTTATCTCCTTAATATTACACTTCAAGTAATTTTTCATTATATTATTTCAGGTTTTTTTTCCACAACATCTACTCACCACTATTTTTTTTTTCATCTGCTTCTCAGGACTGTGACCAGATCCACATAGATGATGTCTCATCAGATGATAATGGCCAAGATCTAAGGTATGAGATCTCCCAAGCTGGAAGTTGCAGAACAGGCAGTCCCCAGCTATTTGGAAGTAGTAGGGGGCTGGTCAGTGATTTTCAGACCTGCACTCTCTCCCCTCCATGCTGTCTGCATTTGTCAAGCACACACAAGTACAGAGTCCTCTTTCTCACATCATTGTGCCTGTGCCTTCTGCCAGACCCCTGACTATGCTAAACTTTGAACCATTCTGGGAAATACATCTAAATTAGGTTGAACTCCAGTCAGACCACACCAGTTTTGATTTGACCAGAAGTTGTCACAGCTGTGGCCAAAATGCTTCAAACCAGACCGAAAGTTTTCCCACTGCCCAATCTGTAGGGAATGGGCTTAGTAGTAATGAGTTGGACTTTGCTGTGCCAGATCCTTGTTGAAACTTGTACCCAAACTGCACCAAACATTATCATTACCTGTGTAAGTTGGGTCGTCATGTTCATAGAAACTACTTCTATACAATTCCATCTACTTTCCCAAAGCGTTGCCTGCAGAGCCATGGTAAAGGGACAAGAATGAAATGTGCAGAACTCATGCAGAGCTTTGCAGTTTGTGGTTTTATGGATGATGATTGTGAGAAATTGATGCAGGAACAGAACAGTTTTTAGATCTGTGCTGGTAATTGCGCTAAAGATGAACTTCAGTTCTGTACAGCGTGTCCTCTGTGTGTCTCTGCTGCCACTTGTCTCCACAGTTCTTTTCAATCGTTTCCCCTCCCTGCTGGCACTGTGCAGGCTGTAATTACACTGACCTCTCCCCTTCCCTCCTCCCTCTCCCAGCACGTATAACTTCTCTGCGGATGGCTTCCACAGTTCCACTGCCAGCGCAAACCTGTGTCTGGGCTCGGGTGTTCACGGGGGAGTTGACTGGATGAGGAAATTGGCGTTCCGCTACCGCCGGGTGAAAGAGATGTACAACACCTACAAAAACAATGTGGGGGGTAAGTGCCAGTGGCCAGGCAGCCAGCAGGCCTTTCATCTTCCCAAAACCTCTAGGGACATCTCTGGAGGAGGTGTAGGGAGCCTCATGATACGGGTGCTTCACAGTGAGCTGATAAAGTGCCTCCGCAGTCACCCTGAAATGTGGTTCTGTACAGGATTTGCAGGAGTCACACTAAAATACCTGGTTTAGTGGTTTGAGAAAGACTCAAGTCCAAGTGTGCGGCTTTATTTTGTAATTTATTTTGCAGGAAAGCAACCTTCTCCCATTTTCCAGAATGTTTAGCAGGCAAGCAAACAGTTCAAAACTAAACATGCTCTTTTTTTTCTACACAACATGTCTGATCTCTGTCTGAAGGCTTTCTTGTATTATAACTACTTGTTTTTAACTCCCTGAAAACAATACCACCAGATATCCAGGTTCCCTGGGTTCCTTCATCTCACCTAGTTCCAGACAGTTCTTCCAAGAGACTCTCAGCTTCCTTTTCAGTACATGAGTGCAGGTTTTCCTCTGACTAGAAAAAGAAAGAAGCAAAACTCAAAGCATCATCACAACTTATTTATTGGTTGGAGGACAAGTCTACCCTGCATGCGCTGGAAATGGGGCACGGCTTTCCAGGAGGAACAAAACCATCCTGGCCTCGGGTGTCTCTCTGCCCAGGCCACTGCCCACTCTACACAGCTCTTCCATCCCCCTGCTCGCTTCCCATGCAAGCTTTGTGCTCACTCCAAGAAAGGTGTCCCAAGGAGGTCCCGCAGTGTGTGCCTGATGGAGCCATTCCACCAGAGGGGAAGGAAGCTGAGCTGCAGCAGCAGAGGATTGTGCTGCTGTGGGGCTTCATGGACCTCAAGGCAGAGCCTTGGAGTGACATGGCAGTGACAAAGGGAGGCAGTGGCACCAGGGCCAAGAGAGGGGCAGCGGGAGCTTATTTACATCAGGCAGGTGCCCTTCGGCGTTGTGCTTACAGAGCCACGCAGCTCCTTTCTGTGCTTCTGCAAAGACACTTTCCCTGCCTGCAGGTTTAATAGGAGCTCCTAAGAGGGAAACCTGGCTGCAGTTGAGAGCAGAACTGGAAGCGCTGACTGATCTCTGGCTCACACATGCTCTGAAGGCGCTGAATTTGATACATTCCCGGTAAGAACAGCTCAAAGAATTGCCTGTGGGTTTGATCCAGGAGCTCCTTTGCTTCCCTTGTGTTCCCCCTCTAAACAAATCGAGACACATTTACAGGACTTTGCTGGCCAAGCCTGTGGGAGGCCGGTCTGCACACGTTTGCCAGGCTGAATTATCAAGGGTTGGGGTGAGCTTGGGATGATGAACTGAGCAAAAGCACAACAGTCCTTTCCTTGCCTTTCCTTGGCTCCCTCATCCATGGCACCATTTTCATGTGAGCAGGTTTGCGAAAGAGGAAGGGGAGGAAAGAGCCCTTCTGTCCCTGAACACTCACTGAACCCATCATGGACCTTACTACATTGTGTTTAAATTCCCACCAAAGAGATCCTGGCAAGCTTGCAGTAAGGCTGCATCACTGCTGCTAGTTTGGTTTGTTTTTTTCATTCTACTGAGCTGATCAAAAGACATCTCTGGTACTCACATTATCTTCCTCTGGCTGCAAAATCCCCCACTGGCTCAGGAACTTCAGTGGCAGGAAAGGTTTGCTTCCTACCATCTTTCAGACCAGGGTGAAAGAAAGAAACACAGGTTTCTAATAACTTCTGTTTTCTAGGCCCAACTGCGTGAATGTGTTGGTCACCACAACTCAGCTTATACCAGCTCTGGCTAAAGTGCTTCTCTATGGACTGGGCACTGTCTTCCCCATTGAAAACATCTACAGTGCAACAAAAACAGGTAAGAGCAAACTGACTGAGGCCTCACTTAAGACAGAATGAAGTTTGGTCCCTAAGTCAGGCACAGACATCCAACCTGATTGTAACAAGCAATGAGTGAGCTTTATTTTTAGCTCCATGCTTACAGATGTCTAATTCACATCCTGACTCCCACACTTAACCTAGTACAGACTGCAGGGGAAAAAAAATTTTAAAACACTTCTTAAGTGTCTCCATGGGGGAGTGAGGCAGATACAGAGATCTGTATCCACCCTATGGAGCACTGACTGCACATGGGACGTCCAGCTGCACCCAGCTGGAAGGAAGGTCTAGTTGGACCTGTTACAGAAACACTGTTCGGATCCTCTTACTCTTGCAGAGAGGTCAAGTGTGCTGAATGAGCTTTGTGAAGCTTTGTGAGTAATAAGTACTGGTAGGGTTGGCTTGGGGCTTTTTTGTATTCTGTTCTTTCTGGTGTGTTCGAACCTCTGAGGATTGCATTTTCATGTTCATACTGCAACCAGAATGAACAGAAGAGGGCTCTGGAAACTGAATGCCATGAGTGTCACATCAGTCTGCCAGCTGGTGGCCTAAGCAGGGCATCACAGTCACAAAGCTCACAGAAAAGTGGCAGCACTTGGAAGTCCTTGGCTGACAAAACAAGTGCTAGTAACTGTCATGAGATGGAGAGGATGTGCCTCAGAAGAAGATCCAGTTTGGGTCCAATTTGAAAAGAAAGCAAAGAATGTTGCAGCCAGTTCAGTTAGGTTATAACTGCAGGTCCTGTATCTGAGTATTAGCTCTGCCTGTGGTGTGTGTCCAGATAAAAAAATGTATCTTCTCTTGTGTTGCTTAGGGAAAGAGAGCTGTTTTGAAAGAATAATGCAGAGGTTTGGAAGGAAAGCCGTGTACATTGTAATAGGAGATGGTGTTGAAGAGGAACAGGGAGCAAAAAAGGTACAGTTTGTGGATGCCATACTGGATTCTTCCAAGTTTTGATTGCAATGACCCTTTCTTTATGTAAGCATTTAATGAAGGTCCCTCCATTTGAAGCAGGTTACAACTGGTCTAATTTCTTAATATGCAAAATAGTCAACAATCACCTTGTCAGAAATTCCATACTCTAAATCCCCCCCACTTTGGCAGCTGGTACAATATTTCAGGTAGTTGCTGTGTCACATGTGAGTTGCAGGAATCATTCTTGATGAATAAAGATGGCTATAAAGACATGAAAAGGGAAATTCCAGTGTGTGATCTCAGATGAGCAGGCAGAGTGAATTTCTGATCTACACATGCTGCTTTTGTAGATTCTAAATTGTTGGAATTAATTTTTAATTACTTACTAGAATATGCCTATATCCATACATGTGTTTATATTTATGACACATTGAGATCATGGAGTGTAACTTCATTATAGCAAATACCAAAGGGGCTTGTACAGAGTTGCTGCCTTTATCAATGACTTATGGATCAGCATGATTCATTTCACAAGCAAAATGAAATTAGAAGGTTGTACTGAATACAAAGAACAGAAACTGCAAAAGCAGTGTGGTCAGGAATAAGGAGAATTGGAACAGCCAAAGTTTTCATTTCCTAAACTTTAGAACAGAAACCTGCCTGGAACCTCCATTTACTTGGCTTTACAGGGCCAGGAATACAATTTGCTAATGGCAGACACTGTTTGCAAGATGTCTTTGTGCATCCTGGGTCTTGTGCTCCTGGTGTGTCTGGAGAAATGCGATAGAGCTGCATTCGCTCCAGGAGCATTGCACGTGAGTGGAGATGCAGGAACTGGCTGAATGAGCTCCATCTTCAGCAAACTTGTTAATTTTTAACAGATGCACAAACAACTGGTGTAGCTCAGGTGATGTTGAATATATTATACCACAGGAGCTCAGCTGTACAGCTGAACCTTGTGCTGGAGGACTTGGTATCTCATTCTGACTGAAGATCCTGCAAAGATTTTCCAAGCAAATTTGAGCTCTTTGGTTGTACAAGACCAGGAACAAAGAGATGCCAGCAAATAACGTGGGGGGCACATGTTCTATCCCCAGAATAGCAGAAGAAACCCTATTTTCTTATAGTGTATTTTTCTCGGTCAGTGGAAGCAACAGTCTCTGCACCCACCTCGGAAAACTACCCAAAACTGCAGATGGTTTTGTAGCTCCTGAAGGGTTAAGGAGCTGTCGGGAAGAGTGCAAAAGGCATGACTGGGGCTGAAGTGACAATAGCCTGCTGCTTGTGGCAGCTCAGTGCCACACTTCAAAGGCAGTGGGTCAGTGAACAGGACTGCATCAAAGGCTGCAGGGGCTCTCAGCCCGCATGGCGAGGTGAGGAGGTTCAGCTGTCTCCTCTGCTGGGATTTCAAGAGCCTCCTGCTCGTGTCTCCTGGCCTAAGCAGCTCAGCCATTAGTAGAGCACATTCTTGGCTGGGCTGTCGCCTCCTTTGATTGATGACAATCATTAATCAAACCTTCTACACACCTGAGCTTTATAAAGAGAAAACAAAAAAGGGAGGGGACAGGCAGAGAGCCTTTCGCTGTTTTGCTGACAGCACTGATAACATCTCCAGTTTCGTGGGTCATTTTTCTTCACCTGTCTGATGAGTGATAAATCTGTAACTGCCGAACAACAGGAGTGGCTGGGAGGCCAAGTTTTCTTCTGGTTTAAGAAAGAAAAACAGATAATTTAATGGAAGGGGTTTAATAGAAACTGGGGGAGGGAGAAGGAAATAACTTTTCCCTGTAAAGTGAAATTGCAGAACAGTGGATTTCAGTCAGTTCAGCTGTCTGGGTTTGCTTGCTGTCTCTCCACACACTGATAAACAGCTCAAGGAAATATTTGTTTACTGGTAGGCAACAGGCAACATACCAGAGAGAAGCTTTAGTTGTATTTAAAGGTTAGAGGAGTGTAAATAGATACTCTGTAACGTAAACATCTGGAACCACTGGAATTTTTTGTACACAGGTAGGTACAATTGGAAAAGGAACATCTCCCTTCATCAGAATCTATCTAGGAAGTGTATGTCCTCTGAAGCTTTGTTGAAGCTGTTTATGCAGGAGCAGCGTGGTTACAGGTGAATTCCTGCAGTGATAAAAGACTCTTAGAAGTGTTATGCCCATGCTGGAGGGGACTAAGTGCTGCCAGTTTAGGATTTCTGTACATTTATTACTACGTATATACCACTGACTGTGTAGAGAATGGCATCTTGGGAGAAGGTAAAGAAAATCACAGTCCCAAATGTTACAAAATCACAGTGCAGAAAGGAGCTGTGTCTTTAACTGCTTTAACAGTCTTGGAGAAGAAACAAGTCCAGCACAAACCCCAGGCTCACCAGAACACACCAAGAAAAGTTGTATTTAAGATCTAAGAGCATGTTCTAATTAAGTATTTAAGATCTAAGAGCATGTTCTCTCTGTGCAAGCAACCATGGGGATCCCAGCTATTGCTAAGGAACTCCGCTGTTCAGGGATGCTTTCAGGGCACTCTGATTACAGGTAACATTCCAGGTCCCCCATGAAATTGAACTGCACTTGTTTCACAGCAATTAAAAAGTTGATGCTTTGTCCTCTTTCAGATGCAAGTCTTGTTTTTCTACAGTACATTCACAACTTCTAGGAGAATGATCAGGATAGTATAAAGAAGACAGAGTAGGTCACAGGTAACTGACCTTCCAGATTTTGTCCAGATGTTCAGATTTCAAGTGGAACAGGCTGGTTAAAACTTGGACATGTGTGTACATGGCTTCAGATTTATGACAGCAAATACAAATTCAAAAACAGGGAGGCAAAAGAATAATTTAAGGTAATCTCCCATAAACGGGAGTTAGGACAGTTTTTTGGGGACAGACTGTTTTATAACCCTATTGCACCTTCCCCTGAGGCAACAGTGTTACATTAAATGAATAATTGATCTGAGCAATAATACCAGTTCCTACATTTACAGAAAACGCAGTATGACCTACTGTTCCAGTTAATTGGGAAGGTGAATTGTTAGAAAGTACTTTGACTGTGTGGCATTTTATCCCCTTATTTACATTTTTATAAATTTTAGTAACTTCCTTTTACAATAGGTAGATTTAATTTACTTGTCTGTGAATCACTGATAACAGCTTTCACTACTGATGTTTGCCTAAAACTGTTTCTAGTAATACTGCAGTTCTAGAAACATTCCTAATTAATTCATGGGGGGAGGAAAAAAACAGGAGCCTACTAAAAAAGTTTAGTATCCAGCCCACATCCTCCATCACCTGTGAAGCGGGATACTCCCAAACTGTGGAGGATGTGTCAGGATTCCTGTCTTCGTAGGAGAGAGTGATGAACAAAGAGACACTTCCCACTTCATCTCTTCCGCCCTCCCTCCCTCCTCCCTCCCCTAAGATGAGCCTCCTTGCCTCTGGCACTGTGACAGCCTGGTGGCCAAGTACAAAACTCAGTTCCTGAGGGTACAAACTAAGAAAGTTGTTTTGATCTTTGTATTATACAAAAACAGAAAAAAAAAATTCCACTCTTTTGGTTTCACTCTAGCACAACATGCCCTTCTGGAGAATCTCATGTCATGCTGACCTGGAAGCTCTTCGGCACGCCTTGGAACTTGAATATTTGTAGCAGATCCCAACATCTTAGCACTGGGAGGGCTTCACTCAGACTTTTACATCGGTTCCACCTATTCCTCAACATTTTCTTAGTAAAAAAAATCCCACAGCAACTGCAGTTTTTCTTTTCTTTGAAGGAGAACCCTTTCAGTGGAAGCCTTTAAGAACTTGCAGCCAAAAAATATTGTCTCAAGTCCTCCTTCCTTTGGACAGAGGAAAATCCTCCTGATCAGTCACTGGGATGCTGCAGTTGCTGGCTAAGGTGGAGGCACAGAGCTCTAATTGCCTTTTTGCCATCAACAAGGCAAATGCTACAAGTCTGGGTCTCCCTGTCAGCATTCTTGGTTTTTAAAGGGGAAGAGGACACAGCAAAGAGTCTCTGCACAATCCAGCACATCACACGGGACCTTCTGAAAATAGGAGTGAAACTGTTGATTTTTTTTTTGTTTTGTTCTGGTTTTTGAATTTTTTTTTTGTATTTTTTTAATTTATGAACTAATCTCATTACTCTGGTATTAAGCTCTGTACCTGTGTTTTTCATCTGGCTTTTGGGGGGTGGGGGGGAGGGTGGGGAAAGTCTTACTGTTCTAAATTAATAGTTCATTTCTCCAGAAAAAACTCTGGGGAGAATCATATTGTGTACATGAGTAGCAAGGACACATGGTACTGCTGGTAAGAACTGCAGCTGTGTTTTTGGACCTTACCAAGATGGTACATGGACTGTGCATGTGTCTACACGGTGCCTTATGCTGCCGTCTTGGGGCTGAGGATGGGGGGAAAAGTACCTTGTGATGAGTGAAAGGCATTAAATAAAAACATGTTTACATTTTGGGGGACTGGAGTACCTGCCTTCTCTCCCGCCACTCTTGGATCTAGAGGTAGGATGTGGAATGTGTGCTCTCCGTTTCAAGGCTTCAAGGTAATCTTGCTGTCAAAATGTTTAAATCCTCTGGGCCTGGATGAATCTCTTACTCTGAAAACGGCTGATTGTTCCTTGCTGTGGCAGCAGGGAAGGTCAGAAGGATCAAAGCCCCTCTGGAAGGAGGTGTTAGAGATGCAGCAAGTGCTGCAGCCCTCACCTCTCAAAGGGTTACACAAGTGCTACACAAACCTGAGGGATACTCCTAACCTCTAAAAACATTTAGAGAAAACAGTGCTAGATCTGAGAGGGGATCTTCTGCCAAGCTAAAGCAGAAAATCTGATCTTAAATTAATCCAAAGCAGCAGCCCCACAGCAGCTGTGACACGTCAGCATGACCAAATCCCACCTTTCAGTAGACACTATGGGGGCATTTGCAAAGAGCTGCTCTCTGGGGCTTAGCACAACTCCATCCAAAATGTCACTTTTTGAGCAGAGGCACTGCTGTTCTCAGGGCTTGCTGAGCAGAATTTTTTCCTCAAGTTTTCCCTGCTCTAAGAAGGGATATAACTTCCTGTTTTTGAGAGTCAGTGGAGAATTGACTAATGCTTGCAAGATAAGATCTCTGGTAAATAAACTTCTGAACGAGGAATAAATGCCAGGAATTGCAGATTCCTAGAGCAGCACAACTTCAGCTTTTAATACCCTGTCAGTCAGCTAACTGATCTTCCTTGAAATTCCAAATTTAACACCCGATGTAATTGAGTCAATTGTCTGAGCACTGATTCTGTTTTTTTCCTTAAAGTTTCTTGGAAGATTTTGCTTTCTGAATATATTTAAAGGTTTGAAAGCTCTTGGTTTTGTTGCTGACATTCTTAGCAGACCTTTGGGTGGGACACACCAGGGTCAGAACACGTGTCTGTCACAGAGCTGTCACCACTTCCTTCCAGTCCCCATGGCACATTCATCTCTCAGTGCTGCAAGAGTATCAGGATTTACTGTTCCAGGGAATGTATCAGGGATAGAAGAGGGGATCTACAGCAGTTTTGTACTTGGGAACATACAAAAGGCCTGGGAACATGCACAGACACACATACAGGTCTTGCTCGGCTCCTTCGCCTGTGGTTTTATGCATTTCTACATTTTTCTACATACTTCACTAGGATTTGGTCACCTGTTATTTTAGAGGAGAAAATAAAACAACTCTTATGTAGAAAAAAACCTTCTCATTAATAAAAAAAACCTCCACAGGCTGGAACGGGTGTCAGAAAGCAGTGGGGTTTCCTACAACAGTTTGTACATCTTGTACATCTCTTTCTTTTTCCTCTAACACAAGGCCTCATTTCAGCATCCAAATTCCATGGGGAAGGCCAAAACATCATTTCAAGCTTTCAAGTTTTGTGCTTTTCTGTAAACAGTAGCACTGGGACCATGAACTGTGGTTGCTTTACAAATACACAGAACAAGGTAAATGCAGGAGCAGGAACTTCAGATAATATTGACAGATTTTACAATGAGATGTTTCACAAGCTCCCGGTTTCTTCTAAGACACACACATGGAAGTCTTGCCCAGTTCATGCCCTCTCGAGGGGCTACAACTGCACTCGCCATGAGAGGTCCCATTTCTAACCCACAAATACACCTAACAATGATGTGTATCAGTCCAACCCCAATCCAACCAATGAATAAATGTTACACAACATCAAACTGGACAGGCTTGGATCCAAAGGTCCCATACTTCTGAGACAGAAGATGCCAACGTAAGTGAAATTACCTGTGATCCGGAGCCTGTGCAGAAATGAACATTCCTCCAGACTGAACCAAAACTGGAAATCCAGGAACACAGAACATTTTTCTAAAACAGTTTAATAAAAAAAGGGTGACGTTTTCTTGAAAAATTGGAGAAACCCAAAGCATATCGTGTGTGTCACCTGTCTTAGTCACAAAGAAACACAATTGTCAAAAAAGATATTTAAGTTTAATACAAATTTTATACAAAGAAAATGTGAAAAAATACTTCCATATGCTAAAAGCAATTATGCTTCACAAATAAGGCCAGCTAGGCTAATTTTGACACAACTGCAATTAATGAATATTCTGTTCTCGCTTTTTTTTTTCTTCTAATACTTTTTCCCTCTAATCTGGATACTAGCTGGAGACTGTACAAACCGCATTCTTATATAAACAATGGGAGAAAATCAACATGACTAAAATGTACAACAGAATGTACTGGAATGATATCATACAATTAATTTTCTCATATACATACATCACCTTTGCTTTGTTCAATGCTTTCGTTTTACACAACATACAAAATGGGACTACAGTCTCAGTGTAACAGACAGCATCTCCAGGGGGTACTTCCTCTCATACTGTACTGCTTCATGCTTACATAAAAACATAAATTCCATCATATAAATAATACATGCTCTGGCCCAGCATCAAAAGTCCTTCACCCATGTTTCCCAATCCATGTTTTTCTCCACACCTAGTTCTTGTTCAGAGTCCTCTGGGAGGATTTTTAAAAATTAAGAAAACTGTAAAGCATAGGAACAAACTTTACTGTCCTCAGTCTTTGATATCAGTAATCAGAAATCCTGCTCCAACCAGCTGCTATTACACTTTCCAAATTTTCTGATCTTAGACTGAATGAAATTTTAAATTAATTTTAACCTGTAAACAGCATATGAACTGTTGTCAGCCTGGTCATTCTGAAAAACAATGTAAATTTTTATGGATTTCAGGTCCACATAATTTGTCTAATAGAGTTAACTGAAAGAGATACCCTTCATCACCTGGTTGTTCAGAGAAATTCCACAAGAGTTTCAAAGTGTAGAAATTTTTTTAACTCCAAATGCAAAAAGCTGTTCAGATTCTCAGATTATTTGATGCAGTTTCCCAAGACCAGTTTTCAGCATTAGGTTGTGGTAAGGCTGTTTTAAACCTTCCTTTTCCAACTTCAAACGCTCTTTATAAGTTAAAGTCAATACAAATATAAAAAGGAGATGGTACTCTAATGACATCCACAAATTGTACATTATTTACAAAAGAAGCATAGATTTAATATGGATCTTACCTGTCCTCAGCTTTTCTAAGCCAGCACTAATGCTTTACATTAATGTAGTGTAATTAATGCTTTGTACACATACACAAAGCTAAAGTCTGAACCTCTGAGGTTAATCCAAAGAACTGTGTTTATTTGTCACATTTCTATTAGATTTATTTATTCCAACAATTGTATGAACTTCTTGTTAGCAGTTAGACTCTTCGTACTTGGACTGGCATTGTGGTCTGAACATACTGAACTCCAGTTCTCATTGCCACTGTCCCAGCAGAAGGACTTACCACTACAGGAATGGTCTGTGGATTAAAACCAAGAGAAACAGATTGTTATGTTGAAGGTCACATAAACATGACCACAGAAATAGAGATTTATTTTCCAGGGGAAATCCAGAACAAGTTCCAATTTTGTGCAAGAACTAATACCTTTATTACCGCAGAATTACCTCATTCCAGGGGAGAGAGTAGTGCATTACTTCCCTATAGCCAAGAGTTTCTGTGTTCTCATCACTGCTATAGAATTACAGGGACAGGAGCTGCTATAGGGGCTGCACACACTGCCTGTGCTTGGAGGGTGAGGGTTTCAGAGTTAAATCCAGTTATGTATTTTCTGCAAACTAATACATGGGAAGAAGAAAAAGGGCTAAGAAAATCCTCTGTCATTTGAAAAAGTTCTGACAAATCAAACTGGAGTACAAAAATACCCTTGTTTATAAGTATATTCTTGTTACACATTACTTAAATCTTTTTCCCCAAAAGGAACTTTCCCCCATGCATTCAGTCTACACAGAAGAGAACAAAGAACATCCATTTGAACAAAAAAAGTACTTAAGTTAACTTCTGCACAAATCAATAGCAAAAACATCAGCATTACTGGGAACTGTCTTACACACCCTGTAAAAATATTAATATAGAATAAACTTTTCACTTCCATCATACAGATCATGATTTATACATCTCAACAAATGGAGTTTCAGGACATTTCTATAGGTGGTAATTGATTCTACAGATGCAGAGACAAAGGCACAAGAATGTTAAACAATCTGGTCAAGGTCACATCACTCTGGAGATCTGTAAGAGGATTTATTGAACCTAAAGTCTGTATCTTAACCTTCCTCCAAAAACGTGAGAAAGTCTAGAAATGTCTCTACCATACAAACTGCAAAGTGTGTTCCAATACAATTCCAGTGATGCACAACTGGTGATCAGACAAACGCATCCATTTCAGTTCACAACATCTTGCGGAAGAAACAGGGAGTGAGATTTTGAGGAACCTGAAAGGGGTGCACAGATCATCCCCCAATGGTAGTGTGACATTCCAGAGAGAACATGGAAGAACAAATGCAAGTTCACTGAAGCCCAATGTTTCCCCACACTGATTCAAGAAACCACATGAGTGTCTTAATGGTATTCCACAAAGACTCTGAGTATCCCTGCTGAGATGGATTACAGCTCCTTTGTGACTGAGTCTGTACCTTCCAGAAGCCTACTCATTCCATTCCCTGGAATGCAAAGATGATGGGTTCATATTCTTACATTATTTTAACTGCAGAAAGAATAAAAAAGCAAACATGGGACCAATTTGCTAAATAAATTCAAGATTACTGCCATTTTGTAATGATTTCAGATGTGTTTACAAGGTTCAATGGAAATGGTACCCAGAAGATAACAATGGAAGTTGTTCAGAGGAAGAAATTCCTAGTTGGACACAAAGTGCAAACTGAATTCTAAAGAAGCCATTATGTAAGTCACTGTCAGTACTTGACGTGGGGAAATTAAGGTTGCCACAGTTGCCTTTTAAATATACACACTTACACACATGGAAATAATTAAGTTTCAGTTCTTAGCGCGATCGGATATGGAATGTGCGAGACTCCTTAAATGTGTTAAGATCATTCCCTGAGAGGTAAATTTTCCACCTCTGCCAGTTTTACACATATGTACATTTTGCATACATATTAAACATGCACTAAGGTTTAAAATTATTTAAATTGCACGTGCAGTCATTAGAATACAGAGGTGTCTGTAGCTGTGCAAGACTAATGCAAATGTGTACAAAGTTATAAACATGCACAAATAAAGTTGGAAACCTTTCACACCTTCCACTTCTGCTCTACATAACTCAATACACTTTGTGTTACAGAAAACCGATGAGGGTAACTGCCATTTTTCTGATTATTACACAAAACCACTGTAGGACCTTAGAACCTCGCAGCTATTCACAAAAGAAGCCTGATGTCTTAGATGTCTGCTGTTGGATTTTAAAACACATACAAAACCTTACTGCTAATGGTAGTTCAGTCCAAGCAACTCAGGGCCAATGCTGCAAAGGTGCACAGCGGTCTCAGCTGAGACCAAGTGGAACTGAAATGCTGTGAGGAATGTGGAAAGTCTCAATCCCCACCAAGAGCTGTGTTTGTGTGGAATCTGATGGCTGTGAAGCACTGTTTGTGCATGAGCGCATATCCACCAACACACACAGGCGTGTCCCGCAGCTCAGGGGTGTGCACAGGGAAAGACAGACAGAGGAACTTCTATAGCACATCAGGCCTCACAGTCACAGTGTGGGTAAGGTACACTGCTAAGTCAGATAAAATACTACACACTGTTATAAATTAAGTCAGAAATGAAGTTACCCACACATGGGTTTCCCTGCTGAACCCACCACAGAGCACAACCAGCTGAAATAACGGGCTAATATGGTGTATAAAATACAAAAATCCAACTCACTTTTGTCCCATCTACTGTGACTGACACTAGGGAATTCAGTTGTCCTTGGTTAAGCCTTTGGTGGAAAAAACCCAGGTCTGATTCCAATGCGATTTCTCGTTTCATAATGCTAATGTGCAAGACTGCATGGGAGAGACACTGCTGACAAATGCATATCCTTTTTCACAGGTACTGAGATGTCACAGGAATATCAAGCGTAGCTCAGAAATAATTAAATCTCTAAATCTCTTTAGGATACCATAGACAAAACAATATTTAAAAGATATTTAAAATGAATTCTATATATTTACACTGATGTTGTGGTCAAGTATATACATGAAACGGACCAGTAATGTGAAATGGCCTCTGCCTGTCCTCAGTGCCTTTGCACTTAAAAGATTTCTGAATCCTTGCAATCATGAATGGAATGAAAGGGTGGAATGTTGCACAGCAAAATAAAGCATTTTGCACTGCAAGTTGAGACTATACCAGTGAATTCATCTCTTGATACAACACCAGACGGAGACAACCCCCCAGAGATACTGAGCAATTTTAATGCCAGGAACAGCATTGCTGCAGACTTTAAATTATGATGTTGTACTTACAATTGTGGGTTGAGTAGTTGGAATATAGGTGGTGGTCTGCGGTACCTGGACCAGTTTTAAAGGCTGGTTGCTTGTCACACCTGTTGCTATCTGCAGAGACAGCACAGGCAACCTCAGTAGAAGCCTCAGCTTTTACATAAATTCCACCTAGTTGTTATATTATTATATGAAATTTATGTTGGATGCTTTCTTTGTGTTAAAAATTTGCATCTTAATGAATTCACAGGTTACTTCTTTGTTAATCAAACAAAATTCAAATTATGGACGTGATCAATGTATACAGCATGATGTTTCAGGTAGAACATCTATATAAAAGCAATTCCACATCTGTGTATTCCCTGGCAGGTTTTAGGTCTCACATTCCCTACTTCCCCAGTAATACAAAGCTTGTGCTGCCTTAACAATGCATACGAACATTAACCGAGTGAGCCAGAGTTTAACCAACTTCATCAAAACACTTAAGTGAAACAGCACATCCTTTTCCCCCTCTTCAAATCTGTTCCCCAAGTTACTCCTTTAGGTGACATTTCAAGCCCAGAGATCTAACACCAGACAGTAGCAAAAGTGTCAAGAAATGAACAGCTCTCTAGATTACTATGCTTCCCAATTCTACAGGACTATCTCAATGAGACATCATGCTGGAATCACAATACTACAAAATTAGTTTGCTTTTAATATTTTAAAATACAACAAGGCTCCTACTGATGTGGAGGATCATGTGTAAAGGTTTGAAGGATCAGCCCTACCCCCCCACCCCCCCCACTAAAATTTTTCATTTAATAAATCTTGCAAGGGCAGAAAAAAAAATGATGCCGAAATTGCTAATAGTCAAGCCCTACCTAGAAAGCAGAATCTTCTCTATAAACATTTTCTATATATGCAATGTTAAGTCCCTTTTTTTAGAGCATTTGCTCATCCTTGCCTACTGAAAACTATCAGAGTAGATGCTATGGAGGATTTCAAAACTGCTCCGTTAACCGTAGATCCAGGTGAAGTGTTGTATCAGTGTTATGAACATTGTGGTACCCTAATGGCAGTCTGTGGTGAGAAAGGAAGTTGGTTTGAATGCAGGTCTTGAGCTTGGCCTCTGAACCCCCAGGCAAGAAGGGCTTGGAAGTGCTGCAGTCAGTATTGCTTATCAGAAGGCAACTTGTATCGAAAGATCCAGACCAGAAGCTACACTGACGGGTCCTAGAGAGAGAGAGAGAAAGAGGTCCAGTCCCCCTTGGCTGGAAGGATGAGTTAAGCCAACACAAGGTTTTATTGGGAATAAGTGAAGGGGAAAGGGTGTTCCCAGAGGACAGAGGAGGTTTTTTTACAGGATGAAGAACAAAAACCACAACTCTCTATCACTCCCCAAAACGCACTCTTTGAAATATGCAAATGGTTACCAATTCCTGGCTTATCCAGGGAAGCCTTTAGGGGTAGGTTTCAGAGGAATCTTACACATTATTTTTGTTTGAAGTGATGATACTCACTGTAACACTCTCTTTGCTTTTATCAGCTGAACCTTCCTTTTCCTTAGGGGTGCTGGCTGTTTCTGTGGGTGTAGACTGCACACTTGAACTGGGCTGGGACGATTTATTTAGTGTTTCTGTGCTAATTTCAGTATCTGTTTCTTGCTGTGTCGCAGTAGCTAAAATAAAGGAAAAAAGAATGAGGCCACTACTCATGGGAGCCAGTCCACAGTCCCTCCTCACAGGCACATCTGCACATGAAGAACTCAGTCACTGTGGATCCATCCACCCACCCAAACCCCCTCAGCTGTGAAAGAGACACCATTACCTGACTGTGTGCAAGATTTCATATGCTCAGGCCAGTGAGCTTGTTGGCAGGGGTAGTCACAGTAGCTGGTATTCCAACAGCAATAAAAGATGGCCTCTTTCTTGCAGTTGGCACACCATTGCTTCTTCTTGGTTTCATCCACTGCTTGTTGCTTTTCCAGTTCCAGCTGCTTCTTCACCTCAGCAATCAAACGATCTCGTTCCTGTTCCAGGCTCTGACGCATTTCAGCCATTGTCAGTTCTACTCAAAATCCAGAGAGACATGGGTTTGCATTTCCACCCCCCAACAGCAAGGAGCAAAACAGTAATATGAGTTTAAAGACAACATGAAATTAAAACTAGCAGTCAAGGTATTCCCCAAGTTTGGGCATCTGTTTCATACCTACTCAACAAGTGCAAGTCTTCCATCTTCTTTTCTTATTCTGGCACCATGATTTTTAACCATTACCTTCCATTTGTTTAACACTTTAGTTCTAGATGGCCACAAAGGACCAGAATACAGCATAAGCACAAAAAGGACATATGCAGCTGCTGCTAATGTGCTTTCTCTTTACAAGCCCAAACTTTGTTCTGCTTCAATATTCAGAAAATACAGAGAACTCCATTTCTTCTCTCATCTATTTGTTCATCGTATCTTGGTTTCTTTACAAAGAAAAATGTGGAAGTTCCAGGGAGGACAACGTGCAGCATCATGTGATGAGGGTAACACATACTACAAGCATTTCCATTTTCTACGCAGGACAATACCTGACACACAGTTTTGGACTGTCATTTTCATACCTAGATTATGTTTCATTTCTGAAAGTTCTTGTTGATGTAACCATTGAAGTTTTTCTATCTCAATCCTCAAACGCCGAATCTAAAGGTTAAAAATTTAATAGTTAGTAATAATAAACAGGGCATGGTGTATAATACATAATTATTATATTAAAAAAACACACTCAAAGCAATGAGCCATCATTTACATCAAGGCTCTTTCATATTAACATGAGGACAAGACAATAGTAAACCCCAAACCAAAGTGTGAAGTATTCTAAATATTTGTTTTCTAGATTTGCTCACCATAAAGAGCACAGGACTCTTTGAAGACAAAAAAACTATTAAACTTACTCTTGATTCCTCTGAAACTGTCAAGTCTCAAATTTCTGACTGTAATCAAGAACCTATTCCTCAGTGCTGTTTGCATTTATTAGTATGACTACTAAATTTAAATAAATATTTCATTTATTTTATTTTTAACTAGATGAGGCTTAGAAAAGCATGGTTTTCTAGTCACTGTGGATCAGGAATACAAGTATCTTTGCTCAAAACTTTGACTTCCTTATTTTGGTTAAAACAGGTAAGTAAATCATAACACTTTGAGCTTTATTTGTTCCCATTCATACTTAGATTGCACTGCTTAATCTTTTTCCAAGGTTAAAAAAACTCCTTAGAGGATACTAAGTTCCACCCTTAGGGAAAATTAAAAGCAATGTATAGCATTTAATTAAAAATGCAAAAAGTTCAAAGTATTTTAAAGAAGTATTTAAACTATGGTCATAATCACATAACTGGAATAAGCTACTGCACTACACAGTTTACAAAAATTTTATTTTCAAAATAACTGACTGAATTTCTGATTTTAAACAAGGTGATAAATGCTTGACAGAAGATGTAAGCACCTGGGTTTTACGGCTTCATGCTTATCTTACAGAGCCCACCTGGTATTTTTTCAGTGTTTTTTTCCACCACTCTAATCATTACTTCAAAAACAGCACAGAAATTAGTATCTCTTGACAATCTCCATATATAATACTTTGTACATACAGTTATGTGGCCCATTTATATATATAAAAATACTAATTTGCATTTTTCAAACTTAAAACATAAGTTAGTTTTATTTTTAATCTTACACTAACCTCAGCTATTGTACTTCCAGTAGTATTTTTTGAAAGATCATTATATATTTCAGTCATTGTTCCTTTGATGGCATCCATCATCTGAAAGACAAAAAGAAAAATAAAATTCTTTGATATATCATTTTTAATAGATTCCCACTTTCATTTTCTTTCAACCCCTCTATTGGGAATCTATATTGCCACCCTTCTTTCGCTCTCTAAATACATATAATTTACCTGGTTCTACTTATTTAGAAGGTAGAGCACAACAATTTTGATCAGGACTCTGATTTTTAAGTGTCCTGAACTGGTGAACTGCTTGACCTTTCTAAGAAATTGCTATTGATATAATTTATCAACAAAAAATATATAACCATGAATCTGGGGAGGAAACTCAATGCAAAAATATATAGTATCCATTGGTTTTTTAATCTAAAGATTTAAGAGAGTATGGAAAGCTCATGCCCCTTCCCTCACTGTCACTATGATGAGACCAGTACTACACCACCCCTTCTCTGTAACAACTCAGCACCTGTTTTAATGCAAGAACACACATTTATGACAAGTTACCACCTGATGAAACTACGGGATGTTTTAAAAGAAAAGCACAACTTTGTTAAAACCCTCCTCCAGAACTTACTTTGCTGGTATATTTAGCAATATCTGCAGCCACATCAGCTGAAGCTGTTGCAATTGGCAAGTCTGTGTTAAGAGAGGAAGAAAGTGTGCTTGCAGATCCAGAGCTGGTGACCATAGAAATAGGCTGAGTACTTGTGACCAAGGTAATAGTGGATGTGGAAGTGCTCTGGGTGATCTCTTTTTGCTGCACAGCTAAGAAAAGAGAACATTGAGTGGATCAATCACACAAGGAATTATGAAAACAGTAGGGAGATTTTTACCTTCAATATCTAACCTGTCTGCATAACCATTTCAGACTTGCTTTATTTATACAATGGTGCCATCTAATGATAATTACACAGTGCCCCGCCACTGAACTTGCACATAATTGTAAGGCTCAAAGGTAATGAAGCAAAGACAACTTTGAAACTTAGCATTTTAGACTGGCCAGTGCAGAAGTCTCCCTCAGTTCTAATGACTTACCTGCTGGACTATTTTAAAAAATGTATGCTTTTAAGAAAAAAAACTTTTCAAGCTCTTTTTATTGATTCATATAATAAAAGATGCTTTCATTGCCAATATCCTCAGTAGTGGAATTACTACTTAGTAATAGGAATAGTAGTGGAATAAACAACTTATTCATCTTTATGTGCTATATTTTTGTTTATGCCAATTCAGCATATAAGAAATCTATAGATTTTATAGTTTTCACTTGATAGATTTCCAGACTATAATATTTAAGATGGAATGTTGCTATGATGTGCTCAATAGTAAACAATATTGAAAAAGCAAACTCATGGGCTGAATATGCAATTTAGCCCATACAACTAAGGTGTTTATTTGTATGATTCTATTAGAGGTTTCACATTTAACTTCTCCAATTTTCACATTTGTTTTTCCTCACTGAATATTTCTGTATCAATTTGTGCAGTCTACAAGCAGAAAGACATCACTTCCTCTCACTGCTTAAATGACAGAAACAAAAGCAGTTTGGGACCAGAGAAATGAGCCTCTGTAAATGTCTGTATGTGAACCATCACCTAAACCTCTCTCCTCTAAAACCACCTGCGTGCCAGTGGTGTCAGCAGAATGGAGAATGTGTCCTCATCAGGCACAGCAGTAAACATTTCCATTTATTAAGCTGAAATTACACATGAAGCTAATTTACATAAAGTTGCTGTTAAGTGAAGCTTGTGTTACCCTGTGCCTGCTATTGGTGAAAGCTCCAGCAAAGGAATGGTGAGAAAACAGTTGTGAAAACATTCTGAAATGCCAGAGCTGTTTGCTCAGTAAACTAGCATCAAAGTCTTGTTAAACAACAGGAATTTCAAAGACAAATCCTGGAGCCTGGGTAATTTCATTGTTGTCAAATTATACTCTGAAAATCCCTTCAGATCAGCTACTTGTCAGATAAAACTGGAAGCAATTTGTAGATACTGAGGTGACACTGGTAAACATGCAAGTGGAATAGTTAATGCTTTTAGCATATAATCCAGAAAATGATTCAGTTCACCCTTCCAAATCTGTTATGGCTAAGAAAAGAAAAAATATTTATACAGACGCACACAATCTTTTTGTCATTAAAATAAGGAGACGTGACTCTAAATACACACCAGAAAGAGCAGGTATGGTGAGTAACTTGTGTTCTAAAGGCACTTATCAGAGTAGAACCACACTTCGAGATTTTGTTTATACAGAAGAACTCTTGGCTGGGCACCCCTGGAGCACTGAGATCACTACTGGGGAATTATGGCACCACAGGCACATTGAGTTAGAAAAGTGTGTACCTTTAACTGCTTGTCTTGTCTGGTATCTTGTCCCTTGAGAGGACTGAGGCTGCTGTGACTGAGACTGCTGGCTCTGCTGCTGCTGCTGTCTCTGTACCTTCTGCATGTGCCATTTCTGAGAAGATGTCTGGAATTTATTTGAAGAATTCCACACCACCCGTTGCACAGCAGGGGCGGTTTCCTTCGGCAGCAGAGGCCTCTGCTTTTTCACAGGGCTTCCTGTGGCAGCAGAGGGAGCACTGACAGTAGAAGCAGCACTGGTGGTTGCTGTCACACCAGCTGGGGGGGTCTGGGATGCGGAGCGGGTGAGTACTGGAGTTTCTGGTAGAGGCTGTGTGCTTGCACTGGAGGAAGGTGGAGTTTTACCTACAACTAAACAAACATAAAATGTTATGCCAGCTTTTCACCAACACATCTGATTCATGATTTTCCATCTAGTTTTTGGTACAGCCATATATACCTTCCAGTCTGCTTTGAATTGTTTTCCTGAAAAGTAATCAATATTCTACAAGTAAAGTCATTTCAGTCTAGCTGAAACTGGTGGCAATTCAGATGCATCCGTAACTAAGTAAAACAAAAAGTACAAAACCAAGAAAAACCAGCTTGACCTCATTCAGAAGATATGTGAGAGGTTAGCACTTGTTAAGATGTTGCTGCCTTACCACTTCCACCTGTCATCCCATTTTCTTTCAGGAAAAAAAAAAACCATTCTAAAGGATTAATGTCTGAGCGGTAACTGAAGGAACAGCACACTAAAAACTTTCTAAACAACAGTGAACTAACACTGACAACCAAATGTAGATGACACCAAGTTGGGCAGGAGTGCTGATCTGCTTGAGGGCAGGAAGGCTCTGCAAAGTTCTTGACAGATTGAATCAATGGGCTGGGACAACTTAATCAGGTTCAGTAAGGCCAAGTGCTGGGTCCTGCCCTTGGGTCACAGCCACCCCCTGCAGCACTGCAGGGGCAAAGGGGCTTGAGAGCTGCCCAGCAGAAATGGACATGGGGGTGCTGGAGATGAGCCAGCAGGTGCCCAAGGTGGCCAAGAAGGCCATGGCATCCTGGCTTGTTTCAGCAGTAGTGTGGCCAGCGGGATCAGGGAAGTGATTGTCCTGAAATAGCTGGCACTGGTGAGGCCACACCAAGTACTGTGTTCAGTTCTGAATTCACTTTTAATTTCACCCAGAATATGTATTATTTCTTTGCCTCTCTATCAAAGTAAAATTTTAGGATTACTTATTATTTCAACCATCACTGGTTTAGACCACATGAATCAGTGGTTCTGAAATTCATAAAGCTGCCTTGCTTGATAAATTCTTAAACAAAACAATCCCCAAAATTACAATTCTCTTTTTATTTTATAAGCCTATTTCTTGATTACCTCATATTAACATTTATGCATTAAGTTCTAAGATTCAAAATTCAGGAGCATTAAGAGGTCTTACAAAATATGCTTCATTCATGGATTGAAAACACTATTTTAAATAAAATGATTGAGGCAACATGCTATAAAATATCAACAAGAAGATAAAAGTTATATGAAGAGTAAAATATTTTTCAATCTAAGCATTTAAATCTGGTTTTCTATTTTCTGTTGTCAAAAGACTAACATGCAAAGCAAGCTTAGCAAAAGCACATTACTCATTAATTGAGATTGCTTTCCTCTTTTAGCAACACAAAAGCAAGGTACAATATCTCGGAGACAACAAGTGATTTAGTTGTTCTTTTGATTATGACTGAGAGTATTTACATGGATTTGAATGGGTTCCTATGAAATTTCTATGTTTGGCATGTTCTAATTTCTTCTGTACCTGAAATGCTGGGAGGTCAGTGGAAATTTAAAGATTCAACTGAAAGTGGTAACAATTGTGAAATAAACTCTACATTTGTCACAGAGGAAAAATTAGGGATATTCATAGTTCTACACTGCTGAAAGGAAACAGTAAAACAAATTTTGTTTAAACCAGAAACTACAATGGGCACTGAAAACTTTTTTCATAATCACAAAGGATGAACAATCACTCCTAAAAATTGTTTTAATACAGATATTTTTATCTTAATGCAAAAATAAAGGTAGTAATTCTAACTTTGGTAACAGCCCTACAGAAGAGAAGAAAGAAAAATGAAATAATTTCATCCTACCATCTTGTTTAGGAGAAGGTTCTTTAGATTCTTTCTTGTTTTTCCTTCCTTCACGGGCACAATGATCATCTCCTAGATCGATGACAAGTTCACTCTCAGAATCAGAGTCCAGTCCTAGATGCACAGTTGGAGAGTCTGTTTCATCTTTACCTTTCAGCTTTTCTTTTGCAGGATGCTGTAAACTCTTTCCCTTTTCAGAAAATTCTTTTTCAGTGTCTGAAACGGCCTTTTCCTTGACCGGTTCTTCTGTTTTCTCCACTTCTGGACTTGTGCTTTTAAGTTCCTCCTTGTCTTCATTCTGTGCTGGAGGCTTAGGTTTTTTTTTCAAGCTCAATGATTCTTTGTCACTTCTTGTACCCTCCTTGTCCTCACCATCCTCTTGATCATTCTTTGATTTCTGATCCTCATCGCTATATTCGCTGTCACTGGTATCGGATTTTTCAGAATCTTCAGAATCACTGTGTTCTACTGCAGTATAAACAGCTTCAGATATTTCATTTATTCCTAATTGTGGGAAGGAAAGTACATTCCATGCTGACATCAGACTGACTGACATTACCAAGGAAATACTCTATATACTGGAACAAAGTGCACACATACCGTTACCTTAACTGTCAGTCCTTAAGCTACAAAGTTTAGTGCCCTATCCCAGCACCACAATGTATAAGAATAAACTTCTACATACTCCAATTAATATTTTTATTTCATTCAATGGCCCTCCTTTCACTGCTTTTTCCCACTACCTGCAAGCTCTTTTGTTCAATTCAGGACCCAATGCTGGCAAATACAAAAATTAATTATTTTTATCCACAAGATTAAAAAAATGAATAATTTTTATCCACAAGAAGCTTAAAAATCAGCAACACTATTCACCTGATTATAGTTAGTTACTTACATTCATTCTAATTTGTGCAACTGACACAATTTAGGCAGACTTCTCCAATTTTTCAGCATGCAAAACATAAGACTGTAATCCTCATATACTATCTACATCAGAATGGTACAAAAACAGGTTAAAAGATGAAAGCTTTTTGACAGAAGTTTGAAGCATCAGGTCTCACTGTGTTATAAAGCAAACTAGTTCAGTGCATTCTACTTGCCTCAAAGAGTTCAAACATCCTCTACTCTCGTTTTAAAATGTAAAATATTTACGGTTTTACTATTCAAAAACTTATTTAACCTCCAATTTAAGTGTATCCTTCTGATGTCCACTGTGTTCTCGAGGGACACTCACCCAGCTGTGCTTTACAGCTCTCTATGGTCTTGTCAAGATTAAGCTGGAACCTGCTGCGGATCTGCCGTTTGGGAGAGATGAGCTGCACAGGGGTGCTCTGCTGCTGGACCGACTCGCTCAGCTCCTTCAGATCCATCTCAGCCTTGCTGCGATCTGCAAAAAGAAACAGAAACTAAGAGAAAGATTTTACAAAGAGAACCGAGATCACTATCCAGATAAAACAATTTTCACAGAAGAGAGACGCAGACAATCTGGAACATACTGCAAATTTTTTTATAATTATGGGCTAAATAATAACTCTAAAATTACTTTACTACAAAAAAATGGATTCTTCCTCTCTTCACACACAAAATGCATCAATTATGGGGACATTTTCTCCATCAATGTGAATTTATCAAAAAATCCCCATTCAGGTTGTAAAGCTGTCTGACAGCACCCCTACTGAACTACTGCTGTTATTTACTACAAGGAGTACTACCTTCACAGAGAAAATTAAATAGAAATACAAGTCTTTATAGTCATCATTTAAAACCCAAAAGTTAGGTCAGGAGAATACATAAAAACATGTGGATTGTTTCACTGGATAGATTAGTAAGTTCAAGATAGAGTAATACAGTATATGTCAGCAAAATCTTGAGTTTTCATCTCCATGTATAGAACTTTCACTCTGAAATGCACACATCTGTCTGCAAAGAGTACACAGTACAGTGCTAAAGCTGAAACTGTTTTAGCAACTCAGGTTCATATTTTTGCTTCAATTTTCCCATTTCAGAGATGTATTTCTGTAGCATAAGTCCTTATCCTTTACCCTTCGCAGGGTGTGCTGACACTCCATCAGTGCTCAGGGCACTGAATCAGTTGGGAGTTACTTGGGGGAAGAGGAAGGACCCATGAAGAAGGGGGGAAAGAATGAAGAGAAGAATCATGTTTGGCCAGTTTAGCTCCTTCAACTGGCTCGTGGTAGGATCAAAAGAGCCAATGCCATATGCTGAGAAAGACCAGAGGCCACGGAGAAGGCAAAAGGTAGCACTGGCACAACTTTTGTGCTTTTGTGCTTTGTTTTCAAGTTTCATTCCAGAGCAGTTACATATGAAACAGTGTTGCCTTATTTTACTTCATATATATATATATCTATATATATATATCTATATATATATATATCTATATATATATGTATTTATTTACAAGACTTTTTCTGTTGATGTACAACTTAGAGAAAAGTGAAATAAATACAAAAGGCTGAACCAATGATTCCTCTGACCAGACATCCTTTTTAAGTTTGAATTTCATATCAAGGGACATTCTTACTGGTTTTTGCCTCTGGTATCCAAGGGCAAGTCCTATAATATCAGAAACATGGGGTTTTTCCCCCCAAATCCCTGTATATCTTGGTCATTCACACTTCCATTTCTCAAATTGGCAAGTCTGCCAGTAACAACAGATGGCTCATTTCTATTATTTTTCTTTCCTTTTTGCTGAATCGCAGATCATAAAGTCCTCCTAGCACTCTGCTCAAGATAGAAAGTGTCTTTGTTTTCTGGACTCTCACTTTTGTTTTTGCAGAGAGAATCCCTGTTCACATCACATATGACAATGAGGCACAATGAGTTATATTGGAAAAATTCTAACATCCACAGAAGAATCCGTATGTGGCACAGCTGACACTATTAAATGAAGAAGAGTTGCCATTTTCACTCCCATCACCAAAAAGTATATTTAACAAAGGAAATTCCCCTAAACCTGAAAAAAAACCCAGATATTCTACTTGAAAGCATACAAGCACTTCTTTCATGGTATTGCTTGTGGACCATCGGATTTTCCAATCTACGCTATTTATTTAAAGTGTTCTATGCTCCAGCTAATGTCTCCCATCTGTGGCTCAAACTGCAGCACTACGTATTTCTTAATGTTTTTCCAAATGCATCAGCTGCAGTACAGCAGAAGAAATTAATTTTACAATTATGTCCCCACATACAGCATGATCCACTGAAAAACAGACTCGTGAACTTGTATCCAGAACCAGAATATCTGTAAGGCACCGAAGACATGAATTCACTATTTGAACTTAAGCCTTCCTGAAATACCTGGCTAACACCAAGGGGCAAATCCTGGTTGTCTGTGCAATATCACATGGAGGTAAAAAGTAGCCAGAACTGAATCAGAACGTTCACAGAACAAAGCATGACTGAGGAAACTGATTTACATCTGTTTGGCTTGCAGAACTATTTTACCAATTTAGTACTTACCTACTCCATCTTTCAAAATTCCACAATCCCAAAATTTACTTCTAGGGAGTTTCAAGACTTCAAGAACTCTGCTAATTCCTTTCATCCATCTATCTCCCTAAAGAGGGATGGTCAGTGAGGAGGTGATGTGAGGGCAGCAAGAGAGAAGCCCTAGTAAATCCTAAATCCTAAAGATCATAAGAAAACCTTGCCAGCAATTCACTTGAGAGAGACTGAGTGGTGAAGAGCAGCAACATTCATGTCATTACAACCTTTAGAAACTTACCTACTGCTTAGACACATTCATTTGTACAGTTCAGCTAAGAAAAAAATTATCCTTTAACTATTTCCTTTCATCAACAAGAAACAGTAACTTTCTTTTACACATAAAAAACTTAGTAAATTTGACAAAACAATAATTACACATGTGCCTCATTTAAAGACCTTTGTTCATTTAAAGCCACATACAAGCAAGTTTGTTCATATTATGTTGCACTGACACCACCATACTTTGTTCAGCTGTAAGAATATTAGGTTTTCAAACATCAAGACTAACCAAGGTTAAGATTCAGAATGCTTCCTGGAGTGGAAGTTCTTTCTTGCTTAGCAGAAATTGGCGTTGATGCTTGAGGAGAGAAAGGTTTGGGGCTGCCTGACAAGCTCCCTGCTTGACCTGTTCTTGTTGGTGCTGGAGAAGCTGAAAAAGTACAAAATTAATAAAGACAGATTTAAAACTAGAACACCTAATCATGACAATTCTAATTTTTTAAAATTTATTTCCACTCTCCATTCATTTTGACAGCTACAATTATTTTCTGCTATTTAAACTGAAGGGGTTTAGTCACTTTTCAAGATTATTCATTCCTTCTCAATGTGACAGAATCTTATCTGTTAGTGAAAATTAAAGTTAAATGCATCTTTTTTTCTAAAATTTCTTCATAAACCAAGTAATAATACAGCCTGTCTTTAAAAAGTACATGGAACAAAACAAGTCCATTACCAAAGTCCTGTACCTCCTTTTTTTTTTACCTGTGTTTTTCTCAATAAAGTCCATGGATTCTTCACTGGCACTAAAATGACTGGAAGTTGCTTTTTTCTCTGCATCCTGTTCAACATCAGATCCAGTGTGAACTGATGAGTTTGTACTCATTGGTGACCGTGGCATATCTGTCAGTGAAATCCTGCGGCCTGTGCTACTGCTCAGCATGGACTTGCTCATCAGAATCTTGGGTGACGCTGTCATATCAAAATTCAGTTTGATTTTTTCTTGTTTGTCTGTCTTTGCAGTTCCAGCAGCCGGGTTTGCAGGGTCTAACAACATTTGGTATTGATTGTTGGGAGTATATGGTGTCCGGAAAGGTGCATAATTAAATACTCCAAATTTTCTACGAATGTTATCAACATAAACCTCCATTTCTTGCATTGCACTATTGAAGATGCTTTTAGTCTTTTTCACAGAAAAAGGAATTTCTTTAGACATGAGGTAGCAATTATTTATTGGAACCCAGGCCCTATATAGAAAAGAGAGAAATGACAGATAATATAACTACATTTCATACTGTGAATTGACATGGCCAACTTTTATGCACATACTAATTTATTTTTGCCTAATCATAAAGATATGAAGAGCTCAGATCATTTTAAAGAACCATCATTACATTCTTTTAGTATTTCAGTGCTTAGTTTTGGTAAGCAAGCAAATTGCATGCCTTGGATTATCACTAGCTTATTTTACTTTATCCAGTAGCAATAGAACATGACTTAACACTGGTCAAATATGACAAAATATTCCTAATTGGAATAGTCTGTGTAACTGCAAGACAACCATTGCTAAACAGTCTATCCTTCTGTCACAGCACGAAAATGGAAAAAGCAGTTAAGGAAAAGAATACTTCACAAGCACCTTCTTAGAAACATTTCACATGCCATGCCAAACTCCTCAATGCCAGGAAAAGTTCTATCAGCAAGTACTGGACAGATTTTATTTATTATAAAACGAAGCAGACCCTGAAACTGCCTCCCAAGATCCTAAGATCACAGGAACTTTGACTTAGTTATTCCATGGCCCTATATAGTTAGGTTTTTTACAGCACATGTTATAGATCTATATTTCCAATTCATGACAAATCAACTTGCATTCATCATGGCCATGTCCATCTAAGCAGAGGATTCACAAGTACAGAAAACTCCCTTCAGAGCAAAACTGGCATTTTCAACACAGGTTATATTTCTATATTTTTTAAACCTCCAGGTGTGTGTTTATTCTCACAATGTTTAGACAACATAAGTGACTTCATTGGTTTCTTCCACCTTTAAGAACTACAGTTCTCCCCAGCACAACACCAGACACAGGAATTAAGTTGCATACTCACCAGACTATGTATGTAATCGTCTTAAAAACACAGCTCACATTCTACAGACATCACGTAATGAACTAAAACTGTATTTCCTACAGTATTACACAGTTTGTTAGGGTCAAGGTTCTAAAGACATGATCCAAAAACTTGTAAGCACACAAAATTACAACACGAGTTTTTTAAGTACGGCCAAAGACATCTTTTGGTTAAACTCCCACCTGTCATGTTGGCCAAAGAAACGGGCATCAACTTGCCCATCTTTATCCCTCAGTGCTTTAGCAGGCCAGAATGGAAAGCCTTTGAGTTTAGCCCAGACCAAAGGGTGGGGATTGCTCTAGAGGAAGAGGCAAAATACACAGTAAGAAAATGTAAGCAGTACTACCTTCAAATCTGATAATAAACATGATTTTTTAAATATTGTATGTATTACTTCGATTCAATAAAGATCCAACATGCCAAGGCACTTGCCAAATACAAGATTCCATTTTACTATAAACATAATAAATCCTGAGAGGACAAAATGATAAAATTATATTAAAAAACTCCCAAAACATAAAACCTTACATATCTTGATTAAACTTAGCATAATTGCACTTCTTTATTCATTTATTTTTGATTAGTCCCCTCCAAATACGTAGCACAACATAAGTTAGGCTAGAGCCAATCTTTGAAACACTCTAATTTTCACTTAGACTTGTGTCTTGGCAGATCATGAGACACTAAAAAGTCCTTGACTTAGAGTAAGCACTACTTAGCAACAACCAAAACATCAGTGTGTCATCAACATTATTCTCATACTGAATCAAAAACACAGCACTGTACCAGCTACTAAGAAGAAAATGAACTCTTATCCCAGCCAAAACCAGGACAGCCCAAGAAAGAACTTGATGGATTATACACTTCTACTTAAGAATCTTAAGGAGTCCTCCCAAATTCGGTTCAATATCAAACAGAAAACATACAACCTATCAACAGGACACGAAAGAAAAATCAAGTCTAAAATGATGCACATCTGCAGAAAGAGATGTTCACATTTCAGAAATCCTCCAAGAACTGAGGGTACCACATGTAAGCCCAGGTGGCAGAAGGCAGTTACCTTATATTTGAGGACAGAGAACTTGTGAACTGGTTGCTGACAGCCTTTACAACTATTTCTGACTGGACCAATCCTTTTGTGAAAACCTGCAATCTTACAGTTAAGTATCTTAATTTAGTCTAAGTCCACAAGGATGATATGCCAGCACAAGCTACTTGCTAAACTACAGCAGCTTCCCTTGACTCAGTGACCACCACCCACAGGTTTAAAACAAAGAGGGGCTAACAGTCAAATGAGAACTGCTAGTTTAATGTATTAGCTAGACTACCATAATTCTTCACTTACACAAGGCTCACAAAACCAATTTTCGCGTTTTTGGCAAGCAGCTAAATAACATTCCGGACATACTTCAATTTCATTCATCTGAAAAGAAAAAGAAAGTTATTGGAGAGATTAAACAGAGTCCAAAGTGTGATCATTTGCATTTACTCAGAGGAAAATCATATTGTTACAGTAAAAGAACCACCAAAAAGTGCATCTATGCATCAGAAGATGTCGGTCTCTTTTTCCAACTCCAAATATTCATTAACAAGACAGGTGCCTTTGAGCAGAATCCACATAGCCACTTTCTTCTCTTCCCTCCTCTCCCTACAAGTCTTAATTATAAATAGTGAATATCCTAGTGGAAGACACGTTAACAATGCCCTTGCTAAATGCCATTCTGTAGGCCATGGATATGCATACCTAAACATAAGGAAGCCTACAAAAATTACAGATCTGCAATAAACACCTTAGAAAATATATATTATGTCACTCACAAATACATGAAATAGAACACTAAACATACAGAACAATTAATTTAATTGGGGCACTCATACCTCATGCTCACAGATTTTGATGATGACTTTTGCTGTTTGTGTCAATTTGTGATTTCCTGAGGAAACAATAAAATACTTTAACCAAGACAATTGTTATGCTAGAACTATGATAAAATCAACAGTTTCCAGATGTAAAAGTCATCCCTAAAACCGAAAGAAGACATCTAAAAAAACTATGTAAAAACATATGCATGAACTACATGATTACAAAAGCAGAAAGTCGGCACTTTTCTTCTCAATGTAACATTTGATAATCTTTAAATGCTCCTTTTTGTGGCCTATTGCAGCCTTCCCACCACTGACACACTCTTTCCATGAGAGATGTGCTGTATGATCCTCTCAATCAGGTCTCAATTAAGTGCTGCACGATGCAAAACACTAAAGAAATTTGGGGGTCGGAACAAAATGATGTGAGTTGCTCAGGTCATATAAGGTCCAAACTATTCAATGATCCTATGAACCCAAACCATTCCATGATTCTAACTTATTTGAAATGTTTCTCTAAGCTGGAATGAGAAAGTGACAGCACAGGCTTTATCTGGCCCTACGGTTTTATTCATGCCAGTTGTTAAAAAAAATACCTGTTGTTTTTAGGCATTACAGTCATTAACAGGAAGACACTTGCAGTGTAGAAGTCTACAAATTGCTCCATGACTTTAACTATGTCAAAGTTTCATATTTGAGGACGGATGTACATATTAATACCTACCCCCATTGTAAATAATGCAGTTGTGCAAAATCCATTTGGCATCAGCCAAAAATGCTTCAGTGCAACCGTACATTTTCTTTTTAACATTCTGTAAAGAAGAAATTAAGAACATATCAGGAAAGAGAAGTTAGTAAAAAGTGATAGCTTCTTCCTGAATGTTGTGTCCTATCAGTCATACAAGAAATAAACTGACCCCTGAAGTGTTCAAGGCCAGGCTGGACAGAGCAACCTGGTCCCATGGGCACCTTCCACAGCAGGTGGTCAGAACAAGATGAGCTTTAAAGTCTCTTCCAACCCAAACCACTCTGTGATTCTATGATACTTATGATTCTAAATGCTTAAGAATGTCTCAAATTCAAGGTGCCTTTTGACTGCCCTGAAAATGTATGAAATGTCTAAAGTAAATCTAAATAGTGAATTATTTAGATCAACGTCTTCAACATTTCCAAAAAACATGTTTCCTAACACAGTGTTAGGAACATGATGTTTCTGCAGAAAACAGTCCTTGATTTCTTCTACTGATGTATTATCACTCCACAGCAGCTTTAATTTTTAATTTTTACAAGACCCAGAAAAAATACTGGTCACAGTACATTAGACAATATGTTTGATATTACAGTCTACCCAGTGGGTAAAGCAATTTCATTCAATAAAATCAGTCTCATGGTTTTGTTACACTTTATACCATAAAGACATCGGCCTCCACTGTGAGGACACAGAGAATGAAAATTTGTCTCTACACCAGGTCCAGACAGAACAAAGCTCTGCAATGCTTCACTCTTCATTAAGCAATGGAGAATGGAGAATTTCATGATACGTACGTTCAAATTACTATTGAACTGAGAATGAAAGTTCCATTATCCACCTCTTGACTGTTCATTTTTCTTCTACACCTCAGGTGCAGTGGAGATTACAGTATTTGTTGAATGATCAGTAAAATGAGTCTGGAATGACCCCTGGATATACATCAAATGGTCCCTAACTGATGAACCAATGATCCATAAATAGCTTACAAACATAATGATCAAATGAAAACTCCTGCTTTAAAAAGCCTCTCCTGGAGATCATTCATGGAATCAGATGAACTTAACAGGAGGAAGTCAGCAGTGTAAGCTTGTCTTTTTCACACTATTTTTCCTGAGCATTTGTTACTGGCTCAGACAAAACAGTGAACTTCAGTTAACACATAATTAAGCTGTAAATGAACTGACTTTTATAATAACCAAGAAACCACCCCTCCCATCAAAATAGTTTCAAGCAACTTCTCTCCCGCTGCCATCAAACATTTTAGAAATGTTACAGACAGCAATCAAACTCAAGGAACCTTCCTCTGCTAGCTTCATACAAACCTTCTCTAATGTACAAAGGTCCATTGGATGAAAGATATATTCTGCATAATCTGGGTGTTGATCCAGTGAAACTGGCTTTTGAAATGGCTCTGTCTGTTAGGGGAAATAATAACCACACTGGTTACTAATACTGAACAGTTTCATCAGTGACACAATACTCACTCCTTTTCTAATACTACTTCCAGCTGTGTTCTCAGACAAAATTCTTCAAAGGTAATTATAAAACATTGTGAGGTAATAAATTATTAGAGGAACAACAGGAACTAAAAGGTCTCATTTAACTGATTTTTCACATGCTGGACGTGATGAATTGCAAAAATTGCAAAAATTCGTGTATTTGTAAAAGGTACTGTTGTGATTTACAACACACAATGGCACAGGTTTTAGCCACGCTGAAGAAAATTTCCTCAGCATTTTAAAAGTATGTCATACAACCAGCTTCTGTGGTAAGAACAACTTCTAATAACAGATAGAAGCTACATTTTCAGCACATATAATCAATAATGTAACAGAGCCAGTGCCTAGGGCTCCTGTCCATATAAATATATTGGGAAGAGATCATGTCTCCCCATTCCCCTTTTATCTCCGAGACAGCATTGTCCACCTTCAGAGAGTAAGAAACCACCATGTTCCACTGGAAAACCACACTGTACTTTCATTACACTTACTGAAAATACAACCAGAAGTTATATCATGAAACCACATTTTAAATGCACTCCAAAACAGTCTGTACAACCTAAACTAATCTGTCTGTGCTAGACAGGTGGCAGATAGAACAGAAGCTGTCACAGACAATCTGATAAACTAAACTAAACTCATCATCCACTAAAGGAAGCAAGCCCCAGGAGTATGACAAACACATGATCCAAGTATTTAAAGAAAAAAACAACAAAAATTTCCTCACCCCTGGCTGTTTCATTTTCTGTAGTGCAAACTTCAGTAGATATGATAGCTGTTCGATGGTGAGCATTGTCATTGCTTTACTCTGTGTTTCTATGCATTCTGCAACTGTGATTTTCTAAAAGTTCAGATTAAAAAAATATTTTGTCAGCAAACATTTCCAGATAAATCCTTCTCCACTGAAACATTCTAGCATTCAAATGAAAAACAATAGCTATTTTATAAGAAAAGAGACATTTCTGATAATGCAGTGTAAGTACTTCAGATGCCTGTTTTACCTGGGTTTTGGTCTGGGTATGTTATCAAAAAAGAAGAAAAAAGGAAAAAACCAGAAAATTATCCAGCATCTTCAAGATCACGCAAAGTGAATATGTGAATACATAAAATTCCCAAATACGCCGTGGGCTCAGAGCAATGTGAGAGAGTGAGAAGGTCACCTGGGCTCTAATATAATAAGTGATCAGAGGAAAACATGCCATAAACCAATTTGCTTTCATTACAGATACTTGGATGCTAAGTATTCTCTCCCCAGAAATCACTGGAGAGGAATGATTAAATTCTTCCTCACCCCACAGAAAAAAATAGTAACAAAATACCCACTTGTTTATGTAGACCCTACAGTGCATTTTTTTCTGCACTGCTGAAAAGCTGATCAGCCCACCAGAAGAAGCACAAGTTAAACTAGTGAAAACTGCAGAATGATTTCAGAATTACTGGTGCCTGATGAAGAGATCACTCTTTGAAATGGTGCTTCTCTGGAGCTGGAGACATAAAGGAAGTTGGAGACTCGTGGTAAGAAGGCAAACACAACCCAGGTAACAGAGAAAAAGTGGTGAAGCAGAGCCATGGATGCCTCCTCTTCTGCACAAGTTTTTCTGGCAACTTGACCAAGAGGCAATGTAGGAATAAACCAGAAACATTTCAGAACACAGAAAAAGCTGCTTAAATCTCAAAACCAAGAAAGAAATCCACTCCTTATATCAAACTAACCTCACATTCTGGGCAAAACCAATCCCCCTCTGGTTCGGCTGTCAGTTTCAGACACTTAGCATGATAAACCCGAGGACAGAGTTCACAGCAGAGGACTTGGCCTTCCCGATGACAAACCCAGCAATAGAAATCATTCCGTCCATCCTGTGGTACAACATCAACAGGGTCTGTGGTGAGTGGCTGCTTCATATAGTAAAACGGACCATGTCTTAGTTCTGACTGAAATGTAGGCAAGAAAAACAGGTTTGGTTTCAAAACAAATTTGCATTTTTTCAAATCATAATATTCATAATATATAAGCAAACAGCAATTTACAGAGCTTGATTAACATTTATGCAAGCACAGTATCTTAGTCATTGCACAAAATCATTCATAAAGAAGTTTACTGCTTATTCAGATGTCGAATGACAATTTGCACTCAAGACCAGAAATAAATTTTTTGTGGCAAGTGAGGGCATTGAGTGCAAGACATGCAATCCAACAAAAGCCAGCAAACACTTTCAGCCTCAAGAAAGAAGTATTGCTATAGCAGCTATTAGGCCCTCTAAACTCAGAATTTCATGGGGCCGTGCAAGCTAAATACCGAGATATTTAGTGATGCCTAAACCTGGGACAACTGAAGAAATTAGTCCTGAAACAAGGAGTTGAACACCATGCAGATCTGTGCTAGTTTGCAGCAGTTTATAGCTTTGTACCACGAAGCAAGCCAATGCTGATTTTGATTAATAAGGCAAACTGTAGAGAAGGATGACAAAGGAGCAAATTCACACTTCTGCTACAGGAGAGATTTCATTCACCACCTAAATGCATATCAGAATTTAAGACTCACATCTCCACTGGTTTGCCTGCACTAGAAAACAGTGTCAACTCTGTAACCTGCATGAACTGGTCTTCCCCTTGAGCCTGACAGCTCAAAGATGACACAGCTAATGTCAAAACACAAGAAGTGAAGAGCCTGGGATGGCTTAAACGGGTCCACAGATACCTAAAGTTTATTGTACCAGCTTTGAAGAGCTGCTAACATTTATTGGAAAACTACTTTCTATTTATTAATGACAAGGGAACTCAAACTCCCTGTTTGGTATTCATTATAGGGGTGGTTTGCTGAGGAGGGAAACAGTCTCGAGATTCTAGACAGCTCATTTAATGTGACTTTTTTGTTTGATGTAAAACCACTTGCTCGTGACTTCATTTGTAATTATGCAAACACTTGTAGCCTGAAGAACCATTTTGTTTGATTCTCAGGTCATTTTGCAAGTGTCCTACACCATTTACAAATCTGCAACTTCTGAGACCCTCAAGCTGTCACACACCCATGTAATTCACAGAACAGGGCAACCATACACCTGTTCTGTACCTCTGAGGCATCCTGAACAAAATCAGTCACATGGGGCATAAATAACGTCCCCAGAAACCACCATCATGCCACTTTGAACTATGGTATTTCTAGATACCTGAAGTTACAAAGGAGGAGGTCTAATTATTTGCAGGAATAAGGGATCTTCAAGGTAGAAGCAACAACCCACCTGAAGATGTTGTATCTCAAAAAAAACCCAAATTATCTAACACTACACAGTATTTTAGGCAAAGAAAGGATGTTATCCGTAAACATTTTGCCACATAAAATTTCATATGATTTTGTGCCAGTTTTGGTGTTTTTCATTTTCTATTCTACAGATGATAAAGCCCAAAAAGACACTTTGTTCCCACCATAGAAATGGGCACACTATTACTTCTGTATTTTCTATATACACACATTTAATCACATAACACGACAAGAATTTCAGAAGGATGGTTCTGTGAGATCTTACAGAATAAGTGGGACAGCATAAGGGTTTAACTCCATTTCAAATGAATAACTACAACAAGCATTCAAACAAAGAAACCGGAGTGAGGAAGGGAAAGTTGTAATTTCCAGTGCAGAAACATGTTTTGTTTGCAGCTAAATGCACCACAGCTGGGAGACCAATATCTCAATCTTTTATACTTGGAAAGGCAGCTATGAGGCATTTCCTCCACTGCAGATAAAGGAAATTACCAGAGGAATTTAATACATATTCTGACTTTGAAGTGGATATAAGTAGTACATCCACACTAACTTTGTAAGATTCAAAGATTCTGCTTTAAGACAAACATAAAACCTGTGAAACTTCCACAGAAATCATAACACCCAAACGGAAGAGAAGTCAATTTTTGCTGGAACATGAGATGAATTAGTCTTCTGTTCAAGGATGCTTTTATCATTCAGACATCTATCACCTTATTTTGCCTAAGCTAAGCTTAAGAAACAAAACAAAAAAGGATTCAAGAGAAACCCAAAGAACAAAACTAAAAAACTGAAAATGAATGATTCAACTGCATCAAGGGACCGCTTCACTTGTCCTAGTCAGAATAATATGTTTTAAGAGTTAAAATTTTAAGTTATTAAAGTTCAAGTTCAACTAGGTGGTAGCTTGTTTTACAACAGTATTGGAGTGCTGTTTTGGGGAGAAAAAGATCGCTATTTATAGTCAGTTTAAATTAATATTGAAACTAGCAGTAGAACAAGCTGACTGCTTCAATTACATTATAACTGACCAATTAAGTGTCAGAAGTTCTTGATTTTTCACCCGTCTCAGTTACATTCTATGATTACATTCCTTAATTCTTTGCTTGATTTTCAGCACTTTAAATACCACATGGCACCATTCTGAAGATCTGTTACTGCACTCACAACATGTAATACAAAGCTTCGTGCAACTATAATTTTAGTAGTGGTATCTTGATATGTTCAAGTATTATAAAGCATTTTGTAATGCAGAATATTAAGTTAGAGGTTTCCAGGGAGGTTGTCATACCTCAAAACAGATTTATCAGTCAATCAAAACCACAGCTATCAGCTACATCATACTTCAAACTCACCCTGAGAGCAAAACTAGAACCTGTATGCTCAGCTCACACCTGCTCAGCAGTAAAAGAATCTTTAAATCAACTCCCACTACCACATAGAGCAGAGTTTGAACCTATTTATACACAACAATCTTCAGGCATGCCCACTTCAAATTTGACATGCAAGACAACATTAAATGAAAAGAAACTTGTAACAGCTAAACAGAACTAAATAGATTATATTTTCTTGCTAACTTGTAATAAACACAGCAAAATAAGCAAGTCTGATAGGTTTTCTTCATTAGATACACAACTTTATTCTATCCTGTACATTTCAGGTCTGAGATACCTGGAAAACAGAAAAGTATTTACCAAGGGGAATTTATCAAGTTCAACAACGGCAACTGTGTTTTCACAAATATTTTCAAATGCAGGAAGAAAAAGTGGAAATTAACACCCAAGGATTCAATGCCACTGTTGCAAAATTATCTCTGCACTGAACAGTTACAAGCTCAGACTTCAGTGGGGCAACATCTGCCCAGAAAATGTCCAAGAAGTAAAGGAATAAAGCCAGGCTGTAGTGAAGCTCAGCAAAAGCCAAACTGACCCCAATGCACCTCCACATGACACAGTTACACCTCCTGATCATCCTGAAATAAAATACAATTGACACTGGGTTTTTAGGCCTGATTTATTCACAGCCTTTGCTCCAGGACAACTGCAGTGAGTAGGAATTTAATTTTCTTTCTTCACCAGTGCAATTGTACCAGGATAATGTGGATACTCCTATGCCAGGAGAAAGTGTTTTGAACACTCAGAACTTAATCCTGTGTTTATAGGTTACCGGCAAAAAACCCCGTGACACAAAAAAGCACTTTGAAAAATACACAGACACGTCATTAGTACATCAGGTGTGAAGTAAATTCAGTAAGGCTGAAGACTGCTTTCATGTAATCTCCTCCAAGATGATGCAGATGCTTTACAGCATTTGCTATTCAATACGATTCATACAATTCTTTATGTGCATCATACAATGAATCCGAAATTGTCAAACTCTTGTGGAGTCAAGTTCTTCTAAGAAGGACAACAAATGCTATCAGTTCAGCATTCAGAAGACAGTAAAAATAAGGTTACAAGCGTAAAGACTGAAAAGTCAGTGTGACCTCTTGATTTAACTAGTTTGGTAGGAGCGTACACTGCCTGGAAATTTTAAGGAAGGGGAGGAAATCTACAGAGTACCAAGGATGGAGCTGACTAATGGACAGGAGGAAAGGACTGCAAGCAGATGAGGAACTTCCACTGACATTACAAGATCTTTCTTAATCTAGGTTATCACACTACTGAACATCTCCTGTTAATGGTTTCAATTAAAAAAACAGCTACTGTTGGTTTTGTTATTGTAATTATTCATAATAATTCTGTTCCAAATTGCATTTATTGGTTACACATCTTATTACCTTTACGAAATCATTAAACAGGACACAGGTGGTCTTTTTCAATAGATGTAAAACAATAATCAAAGAGCATTCAAATCAAAATTATAATACCAACTCCTACTCCCACTGCATTCAAAAATTAATATCCATTCCTTAAGAGCACAAAAATGGAGCTTCTTTAAAGAAGACTAAGCTCCTGATCAGCTGTCTCTACATCCTCTACTCTTTCATATTTTAGCATAATAAAACCATGACTTCTCTTACCTGCTCTTTATTATTACTGTTCAATAGACCAGGTTTCTTTTTCTTTTTTATAGGACTTGTTGATGCATCTTGAGGTGAGTGGCCATTGGAGGAATGTGGGGGGCTGGGAAATTTCCGTTTTTGTGCTGTGCGTTCAGCAGAGCCAGGATCTGTAAGAGGTACAAATAACATGGTTAAAGACTGCAAATTGATGAAAAACATTCCAACAGGTTACGGTTTGTCATTCATACTCTTCAAAGATTTTTATTTCATCTTTTTAAAATAAGAGCATTTGCAACTTCATTCTCTCTGAACAAAATTTCAGTGATCCCTAATGAATATGAAATGCTCAGCTCAATTAAAAAGAACTTACTGGTATTTTTCAAAAGAAACAAGTACACAATCATTTGTAAAAGACAATCATAGTGATATGATTCTGACAAAATACAAGTGAAATTTCATCAGAGTTGGGTCAACAAGTTTAATTTTTCCTTAAGCTTTTAATACATGCAACAAAACAAAATTATAGACAGAACCACAGGGATCGGAATTCAACAATATCGTAAGAGAAACAACTGAACCATCCCCCAAATATTTAACTGCACAGAAAAAACTAAAAACCCCAGTGGTTTTGGCTACTTTCTACACAAGTCTATGGAAAATATGGTGCTATATGGTGACTTCCGATTGACCAAAAGCTTGGTTAACACGTGTCAAGATAACATTTAGGGAAACTTTAAATAAATATGAAAAACACATGAAAATATTGATGGAAGGACATGTAACTGAAGGAGAGAAAACAAATGTAGGAGTGTTTGTCCATCCTGCATTTTACTAATCTAGAATAGGTACACCAGGCTAACAATATCTGGAATTTCAACAATTCCAGGAGAAGTGTCTGCCACTAGTTCTGTAGGCACAGCGACTTCAGCTGTGCTGACCAGCAGACATAACGTGTCAGCTCTCAGAGAAATTCTTCTGTTGACATAAGTTATAAAATTTTGGCAAAAGGTAATAAAGCTGGTTTAAATAAACAAACAAAAACTTCTCATGTTTTGAGCTTTGACATTAAGACATGTGACTTCTTTCCCTTCCCACAAACTCTTCCCCTTTTACACTTATGGGCAGCATTTATCCCCAGTTATCTGCTGACATGCCTTGGCTGGAATCAATCAATACAATGTGTCTGAGGCCATTATTGTTACTTGCTGTGTTTGGATTCAAGCAAATCTGCCTCCTGCTCCATTTAGCCCCAAATTTAGATTGATTTGACAATACGAAGAACTGCTATGTCACCTATGTGTGTGAAAAATACAGTGTCTGCTTCCTCCCCTCCTTAAGCAATTACGACAATAAAAATGCCAACACAGTACAAGTGTGCTGACAGGAGACTCAAAGAGTCTGTCAGTTTAGCTGATTATGCACAGAAGGTGGCAGAAGAACTCCTTGGGCTGGGATTTGCTTCATATATCCCAAGAGAGCTGTGCTAATCCAGCTATACTGGAAGAAACTGCAAACATCAGTGTCAGCTAAACCAAAGCCCACAATTAAATCAAAGTGATCAAACCTAAAACCAAACAAACTCTGAATGCTATTTTTTTCATGAAACTAGAAAGGAGCTTATTCAGCATGGGAACGGTTTGCATTCAGAGTGATCCACAAAAAACAGCATCATAACATGTCTTTTCTCATCTTCCCATCATCACATTAAGTCTTACTATAATTTGCAAACAATATCCTCAAAGGGATCTCTAGGCAGAGTTTCTCACCAGCAAAGAAAGCCATCTCCATAACTCCCTGAAGAGACTTGGGCTTTTATTTCCAGATTATACCTATGCAGGCACACCTTAAACCAGGAGGGTAAATGGAGAGTAAAGTTTTCTGCCCTTTGGCTTTCATTTCTTACTTCCAGGCACAAAACTGCCACCAGTGGAGCACATCAGTTTCCTTTCAGCTCTTCAGCCTCAGATTGCAGGGTTTACAAAGAAGCTGACTGTGACACTGCACATTGTGTCTCAGCTCTAAGTATGAAAATCAGCTGCAAAGTTCCATAATGTTTCCATAATGTTCCATAATGCTTTTCACTTTTAAATGTTGTTCCTTTCCTCAATTAACTGATTTGGGGTCAGGAAAAGGATTAAACTGTTATTAGCTAAACCAGAAGTGAATGACTATTCAGTCACAGCCAAATCCAAGCTACAATTCAGCAGAAAAGGTGCTGATTCAATACCAATCTTATGAAATGGTCACACAAACATGTATGTTTGGTTAAGTAATTTCAAAAACTACTTAAAGTGATGTAATTTTCCTCCTTGGTTCAAGAAGCCTGAGTATACTGGGGATTTTCAAATCAACTAGTGGTGACTCATAGACAACGTACAAAAACTGACCTGAAATACACTTCCTTTTTGTTTTTCAACTGGCAAGTTATTCAAATGCACAGAGGTTTTCTTGAGGCAATGTAAGATGTAATTGGGAAAACCAAGGAATAGACAGGAAAACAGCAATGCACAGGCATATTCTTTCAGATTCAGTTGTGCTTGTGGAATAGGCCAGTGTCTTTACCTTGGTATGTTGCCAATTTACCAGTCTGTGAGGGACCTAATAATATGAACAACCTTTTAATTCAGTTCAAGTAACATAAGAACGGTAGCACCTACTTAAATTGCTTGAGTTATAGGTTCCAATTCTAATTATGATAAAAAACTGCATTTTGTGTGAATTTCTTTCAGTGGGAATACCCTGTTTAGCACAAACTGCTGCTTCTCCCTCCCTGGATCTCCCAGCTGCGTGAGCAGAGTTCCTGTAGCTGAGCTGTGAACCAGATCAACAAACTGATCCTTGTCAGAACAACCTGTCAGAAGGACAGTTAATTTTTAATTTTGAATCATTTCCCCAGTGTAGTGTTATTTGAAAAAAGTGAAACAAATCTGGGGGGAAAGAACAAAAGAGACCAAATTTAAGCTCTGCAATAACCTGGTGGCTAGAACAGTTACTTAAAAAGGTGGACTCAAGTTTCTGCTCCAAAAGGGAACAGCCAAAATTTCTGTGATCTCTTCTGCGATAAGCAAATGTTTTTCAAAAAGTGTTTAATGAGCAAGAATGGTCTCACCTTAGGAAGGATCTCACCATGCCAGCTGGTCACCATTTAGCATGGGATCCTGCAATCCCACTGCTCCTACTGAACTCCCATCACACACTGAGCATGTCAACCTGAACCAAACTTCTCACTAATAAACCAATTGTACTAAAAATATTAATTTTGCCAAGCAACTTCAGTCTACTTATTTCTTGGTTTTTTTGTGTGATTTTGCTTTCTTAGCAGCATTCTAAAAATGTGCTTCCAGTTCAAGCGAAAAAATAGACACCTGAAATAACTTTTTAAACTCTCATTAAAAGTTACCTGGTTTTACATCGCTAGGTTAGTATTAATTGGTCTGTGATGTTGTCACGGTTGACAATAAGCACCTCTGAGTGCTCTTGCAAACCATTCACTGGAGAACAACAAGCTAACCTGAGTTTCACCTGAAGCTTAAATCTTTGTTTCTGTATGCCATCACATGACTAAAGGATTAGTAGCCACTGTTCCCAGGAGACAGACTAAAGCATACTTAAACCCTAAAGCAATTTCATTTCACACTTTATGACTATTTTGTAAGTCCAATTTTATATGATGGCAATGCACTTTGTAAGCAGACAACTACAGTAATGACTTACTACAGTTCAGCTTAAAAAAATTATAAAAACAAACAAAGGTATATTATTTATATCAGGGATCTTATCTTGCTGCAGCATATGGAGCACAGACCACAATCAAATATTTTTATACTCTGTGTATTGCGAAGTGCTGCTCTGTAAACACTCCATAGCAGCGATCCCTGACACCTGACAAGTCTCGCTTTTCTCAACAGAAGCAGGTGCCAACTCAGAAAACCTGTAAAAGTAAGACGTTGTTTTCCTTGCTTTTCCTGTGATATTTAAATGTAATTCTTCTTGAAAACAAGCAACGTCAACATGCCTTACTGTAAGAACACAGCATAAACTGCTCAATGCCAAAGACTGCCAGGGACACCCCCTCATGGCCTTCTTTCCATACTCCTTTTTTGTTATTTTTTTTATTTAAAAACTTAAGCTAAACACAATCAAAGCAATTCCAGACTAAAACAACAATGAAATCATGTCTACATATGTATTTCTAGACAACTCTTATATTTGGATTATTTTCTCTGCCAATAAAGCCTTAATGAGAGCTGAAATCCACACCTAACTCAAGGCTTCACAGCACCCTTCCACAAATAAAATTTGTTCCTTGTTTCTTTCTCTAGCACTGTGGTTTGTTCACCCAGGAAGCAAGACGGTTTGGAAAACTGATATGGCCTAAATCAACAAAAACCTTAAAATTTAATTTCAGTTAAATCAGCAGAGCAACAAGTCCCAGAGTTGAAAATGCCAGTAATAAGGGAAAAGGATGGAAACGTGGCTGGCGTGAAGGAGGGATGCTGGTGTGGCAGGGCTGACTTAGCCCAGGATATGTTGCCTTAGCCTTCCATCCTCAATCCAATGGATAGCAAGGCAAATGAGAAAAGCCTGAGTAAATCAGAATAACAAGAGACCACAATTTTCAAATTCAACCTCACAAAAAAGTTAGGCAAACAAAACAAAAGCCTTCCCAAAAAGTGTGGAAATTACAGGGTAAAATCTTTTGTTGTGAGTTAAGAACTACCCTTCTTTGAGATTGCATGGATGGGAAGAAACGTTTAGCATTTCAAAATAAAGTGCAGACAATAAAAAAAATAAATCTTAACTATATCAAGTTTACTTTCATGAAGTGTGTTATTCACTCATATTATGTACCTAATTTTCTTAAACTGTAGATACAGATTCTATGAAAAATGAGCTGTTTACTGATTGGAGAACAAAACTTTTCTGTTCTGGAAATTTTCAGAAAGTGAGAAGATGGAAACTAAGAAAGACATTTGTTTAAACAGTAACAAAAAAAAAGAAATTAAAGAAGCTTTTCAATGTGATTTGTGATAAAGATAGTAAGATTAGCAGTCATTTTGGTTTTCCAAGAGCCAGAAACATCAATGTATTTTTTCAGTGAAAGCATTATTGTAGCCTCCCAGGAAGTATCAGTAAACTGAGACTTAGTTACACCAATGGGTTTTCTGTAGTCTAAGTAGGTTTTTGATATCTCAATGCAAGAAGAGTCAAATATGCAAAATTCTGAATAATGTTTCCAGCTAGAAACACAATCCATTGCTCCAGGTAAGTCAGACACTCAGAAGTGTCACTTAAACAGAGCCACCTCAAGGCTACTTCTGCTAACCTTAATTCTCAATGCCATGCTATGCCTTTTACTATGGCACAAACAGTTCTGCCAACATTTGGTGAATCAAATCAAGGAATTAAATTCAATAAAATGTAACAGAAGAACAAAAATTTAATGAAAACAGTTTCATGAAGGATTAATTTGATGGATTTAGGAAACAGCTATAAGAAGGCAGCGTGAGAGAAGGTACAAGAAATAAAAAAGATAACTGAAGATTGCTTAAGCTGTCATTACCCCACAGAAATGTGTATCTATGCCTTTAGAAGGAAGAACAAAACCACCGAGACTATCACGTCTCTCTTTCCTCCTTCTCAAAATCTCTGCATGCCTGTACTTTAAATGGCATGGAGTGTAATCAGTGAAAAAATCTGAAAGCAAATGTAGCAATACTAACTTGTCCCATTTGATAGAACAGGTTTCAATTAATAATTTAAATGAATGCCAGAACTGTGAAGCCTCCCAGTTAAATTTATTATCCTGAATGGTTGTTAAAAGATTTCTGATTTTTCAAATCCATTACCTGTAATATTTCAGCAAGGGTAATTATCTTAAAAACTTAATAAAATCATGGATAAATCTGTTAGAACTTACACTCAGCTTTGAGGAATTTTAATTTTCTGCCAGAATTTTGAAACATGATGCAGTTGCAATCAACCACTAAAGCCCTGCTTACATTCCAGAAACTTCAACCGATGTAATTAACCCAATCCAGTTGCTTAATATAATAAATAACAGAGGTCAGCCATGGTTGTGTAAATTCTGATGAACTCCTGCCACGTTTCAGTTTTACACAAGCAGAAAAAGACACTGTTAATTGTTTCTTCACTGTAGGACTTTGGGAGATAAAGAAAAAGAAACACTTCCCAACAATTTGCAAGGTAAGAGCTGAAAGGCAAGGATAAGCTGGAGCCTGGCTGTGGGGGACTTGCTGTCCCAAGGCCATCCTAAGGTGGGATTGCTGATAACAAGGGCTCTGCACTAGAGACAAAAGCCCAGGGCTGCACTTCTGTTCCCTGCAGGAGTCTCAGTTTCACACTGGAGTAAGAATCTCATCTCTGTGTGATTAAATACTTGGTATCACTACAAAGAAAGCTGATAGAGATGTACTATTATGAAACTGTTACAAATATATAATGCATTCTGGGAATTCCATTTAATTAGTCATTTTTGTGTTTACAGTCATAGTATCTGAACATTTTACCACTGAGAGGAGCTCCTAAGACCAAAGCCTTTAACGCAAACCTGAAAAAAACTCCAAACCCGTAAATGTCAGAATTCTCCCCATCGAGCAGTAGGGCCTCAGTATATGATTTTATGCCAAGCTAAGACCATCTAATGACCAGCTGTCCCTGCTGGGGCAAGGCTGCTCCCAGCAATGTCCAACATCTGCTCAACTCCCCAGCAATCCGGTTCAGTGAGAAAAGCAGGTAGAAACCTCTCCACGCAAGTCCTAAGAGCCAGCATAGATGCAAAGGCATTGTAAGAGATGTCTGACTGATGATGGCAAAAAGAGAGTTAAAGAGCTCCTTTTGACTGGGCACTAAACAGGCAATGGTTCCAGTACCAACTGAAATACATGAAAACCTACATGGAAGTCCATCTGCCACCACAGCTTGCTACTGTTGGCAGCTAAGGAAGTTAAACTAGCAGAAAGGATTAAAAAAAAAAACCTTCCAGGTTAATAGGAAGAAAACACCCAGTGGAGAGTTCATTCTGTCCAAAGAGAACAAATACAAGCAAAGACAGAATTTGCTCTGGAGCCACAACCTGGAAATGCTTAGACATTTATCCAGAGATCTTGCAAGCCCCATCTTGAAATATTTAATAAACAAGGTTAAAAATTAGTCCATAAGGCTGGAACAGAAATATAACAAGATGTTTCTGCTGGACATGTTAATGTATCATATGCAAAGGACAAAATACAATCATCTAATCCACAGCCTCCCTCCTTCAATAAAGAGCAATCCTCTGTTCACTCCATTTTATATTTTTGGACTCTCTGCATTCTCTTTAAGCTGTCACTTCCCATTTCCAGTTCTCAGATGCCTTATGCTTTCTTGTTCTCATCAAAAGAGCAGTGTATTTTAAAACCTTGTCTTTAATGAGGCTGCACATGCACAGCTTATAAACAGATCTAAATTATAACTGCTGAAGTAACTCTACTCCTCTTCCCCTTTTCCCACCTTACCAGGTATCTGTCCCCACAACTTTTTGGAGATAGGCACTTGAGTGTAACAGTAGGGTTAATCAGTTCATGATCCAGGCAAAATCCGGTACTACAAAAAATGATCAATTTTCTGCTAGATCAGCTGCTTGACACAGCTGACTGTGCAACAGCCAGCAAAGGAGAAGGGTAGAGAAATGCAGCTGAACATGTAGGACTCCATAGCCCTGGCCCCAGCTATAGACTCTCTTTATCTATCACGATATAAAGTAAGAAGTGTCAGTGATGGCTTTAAGCTCTTGGTTTCGTTCCAGCCCAGCCCTGTCTAAATGCTTGCTAACAAAGCTCCACACTTCCTGCACCCAACTGGTGTATTCCTGCCTTCTTTCTTACACCAGGTCTGGCAGTCCACCAAGTTGTTTCAGCACACTGAGCTAGTAGAAAACTGTTCATGTTTTATGGTTCAGTTAGTTTCCTGCCAGCTTAGGTATGGAAGGAAGTGGATAAAACTGCTGCATTGAGCAGTTGGACCAGCTTAGGCTGCTTTGAAACCACCACGTTACTTAGACCAATTCAAAGGCTGTGTTAAGACCCGTGTTACAGATTAAACAATGTATGGTTTAGTTTAGCTTCAACTGAACTGGAATTGAATTATAGCAATTAAACTGCTTACACCAAAACAAGAATGTTCACAAAGACGTCTGCATCAGGCTAATTGGTTTTAAAGCAATTAAATTTATTTCCCCACAACTTTCTTTAGGCACAGCCTCACCTGAGCTGTACGAACTGTAGCAGGGCAAGTAGGTTACAGACTTGCAGCACATCCGCTGCTCTAGGTCAAGTCTGAAGTTACACAGTGCCACAGATTGATCTCCTGCACAGGCTTCTCACACATCAAAAAACCCAAACAAAGCACAAAGAGCTATGTGCTCCCCTCCAGGTTTGCCTAGATAGGGTCAACTTCCTCGTCTATATCCTTTCCAAAACACACAAAGCAAAACTCTGCACAAGCTAATTGCTACAAGTGGAGACATTGCTGCCACCATCCCACCAGTTGAGAACTTTGCTGCACTTTTTCTGCCTTGCACAGGGCAAAATAACTGTTTTGAAATTCTGGTTTGTGACTTCTCTGCTGCAGAAACACTGCACCAAACTATCAGGGAAGCTTGTTTCAATCCAAATAACAGGAGTCCAGAAAGATTAATTACACTGGCCTGTAATGTGGTCAGCTCTTGGAGATGACATTTATGATTCTTTTATTTTCTGTGAAAAACTATATACTCAACTATTATAAAGTTCTATCACTAATTCACAGATTAGGTTGGGTATACAACAAAGAGAAATGGTTTACAGATAAGTCTAAAGAGTTCTTTATATCCTACATTCTTCACTGGAAAAAATACAAGCCTGTAAGGGCTTGGGGTGGGTGGTTGTTATTCTTGTCCTTAAGAGTGGTGCTGGCAGGGGTTTTATCAACATACATGTTAAACTTGACAAACCAACTAAAGCAAATCAGTATCTAGTTAAATAGATACCAATTCCCTTATAATTAAAGAGATTCAACCATTGCTAAGTTTTATCCCTACTATGGTGATACAGAAATGCCATTTACATCACTCCCACTGGTATTTAAAGCACTAAGAGTCCTTATATGCACGGACCAGTGACTTCCACACAAGGACAGCTTGGGTCAACCTAAACCAGCACTGTGGTGAGACTGGCTTTGTCATCAGCTGGTTCAGGGAGTTGCAACAACAGTAAACAGTATGAAAACCTGAGTCTCTTTCTGCCAGGTTAAATCCCTCTGAACTGACCAGTTCTAATTGTTAAGAGCCCACAACGCAAGGGAAGCTGCAAGATCACTTGTGTGAGAAGGCTGTGAGATGAAAAGACTGACCGTTCCCAATAACCATGATATTAAATCAGCTCACTGTCCTAAGAAACTTCATCTTAACCCTACCAAATAAAAAGTTTCCTGTGGGCTTAATTCATTGAAACAGCATATCTTGAGGTCAGGGCAGCACTAGAACTACCATGAGGAAACGGAAACTTTTTGTATGGCCCATACACCTGTTTGTGGTTGATTAAAGCACCAGAACTAAACCGTAAACATCTACATAAGTAGATAGCAAATTTTTAAGTGTCTTTTCGACATTAATTACGTCAGAGTGACATAAGTAATGGTTTAGCTCACTTGAGGCAAGCAAAACTCTTATTAGTACTAGTAAGTGGGCCTTTGTTTCTAAGGAGAAATAAAGATGAGATTTCATGGGCAGCTAAATGTATCTAGTAACCCCCTTTGTCTCTTATACCAAGTTCTTATGTTATCAAACTCTTTCATGAACAAACTGGTCACTACAACAGCAGAAAAATGTTTCAGTTTTTAAGTTGGTTAGAAAGCTCAAGTGGCTGGGATGTGACAAGCAACACAAATTAATTAAGTGGTGGAGTGCAGAGCTGGGAGCTTACCCCAGTCAGTAGCAATCATTAAAGCAATAAAAACATTTACTTTCTGCTGGCTTAGAAAACTGAAATACAGAGAGAAGTAAATATTGAAAGCAGTCCAGTGGTGGAGACTAACATACAAGATAGAAGGAGGGAAGGGAGAAAAAGACAGGGAGAAGGGACAAAAGGAGCAAGTGTATCTCTTGCGAGGTGTCAGATCACATGTACTACCTCACCTAACCATACCACGAGAACTGAAACAAGAAATTTACTGTTAGTACAAATAAGACCTGAATCTAATTTTATGTTATCCAACCAAGCTTCCTCATTAAAAAACATGCAGATGATCTGTGCCATGCTTTCAAGACAATCCCACCTGCACATTCAGAGTTAATTAGATTTGTGAGCCCTGCTGTAGGAATGTGAAGAGTAACTGGGTATGTGCCAGAACTTTAAAAGGATGGTAGTAACTATTGCTGCTGTTTTAGAGAAATGGCTTTCAAGAAAACTCAGCAGCAAAGTCACCTGCAAGTACAAAAGGAGATGGACAGGCATGAACGTCCATGAAATACATACTGGTCAGGGGACTAATTTCTGTGGAAACAGAAATGTTACTGTGATTCTTTATTCTTAGAAAAACATAATTCATTACTGTAGGAAATACTATCTTAATATTTTTGCTGCTACTACTACTTTCTCCTGTCTTGCAAATCTAGAAGCACTATTTTAAAGGATGCCATGATAAGTGATGTAATACAAGAGGTTGATGTTTTTTTCATAATTTAACCTTAGTTATTAATAAACCTGAAATAACACTGAAATATTTGTGTGTGTAGATTTGACATATAATGAAAACCAAGCAAAAATTAAAACACTTCCCAACATACAGTAGTCACTGCAAAAAATACAGTGAATCTTGAGTCTCCGCTCAAGAGTAGCTTCATGGTAGATGACACAGCTTCACTATCCTGGTTTATAAATAATTGTGTTGTAGAACCTAAGTGAAATATTCCTCTTACTCACCTTTGGATCGAGTGGAGATGTCCATCCCCTCCACCACCTCCTGCTCTGCCTTTATCTCCTCTTCAGCCAAGCTGCAGGATTCAAAAAGGTGAATTAGAATACTTTACGGACTGTATTATTCCCATGACTAACTTCTATCCATCAAGTTCAACCCAACACTGTCAGACACAACTATATTAAAATTTCTGATGGAATGAAAGGTTTGCTGTTTGCCAGAGCATACATTGATCAAAACACAGCGAGAAACAATCCAGGTACGCACATATGCTGCAAGTTACCAAGCACAAAAGTTACATTTTTGTACGAATGAGAGTCTTGTAACATGTACTGAAGATTATGGCAATGTATGTATGAATTGTATGCATGTGGCAGACAAACAGGAATTCTGTTTCTTGCAGCTCCTAATCTCAGATAAACCATGGGTACAAATGCCTGCCAACATTTAAATGCTCATCAGCATTCATGAACAGATTAGCTGAAGTAACAGACTTAGTAACACAGAACAACTTGCAAAATTAGAAGGTAAAATGTAATTTTAAAAACCATTAAATAAATAATTGTAACGATTTTGGAACTAGACTGTATAACAGAAAACTGAATATTTATAATTTATTGGCAATACAATTCCACCAACTATTAACCATAAAAAGTAAACAGAATAGAGTTGTTACCATTCAATCTTACACAGTCAGTTTTCATTTGCTCCAGGAAGGATTAAATTATTACAAACTACATCTGACTTTCTGATATTCTACTTTCTTATAGTGATACCATTCAAGAAAACAACTCAATTTGGCTAGTTAAGTCACTTTGGGGAAAAAAGATGGAAGGGAGATGAAAAATGAACAAGAATGAACACAGAGTTACAAAGCAGTTATGGAAATGTGACTATCCTAGATGAAAGGTAAAAGAAAACACACGATGTTGAAGCAAAACCAAATTCAAAATGATGCACAAATGGGGTTCTGGAGCCTCAGGCAGGTATAGCAGTGTCCATTAATACCAGCAGAGTGCAACAGCCATGAGGGATGTAGATCTTCTCCTCTACAGGACAATTTACCATTTACTCTGTCAATGGAAGTTGTTGCTGATACCAGTTTGCCCTGATATGGCAAATTACGAATTTCTGCTGCTATGGAGTGGGCTGAGGTTCCATTCAGCCACCCCAGCTCCAGGGACAGGGCCAAGAGGGCAGATGGAGACCTTTGCTTTAGCCACTGTGTATAAATCTGCCTGAGACATCTCATCAGAGCTCAGAAACAACTGTGAGGACTTGGTTACATTTATACCAGAGAACTCTTCAGCCTGACAAACAGTTTATATTAGCAGGAGTTTTGTGACAGGTGTAAGTTAGAAGAGATTCCTAAACAAAGTAAAACATAACAGCAGAAGAATTTTTTACTCTGTTATTTGACAAAACTACTTTTAATCAACTATCAGCGACCGGGGGGTTGGGTTGCAATTCCTTTCACAGTTCTAAACAGTACAGTTACGTCAGCAGAAATTTTACATACAAATTAACCAAGCTCAGTGTATGGATAAACCAAAGCTGAGATGTTCCACAAGTACCAGAAATCATTATTCTTTGCTGTTTGGATATAGAAATAATTTTAAAAATAAGCTCTTTGAAGTCACAAAACACTGAAGGGAAGTTCTATTCTACCAGCATCTACCTCCCACCTCATGGACTATTCTGATCATTTCAGGAGCAAGGCAAGGCACCCATGTGACCAGAATTATGGCAAATGTGTAGCACAGTTGACCGTAACACAATGCTTCTCAGATTTATTTTCCATGGGCAGATTAAATGCACAACACAGCCAACCGCACTACAATGCTCACACATTTACTATGCATGGGCAGATCAATTATCCTGCACATTTGTTACACCCTTTCCCAGGGGCCTCAGCAAAGAGGAGCTGGCAGTGGCCTGCAGACACCAAAACATTTCATGCACCACTTGTCTTTGCCCATTCCTCTCCTAAGCAAAGGGAAGGGATGGGCTCATGGGATGGGTTCATTGTTCTCTTCCAATGCTGCATCGGGGTTTTTTTCTTTCCCTCCCTCTTTATAAAATCCTATTTCAGTATCATTAAACTGTAACAAACCCCATATTTTTAAAGCATCATGTATATACAATCAATAATGCATACAGGTCAGTATGTATTCACACCCAGTAATTCTGTAAGACTGAAGTAATCTGGCAGTGCACATTACCTGCCTCTAAAATATAGATCCAGTTCCAGACACAGACTAGGACATACAAGGCTTTACAAGACTCAGGTTGAACACTTATGCTCATTTTACACAGGCTGCTAGTAAAAGGAATGGTGTTCCCAATCCTTAACTTCTTGTTCCAGAAATCATGTCCATTTTATCTGAATCAGTTCTAGAAAGTAACTCACTGTGCAGCTGGACATGCAGAAAATGGGAGAGAACCACACAGGGAGAAAAGAGCACCACCCTTTTAGCAGCAGCTCACACTTCAGTTACATTGAAGCAATCATAATATTCCAGACCCATCCGAATCCATCGGGTCATTTTGTTCAACTCACAACCTCAGGGGAACATGATACAATATGAAAGACACAGTAGTTGGTACAAATCAGTATTACAATCCAGAGAGTCGTGCATGAATCCTGGCTCAGAAATGGGAGTGATGGATCAATATGGCAACACCATAGCAGGAACTGTTCCTACTTCCCTGACCAAAGCACCAGGAGAAGTTACAGGCTGACTGAGGATGTTCTGTGCCCCTGGGCCCAAACCCAGCACTGCAGGGGCTTACAGGGCAGGACTCCTACCTATTACTTACAGCATAGAAGGGTTTTTCAGCTCAGAATTTGTCCCACTCCTACAACGAGCTTAATTTAGGAAACTGAGTCAGTTTCCTCCATCACCCTTTTAAGTGTTCTTGCAATACTTCTATAAACAAGAAAAAGATTCTTCACAAACACTTGTAAGGTGAGCAAAAGTATCTTGCAAAATCTTGATACAAAGAATCACAGAATGACAGAATGGCTTGCCTTGGACAAGACCTTAAAGATGATCTAGCTTCCAAACTGCTGCCATGGGCAGGGATGCAAACATCACGTAAAGGATGCCTGAAAGGAGCCTTCCCAAAGACTTTAAGTATAAATAAGCAGTCAAAAATGCATTCTCCGCTTGATACCAAGGTTCTTCACTTTCCTTAGCAATGGAGGAACACATTCCCTATACAGATATGTGCACACGGTGCATCACTCACACAAAATCCAGCAATTACCTACAAGACTATGAAACCTGAGCTTCAGAGGAACAGAGGCATCTCCATATTCTCTGCAATTAATTAATTTTTTAAAGGCACAAACATTTAAGTATATAAGAAAACCACAGAGATTGTTCTGAAAAAAAATATCCCAAACTTGGTGAGGAACAGTTAAATAAAAGTGTGTTAGACATAGCTATAAAAGATACAAAAGAAAACATTCACAGCTCTTCAAAAGCATCTCCCATTGCTTTATTTGCTGTAATGTATAATGACTTCCACAACATGACATTGTTTGAATGTTGGCAGTGATGACTGTAGTGGTCATCTTTGAGATTCAAGTCTATAAATACATACCAGCAATTCATAGCAAGTTTACATTAACTTTTCTAAAACTGACATCTTTTTACCTTTACACCCTCCATCAATACAAGGAATATTCTGAAAATGTTTTGTAAACCACAAACTTCCAAATGCAGATATTAGCAAAGTATTTCCAATTAAATCATTCAAGAACAACAGGTTCTTAATCAGTTACCTTACTTACCCACAACAAAATAAAAGGAAAATTAAGACCAGCAGCAAAATAATTAAAAACAAGTATCTAGTTCCATGGAAACAATAACTGTGTGGTCAAGTAGAGTTCTAGAGAGTTTTATTTTGAGAATACATTTTTGCGGGGCTCAGAGCAGCTATTTCAGCCAGCATGTATTACTGTCATGCATGTATGAATGGGATGCTCTGAGGCTGCAGATCAGAAATTATACTGGAATATACTCAATTAAGTACCTAAATGAATACAACAAATAGCTTACGTAATTCTGAGAGCTACTCTTATTTCCTCATTAAGATGAATGAGCACAGAGGAACACATTTTAAGAACACAAGTGAAATTTAAGCTTTGCCAGTTCCCCTGTCAAATGACCAGAACACCAATTAATCATTTAAAACTTCCCTACTCATATTGACAAACCTTGCAACAACAACAAAAGTTTGTTTTCTAAAATGTTAAGCCAATTTGTTTCATACAAACTAGTTTAGCGTGTCTGAATGAGGGTAGAAGGGGTGGAGGTTATTCCTTTGGGGAGAGTTGGGCACAAAAAGAAAAAAAAATAAGGACTGCAAACATACAAGATTTATTGATACTTAAGTAAAAATGGAAAAATAACTTAGCTACCTAATTTTTAAATATGTTCTCTACCAACCTGAAGAGAGGGTGGGTTTTTTAATATAAAATTCAGGTTTTCAAATTTCACATCCATAAATTACATACTGACTTTTCTGTTTATGAAAATCATTCCTTTACTAATAGTAGTACTTACCTGAGAAAATGTACATATACAAGAATATTTAAAGCTGTTCTAACCCATAGTAACTACAAAGAGCAATTAAAAGTTGCAGATGAACTACTGCACCTTGACATTTAACCAAGAAAAACTGACAGATATGGAAAACCACTCGAAACAGCTAATGCCCACATACACAATCTAGATCTACATTAGGGAATAACACATGAATTTCAGATCAAGAACTACATATTTCTGGAATTCATTTTTCCTTTTAATTAACAGAAAACAAAACAAAACAAAAAATTATTAAAGACTATAAGCACTAAAACTGAATTTCATCTTTAAGATAATTCCTGCCTCTCATGCACCACATTTGTGAGCAGCAATTCTAAATAATGATTTCAAAAAACTGCATTCAATAAAAATTTAAAAACAAAAAACACTATTTGCATGCCATTGCTGAATAAATAGCAGCTTTGTATGAGCACTCACCTATAACAGTCTCTTACTCATCGGTAGCTATGCTATTTATGCAGGGCTCTTAAAATGGCGTCTGCCAGCACTGCACTGCCTCACTCCTGCTCTGGAGCTAAAATGGTAGCACTTTGTTCAATACCAGCAGCTCCTGTTTACACAGCAGGGCAAGATCCAAAGCCAGCATCTAAATATCAGAAATGGTAAAGAAGGACCAAAGGACACCTGACATCCGAACGTTTAACTAAAAAGGCACAAGATAGGGAGATTTGTGAAGTCACAGGTTACTAAGGAAATCACTCAGTTTTAGCTTCACCCTCCAGTGTGAGCACCTCATATTTTACATTTCGTTTTGCAGAACTCCCTGCAAAATGCTCCATGTGTATTAAGTAACACTTTGTATTAAGTAATTAACATACACAAAAGGCACGTTCAGATATCTATGTACAGCAACGTTTAAGCTGGCTACCTGTGTTAACAAGCAAAGTAACTCCATTCTTCATTTAAAGAACATTTCGGTTCTTTTTAAAACCTTACTCTTATTCAGTATCCATTCAAAATAGCTGCACAAAAGAGAAAAATCAGGGGAGGGAGGGGGATCCTTGGTGTTACACAGTCATCTTTAAGTCTATAAACTATACAGCTGAGGCCCAAGCAAGGCAACCAAATGGCTACAGATTTCAGATGCTAAAAATATAATCTGAGAACAATCATGCTCGAAAGTAAAGGTTTATATCAGCTGAATTAAGAATGTTAACATCCTGTTACAGCATGGTTTTAATCTCAGTGTGAAACACAGATGCTCTGACAATGGGCAACAAAGGGTTAACATAAGAATGACAGACAACTACCAAATACATGAAACTCACTGACTATGTAGCTATGGCTAAATTAGTCTTTAACCCATGAACACAAGACATGTTTATTAACAAATGTATTTTAAATACTTTCTAAATACAGTTTAAAGGGCCAAGCTTGATGGCCTACTATGACGGTTTCCAGTCTGCAGACCCCTCAAAGCCAGCTGTACTACCACAAAGGGGTTTCAGACAATAACCAAGTAAATCAAACCTAGTCTAACAGGCTTAAAGTCACTCTAATGGGATTCATGTGCCCATGGGAAAAATACTGGGGATCTACAAATAGGAAAATTTGAAAATTGCTGTCTACTCCATTTTACATGGGCAGAGGTTTTGTTCAACTTTCAAGATTTTTAGGAAATTCAAATTAATACCCTGAATTCCAGACAGAGAAGAGAGCTTTTACTGAGATTTATCTCCCATTAACCAATTATGCTGGAGTAGTACCACCACTATGGAAAACTGACCACAACCTATCCCTTTTCAGCTACTGGATCCACAGGGCCAGTAGCTGAAATGTGATACAATACAATACACTGGAAAACAAAGCAAAATGGGAGAAACAAAACAACAAAACCAGAAACAAAAACATCACCAACAAAAAAAAAATCTCAAGCAAAAGTGATACCACAAAATGGAAGACAGCTCAGGAAGACAAGCCAGTTGAAGTCTGTGGACACTGATATAAAGGGCTAAATTTGTAATGCAGTCTACCTATTTATGCTTTTTGAGCACGAAGTTCCTTTTATTCCATGCTCCCTTAGCAGCAACGTAGGTTTTCTGCTACATTTCAATACTCCTACCTACTGTGAGGGGGGGTGACTGTTACATTTGGAGTGGTTTATACTCTGCATTTTTTTCATTCCCAATATGTTAAGTAGTGTCATTTGTTTAAAGAAATTACTCAGCTTTTCCCTAGCACTATTTAGCTTCCAAGTAAAACAGTTTGCCTGCAAAGAATGAAAAAGGCATGTAGCTTTTAAAAAGCTACTGTTTTCAGCATGATTTATAATCCAGATCACTCCTTTGTTTTCCCCCCCACTCCATTCTTTGTCCAGTTAATTACAAAAGTAACTGGATGTTGGCACTAAATAATAATGGCTAATCATATTCATCCTGGGCAATTCAAATTACTCTCTAGTAGCCAGAAAACTTACAGTGCAATTATACGATTAACTGCTAGTTATAATCAGAATAATGGCCATTTGCTCCAAGCTGAATAAACCTCAGCTGCATTGCTTCATACACATCCTGTCTAATTGTGATAGTAACAAGATCCAGGCCAGCAAAATCTTGGGGAGAAAGCATACGTGCTTTTTCCCTGCATCTGTCACTTAAACAAAACCCCACATTCCATCTGTCCTGAACAGAAAAAACAGCAGAGTGCTGCTTATTATGCAACCTAGGGAAGTGAGTGACAAAGCACCAAATATATATATATATATGTATATATGAAATTCTTCAGCTTGGCTGAATTTGTTTTACTTAGATGGAACAAAGATGGCAGAAATTTCCAGAAGGCCTTTCTCAGCCTTGCCACTGCAATTGTCAATCTTTAACCTGCCTGCTGCGGCAATTGGCTCCAGCGCTGGTGGAGCAGCGCCATTGGGCTGAGCCGAGGCACAACGCTGCTGTCTCTACCTTGCCTCAGACATCTTGCTGCAATGCAGACATTTGTTTTTTGTGAACTATAAAAGAATTATACTCGAGTGGTTGAAAATAGTGAACTTTAACAGACTCACGATGCTCCGTTTCATTACATGCATGAGGGCAGCTCACACAAATGCACTCCACTGTCAGCAGCGTATCTGGAAGTGCAGATTTGAAACAGATCCTGGTCTAACAAAACCTGTGGGAGCCATTTTAATACAAGCTTTCTGATTGCAGATCACTTACCCCTGCTTCCTCATATTAAACAAATATTATGTTGTTCACTCTTAAAGCCTGAAAGTAAGCTGCTAACATGTATAAACTACTATAAGGAAAATTGTGTCCAAATGTAATTTCTGGTTTTTAGCAACTGAAGAACAAAAACCAGAGTAACTTCTTAGCTGTCTCAGCACTTTCATGTATGCTGAAAAATGCACTAAAATTGCAAACAAAAATGCTATCACATGAAATTCAGCGGTACCCGAGCAGTATTTCAGGTTTCAAATTGAACTAGACATTCTTATAATCTAATCCTAAGGGATTGGGGTGGGGGGGCAGGGGGGAGGAAAGCTTTTAACCAAAGTGAGATATTCAAAGTAGGATACACACACTGGTAAACAAGTAACCATAGGTAAACTGCTATGTTAAAGAATGTTACCAAATACATGGCAAGGGTCTATGAAAGTTTGCATGCACTGCGCCTCAGCAGTCATTTGCAAAGCCAGACTAGCTTTCAGTTCTTTCCTAAAATAATGAGTGTGTATGGACTGTTAAAACAAGTGCAAAAATTACATAAAAAGCACAAAAGAGCATCCTTCCTCTGCTTTTGTAACAGCCCTGGTGATCACTGAAAAACAGCTTGTTCAAACAAGCATGCAGGCGCTACAATTAAAATCTTTATAAAGAGCACAAAATGTTTCTAAATTAGTTATAAACCAAGCAAGTTTGTCTGAGGTTACACTTTGCATGGTATCAGAAACATATGCTCATTAAGTGTTATTTACTTTACTTCATAAGGTCACTTCATTGCTGAGCACTAGCACTTTCATCACACCCGAAAAGCCCAAGGAACAGTGAAAACGCGCTTTACCCTGCAAACATGGTAATTAATGATCTATGAACAAACAGTAAGTAGAATATTTTTCACTGGCCTGAGGTAAACAGGAAGTACAAGCTTCAAAATTTAGAGACCAATTATCAGAAAAACAGTGCATTCAAATAGAGCAGTTTACATGTACCAGTCCCTTAAAATGGATGCTAAGCAAATCTGATCTTTTATATGACTAACCACTAACATCACTTCATCTACTGCACTAACTGACCCAGTACAAAAACAAAATGTTTGGAAAACTATTAAAAATGTTCAGAGAGCAGCATGCTGCTTACTTACCAACTGTTCAAGCACCCATCTCATTTTTCCAGTTAAGAAGATACAACAGGCTGGCAGATTTGGGAATTGATCAAAAAGGAATTTCTTGAAATAATTACGTAGCATTAAACCAAAAGTTAAAAAAAAATAAAAGGGAAAAAAAAAAACAAGAACGAACAACATGTACTACTGTCATGAACCACACATGATTTTATATCTTCTGGACTCCACAACACAGAACTGTGGCTGACACAATGTAAAACAAAAAGGCACAGATAAAAGTCACATTAGTTTATTTGAACTATGCAAAACAAGAAAGCTAACAGTTCAAAAACATTTTCCATAAAGCATCAGATTTGTAAACAGATGCACTGCTGCGTTTTACTGAGCAGCACCCCATTTCCAGAATCTGCAGCATATAAAAACTCCCTTTTAAAGGAACAAAATATTAACCATACATTGTCCCTCAGAAAGAGAAAAGCGTTGTATTAATTATTCCTGCAAGAAAAAAGGTTCAATAATCATTTTAAGTTAAAATAACCTGCATAAAAAACATGATGCAACAGCACACCACCACCTAGGCCCAATATCTACAATCTGCCATTAGCACTTTTTGCTGATGTCTAGGTTTTTAAAAATCCCATATTTTCTCAGAGATAACTTATCTTAGCTGTTCCATTCACTGTTTAGAAAGGTAAACTTGCCTGTTCTTCTGTCTGCCATTATCCCTGCTTGACTCCCTGTAGGGCAGTTAAATGCATCTGCTCCCTAGCTTCCATTTTCTCTCCAGCAGGCATGTGACACAACAGACAATAGTGCTGGCAAACTGCTCAGAGACAGAAACCTCCTTTGGAATACCAGGATCTTGATAAACTCTAAAAACACCATCCTCCTGTGAAGAAGTAGGCATGCCAAGGCTTTGCCAGACTGTAAAATAAAGCTGTGGCTAATGGCTACTAACCATGTGACCCAAGAAAGCAAATTTAAACAGTTCCAACTTAACATAAGTGCTGTGGTGTGAGTTTTGCACGAGAAATCACAGAGAATCACACTCTCAACCCACAACTCATAGGTCTTAGAGAAAAAGCAATGTAAAAAGCAAGGCTTACCTCTGTGGATGCATTGTTAACACAGTGTTATGTCAATACTTATAAAACATGGAGGACAGACTCTCAGTACTCGGGCAGGGAGGGCTTGGCACTTGGGCTTGATGATCTGTCTTCCCCATGAAAGCCGCCCCCGGATTGGCTGCCCCGGCAAATCCGCATGTAAAGCGCCAGGGGATTGGCTGAGACACTTCCTGAGCGATTATCTTTGTGCGGCTCCGGGAGCAGGAGCCATCCCGGGCTCGGAGCAGGCCGGCGCGCTAGGCCCGGCTCCGCTCGCCATCGCCGCTGCCGCCCTAGCCCTGCGCTCCCCCGGCCAAAGGCACGCGCTGCCCAGCTCGGGTAAGGGGCCGCAGCCCGCCTGCCTGAGCAAATGTGCCCCAGCATGCCGTTATTGAAGGCATCTGCGTGTTCTAAACCCGAAGGAGGCAGAGTTCGCCCAGGTCGCAAGAGCTGTTCTTTTGTTTGCACGGAAAGCGAAATTCGCTTTGCTGGTGCTCTGCTGGCCGAGAAAGCGAGGCCACAGACAGAGAGCAAAACTTACCGAAAGTGCATGTGCACAGGAGGGACTGAAATTAATAACTCAGAATTCAGAGAAGGGTTTTCCTGCTCCAGAATTTAAATACATGAACGTGCAGCAGAGCAACCATGTACCTACAGTGCGATTTTTTAAGATATCACGATATGCTGAGTCCTATTAGGAAAAAGGAACCTTAAACTAGAATGCATATGTCTCCTTTTCCCAAAAAGTATTCCAGAATGGAAATTGCTTTATCACAGAGCATTGCTACCATTTGGTGGAGGCCCTCCCTGTGTTTAAAATGCTGCAAAGCAAAACTAAAAATATCAGTGTCACCCCAGACCCTGAGCTCTCCAATCCCCCCCGGCCCCCACCTTTCGGCCTGCTCGGGCTGTTACACAAAACTGACTTCCTTAGGAGCGGCTGTAACTGCAGTTTCCTGTCCGTTAACCCTGTAGGAGTTGGTGCTTTTTAAGATGCAACACAGGCCCTGAAAACACAGATTTCTCTACGTGGCAAGTTATCAGTCTGCCCCCACAAAAACATTCACGTAGCTTTTCAGATGTTTTTGCTTTACCTTTTTATCTCCTACTTAAATGCTGCAAATGAAACAAAATGAGAAAACGGCGTGTAAGCAACCAGTTTGATCTTGGGCCAATTCCCAAGCTTTTGATTCAAAAATGTGATTCCGTTCCTTTCCCTAATGCAGTAAAAGTGGGAGGATTTATCGTTATGGCAAGAAGGAAGTCTTAACTCCAGATGAAGATCTTAAAGGTTAAATTTTTAGAAAGCCTCCAACAAGCCTTTATATTATTGTTCAAAGTTTTGCATCTGTGTTATATAGCTCTGTATTATCATTCTATAGGCATGAAGATTGCAATGGAAATTGCAGATGAAAGGGTAATTCTGAAGCATATTGAATATCGAATAATTATTTATTAAACAAAAGCAAAAAAAACCAAGGGAAGATGTAGAGGGAGAGGCTTAACATTGAAACAATAATTATTAAATAATGAGATAAAACAACCAAAGAAAAATAAACATTCTTCCAATAAAACATGCAGGATCTCAAATTGTGCAAAACCAACTATAAAAAGCTCTCTTCCATAAATCTATGACAGTTGCAAACAGAATATGCACTTCACGTTTAGTCGAGAGCTAATAATCCCAGAAACAATCACCACAAAAAAAAAAACAACTAGTGCCCTCCCTTACCTCCATACAGCACCTCTCATGATATAACTACTTTACCACACAAACCTCTCTGCCTGAGAGCCGACGTGACTCATAACTGTGCCACTCAGTAAAATTAATCATCCTGCTCTGCATTGTCCCATACTGCATTCAGATTATTCCTTGAGATAGCATTGTCACAGGGAAACTGCCACAGCAGCCTATCGCTGTGCTTACAGCTCTGTGTTTCTGCATTTCAGGCTGCAACAGCAGATTAACAGCCCAGAGTATAAATTATTGTCTCATAAGGAATTCTGGAGTCCCTGCTGGAAGCATTTTCTCTTTTTAGATTTGGCAACGTTTTTCAGGGCACGGAGCAGGAAGGCTCATGGATTACACTGACCGTTTGTTCTGTTTTAGGAATGTAGCAGAAACTAGGGAGAGTGCTGCTATAAAGGGAATCATACAGCCCACTACAGCAGCAGGAACACACTGGAAATTCATGACATTCAGTGCATACTTGCATCAGTTTCAATAGTTCAAACCATTCAAGATGGATTTCTTTTTAATTGAACACCTAAAGGCCTATGTTGCTCAGAGATATCACCCCTGACACACAAACATCCAAATTTTGATTCCTCTAAGCAGTAAATGTGAGGATTGTCAGTCATTAACATTTATGCTCATTGTGTGACTGTTCCACTCTAATATTATTCTCTTTTAAAAAAAAAATCCTAATCCCTATGAAGAACAGCACGAGAACAAAACTAAATACACAGAATTTGTCAATGCTTTGTGCTAACCCAGACCCGACTCCGGGAATGTTGTAATGCTGATGGTGCCTGGGCACGCTGCCAAGCTGACACACTTGGGCCTATCAGACAGAATGAGCACGAAGTGGAGAGAGAGAGGCAACAGCAGCCTTAGGAAAGGCCTAAGGCCCATCTCCTCCTGATTCAAGGAAGCAGTGGCCCAAATGCAAAAGAAAAATTTATAAACCTGCAGTCATTAGCAAGAACAAAACCATAGAAAGCACATCAGACACATATAGCATGTATATTCAGCCACTAGGCTACTCTGCTCAGAAAGACAAAAGAATTCTGTCAGGAATCAAAGCGGGAGCTTGAAATATATTTCTCTTTATTCTGTTGTCCACATGCTTATTTTGCGGCAGGAGGTACAAGCCTGGTATAACAACACAAAGGTAACATCTGGAAAATACAGATTTTTGTCTTAAGTCACCCTGATTGCATGTCCTGCTGCAGCTTGACCAATTTTTTTACATAGGAGTAGTGGTTTTTTTGGTGGGGGAAGGGAAAGAAAGGTAAAGAAAACAAAATTTGAAAAAAGAGCATGAGACAGAAAGCAAAAAGCTTTGTTAAAGCAGAAAAGAGGGCAGAGATCAGATCAGCTTGTATTTGTCCTTTTCAATGCTTTGGGAAGCAAAGGGAAATTAAGGGAAAACAGGGCTGTGAGGCAGGGGGGGAAAAGGCTAAACAGAGAAGTCAAAGGAAAGATGAAAAGCAAATTCAGTCAAAGGGAAATTAAAAGACAGTAATGTTAAAGTACAACCCGTTATAGAGGTCTTTGCAAAGAACTCTGCACACTGTACAGCATCTCCAGAAAGTGCACACATCAGGCATCACGGAGTTATAATGGACTATACTAAATAATATATACCAGAGCCTCCAAATTAAACAAATACCAGTAAGGAAAACGTCTGCCTGTATGCCAGAAGCAGGGGTTGATATCTACCCCTCCCTGCAGTGGGCAAATCATCACTGACAGAGATGGAACATGAAGTGATGGACAAAAGTTGGAGCATTTTGAACAGACACACCAAAGGGGAAGTGTCATATTTTTCAAGTATAATAAATAAAGAGATAAAAACAAGGGAAAGAAAATGCATTAAGAGCTTGTAGCTTGATCCAGGATTTCCAAGTCATTGGCTGATAACCCTGATTTCTAGAGTAAGAACATAAAACATGGTCATGCAGTGTCTTGGAAAAAAACTCAACTTTTTCCCCTTTATCATGAATCTGACAAAGTATCAGTAACTGCTTGAAGACCAGTAGACCACTGTCCAGTACAGAATCCAACAATAAATGCCTATAAAAACAGTTCCTGAATTTTTAAAAGTAGGCTGGATGCTAAAATTAGTGACATGTCAAGTTTGGTAATTTCGTAAATTATTAGAAACTACTGGAGAAGGTATCTATGCACAGCAGGCAGCTGATTTGTCTGTGAGCTTATAAGGTTTTGCATGCATTGATCCTTCTGAAGAGTAGCTTTCAGTACTTTGAGTTGACATTACTTGTTCTGGATTAAAATGGTCACTCATTGTCTGCAGATTAAAACATGATTCAGTTTGTAACATACACTGAATATCTGGTGCATTATGAAAGTGTTTCTTGACAGCCATTTTTAGCGTGCTGTGTGATTGCTTCATGTACATTTCTTTCCAAAGGAAATCTCCATTCATGTTCAATCATCTGCCAAAAATACCCAGGGAAAAAAAAGGCATCTTTGAGCCCTTTAACAGCTGTAGCTTTTTAAAAGAAGTGCTACAGCCTATGTTATCTTAAGGCATAAGCCCGTATATTTCATCACTTTCACCCCCACTTTGAACCAGTCTCTCCACAACTAAATGGCTGGGCTGTTGGGTATTCTGTATAAAATGGAATTTTCATTATTATGTATTTAAAGTTTATGTTCTGTATTAAAGGCCTAACAGATACAATTGCTTTCATATTTTATATGCAGACAAATACTTTTTCAGTTACCCAGAAAGCAGCTGTGAGACACATGCAGACATGGTGCACATCAGACCTAAAGCATACCCACCGTGCAGGTGAACAAGTGGATTTATCAGCCCTGTTGTGATTACACAAGTCCAACTCACTGCACAGGTGAGCTCTGTGGCCATGGAAATGTAAATACCCTGCATGAGGCCTAAGTACAGAATCTTGAAAGAAGTTTGTACTTCGCCAAGTGATTCTAACGGCCAAGTGTGAGACATCTTGCATATAGCACTTACTCTGGCATGTGGTACTTCCAAAGGAAACAAAAGAAAGTCACTGCTGTTAGGGAGGAATTATTCAGGACTACATAATGCTAAACTCCAATTCTATTACTATGATTTCTTTCTCGATGTTTTCACATTCAGGAATCAGTTGGTTAACAATAATCAGATGACATGACTTCTTTCATGTTGTTTTACTTTGGGGTTTTTTTTAATTCAATCTGATCATGTCCCAGAAGACTACACCAGCTAAAGCTCATACCAAAGATGTCAAGTGACAGAATTACAAAAATAAAGTTTTTACATTAATTTTTCCTGCACATCCCACTGCAGATTCAGACTATATCACTTTCACTTTTAACCTCCTTCATGTTCCTCCTCACACTAAATCCACAGTTTGGCTTCAGCTTTAAGGCTCTTCATATTCACACCTTTCTCCTCTCTATGTGCTATTCCAATTGCTATTTCATCTCAGTTTTGTGGTTCACCTCTCACCAGCAAAAAGTCCTTTCTTTTTCCACCGCAAGTTTCTTTTCTTTTTCAATCAGACTTAGTGGCTTAAGCATCTCACACTTCCAGCCACAGCACTAAGCCACACTTCCAGCAGAACTGTCTGTACTGTGACACCGAGAACAGTGAATCAAAGATTTACTGTGTTAACTTCAACCAGGAAAGGCTCCAGTTCACACCAGTTCACAACACTGCTGCAGTAACAGTTGTCATGGCAGGACTGAGAGCAGCCGTGAGCAGCTCCAGGTAATTGAAACAATCACTACCGCCATGAGAAGTTTCTGTGAAACTGTGACCAAGCACTACATCCACCTTTTCATCACATTTGTGGTATTAACTAGGTTTTCTTCATGTCTTAATGACACTGTAGATCTGATTTTTTGTCTCTTCAACCTCATGAAAGGACAGGAATAAAAAAAGCCTTTGAAATAGAATCATGTCCCTGAAAAGAAGCAACACATTTTCCAGCTGTGGCTTTGCTTTCTGAAGCCAGGTGAAAGCCTTGCCTGTAATTAGCACACATCACTCACATTAATTAGCATGTACATAAACTGTTGAATTCATTCTACCACCTTTACAGATTGTTATTTTTCTTGCACTGCTGGACTTACGGCCAATGTTTACTGAGTTCCCCTTATCGGGTGACAAAAATGAGGACATTCCTGAGCTAAAGCCACTGTAAAGTTGTTTTCAACAGTTGTTTCATTCTCCTTACTGTAAAGAAATGCAGAAAGAAAGTAATTCTGAAAGAGCAGAACAAATCATGCTCTATTTAACCTACTTGCCTTTAACAATCAAATCCTAGTGTGTGTTAATTATGTACATAAAGTAAGTCTTAAGTATGTCATTAGTCTGCAAGTTTTGTTATTAAAGGCTACAATATCCTCAATGACATTAGAGTGGACAGATGTCACCGTTGAGGGGAGTCAGAGGTGAACCTGTGTGCGACATTTCAACCACGTAAAGAGCAACAGACACTTCGAGTTACTTACATGTGTATGCATTTGTTCAGGAAAACTTAGATCTTGATAAATAGCATAGAATACCACCAGCACTTCAAATTACACCCAAAAAATGACCTTTGTTCTGATGGCCCAAAACCCAATAAAGGGACTCTGACAAACAAATGCTACCCTGTCTTAAGAACAGAGCAGCATGTCCTAAGGTAGGGCTCTCAGCAGAAACTTCTAATGCAGCTGCCTATATAATTTAACATATCAAAACCTGGTCCTTTGTAACTCATGTGTAAAAATTAAAATTTCTCTTTATTATTGCTTCTATTTGCAAATATTTGTAAAGCAAATAAAATTTCTAAACAGCAATTCTTTGAATAGTAAGCTCGTCACTCCTGCTTGTTTCAAACTCATTCTTTTAATTGAAAAATGTTACCTACATCTGTTTTTATATTTTGTTCTTCATTTTAAAAGATCATGAAAGTGTACATAATTGTCAAACATCTAAATATCCCTATTTTGTACAGTTTTTATAAGCACTTGAAAACAATGTAAATTATTTAAAGGAAAAACAAGTTCTAGTGCAGAACGACCAGCTTTGCTCTGTAAAAAATTTCAGACCTACAAATTGTTCTGTGTTTGTTCTCAAAGGGCACTTTTTACAATTTGAGCCCTGGACTAAAGATCTCTGTATATTTGTGTATAGAGTGTCTGATGTTCTCCACCTACTTCTTTATGCAATTTATTGAAGTGGGATCATGGTCTTGACTTGGATGTTTCTATATGATAGATATTTAAAAATAAACCTCTTTATACACATAAAAAGAACATTTATACGTAATAGGATAGACAATTACCAAAGAATTTTAAAAATTATCTATTTCTACTCACTTGAATACTTACCAATAAAAACCCTTATTGCATAGAATAACCAAAAGTTTCTTTTCCCTATTTTTTGTGTGGAAAGGAATGGTAATAAGGCCACAAAATTGGTAGTTTCCCCCCCCGCCCCGACGCGAAATTGTGTAGGAGTGTAGCATCCCCTAGCGGTCATTTGTGGGACATTACCCTACACCCGGAAAGCCACTTTTTTAGTGCGGTCCGCATGGAACATCAGTCCCAGGATTTGGTGGGAAAGACGAGCTTCCTAAGGCATGATCTTCCTCCATCCACATCAGATACCTCCTGCAATAATTTAATTCTACAAAGACAAGCAAATACAAAGCATTTTAAGTCATTGATGATTCTCAGTCCGGGTGTGTTTTGCTATATAAGTCACAGTTTAGTATCAATGATTGTAGCAAATCTTAGTCAAGGTGGCGAAAAAGACATAGGCTAGAAGCAAACGGGCTCTTGTATGGTGCAGCAGCACACAGAAAATCCTGAATAAACTGGGCCTCCTACTAGAATGTACAAGGCAGCCATCACCTGCAACACACGCAACTCAGACACTAAAAAAAAGCTCAACATATGCATGGCAACATTTCATAGAGAACAGGCAGGCATATAGGTCCTCAAAATTCACCTCTAATTTCATTACAAATTATGACCAGTTATCTTCAATGTTTTGTCAACACCCAGTGGCATTCAGAATGAGTACTCTTGCACAAAGCACGTGATTTCCTTGAGCTTTGATACGTCAGATTGAAACTCAGTTTGCTATAAAGCTCACTAAAAGTCAGGAAGGTATGTCTGAGCTTTTGGAGCTACATTTCATTTACATTCGAAGTGAACTGTTGTAATCAGAATAATTTTCTGAACTGAATGTATTCCCTTATTAGAAAATTGAGAAAAATTATTTCTTTCAAGTGGTGTGAGAATGGCCCTGTTAGAGATTTAGAAGTTAGTTTAAAATGGACATAAGAGCTTAGGTCAGAGTATCTGTGTTTCCTGCAGTAACCCAAAACGGAAAGACCTAATTTACAATTCTCTTCTCAATTCCCTTCTAAACTTTGTGGTTTATCGCATTTTTGGGAGTGATAGAGGTCAATGATGGATTAAATTCTTTTTAAAGTGTTTCATCCCATTTCAGGAGACTTACTGCATCTCCATCCAAGTACTATAAGTGTGATATGTTGTCACACTCCTACACACTACCCCAGCAAATACCAAAGAAAGCATAAGAGATATTACTCAGTATTCACTTATGCAGAACAACCATCAGATTCCTTAAAAAAAAAAAAAAACAAAAACCAAACAAGGGAGGCTAATGAACACAGATAAAAAAAAAGAAAACATAAAAGAAAAAAACAAGGTTTATTTACAGTTTCAAATATTTTCAGTCCTCAGAAAGCAGGGGCAAGGCCCGGGCTGGAGAAATGGCCCTGGCCTGCTTACAGGCTGGGCTGGGGGCTGTGAGAGCTCCATTTCCCCCCTCAGGTGTGGAGACAGGGGGTCTCACCCTCCTTACAGGGTTGCCCCTCTCTCTTGGCAGCCAAAGGAGCACAATGGCAAAAGGCCAACAACAGCAAAGATCCTGCCCTGCTTACAGGGAGGTCGCCCAGTGCAGAGCCAGCCAGGGCACCCAGAAGGTGCCCTGGGGATGCCAGGAACGCCCTTTGCCCAGAGGGCCTCTTGTGCCCCCTCTTCAGCTCCAAGCTGCTGATCTTCTTGCTCACTCTCGCCTCATCATCCCACGGCTTCTGCCAATGGATAACGACACACTCAGGCCTGAACACCTCCAGCTCCTGAAGGGAACCGTGACCCAACAGCCCCACAGGGAGATCCTCGAGCCACCACCCACCGACCCCCTCCCCCCAGCTCCACAAAGCCCAGCTTCAGCTTGACTCACCTTAGCAACGTCTGGCGCAGTCCCATCCGGTGCTGGGAGCCAGGCTTACAGACCAGTTGACACCCAGTGAGTCTTCTTCCTGTCCCCTCTTTAGCCGGATGACACTCCTCTTGTCTCTCACCCTAGACTCATCGTTCTATAGTATTTCATCCTTCTTCTCTGCTAGCTGCTGCCAAGGAAGGCTGGCACTGTCAGTCCCGAGTGCTGATTCCTGACCGCTACCTCTTGACAACCACTGGAATTCTTCTGAGATGCCTCAGATTTTCCATTACAATTGTACACCTCATGCCCTCTAAATCACCTCAGACATTCCCTCCAAAATGCTAAGTCTGCCCTATCTACATCACCTCACACTTTTCTACAAAAACTCTTTTGTCCATGCAGCAGGATGCTCTGCCTGGAATGGGGTATAACAACTCGAACAATGCTCTATTTGCCATGTTACAAGTGGGAAATTAAAAAGAGACTATCATACTGCTTTTAGAGTTGAATAATGCTGAAACCAGTATGCCTCATCAATCCCAAAGTTAAACATCCTGATAGTGAGAAGACGTGGTACACCTGGTGAACTACCCGATAAAGGAACAAACAGTGATACTACTAATGACTCATACATAACTAATATCTAAAGCTGCTGAGCTGACATAGCTGGAGACATCTGACAGTCAATCACTCAACACTAGAAAAGCAAGCCAAGCCCCAGATTTTAGCAGTAGGTCTCCTAACATATTCCTTCTTGGAATGTGTGTGTGAAGATCCCTCCTTGAGTGGGGACACCCCTCAATTACTTCTCAAAGCTAAGTGAAAGAGATTTGCCACCGTTGTTGGTATGGATAAGTGACATTAACTTTCATTGAATAATTGGTTTTTGCTAGCTTTAATATAATCACTTCAATAATGCTTCAAAACAGTGCATTATACTACACTAGTTTTTGTAGCTCCTATACTGTGTAGTAAATAATTCTGATTAAGATATTTTTGTCTGATCATTATCATAATAAACCATATAAATTTATATTAATATACTTGCTTTGCTGTCCTTTATCCTGTATAGAAGTTCAAGTACAGCTATAAAATCTTTTAGGCATAAACCGTTGTCACAGCCTGGGGCTAAGATTGGATTCAGCCATCCCCCTGTTCCTCTCTGAGGAGTTCAGAAAGCAAGGGGGTCCTTTTGGCACCTCCTGACTCAACAGGAGGGCTTTTCTAACAGATTTTGTCTGAAGCTCTGACTCTGCTCGCGACAGTACCCTTTCTAAATTAACCCAGGTTTTCAGCTAAAAATGTCACCTGTGTCCCTTCTAAATTATCCCAGATTTTCTGTCAAAGATGCTGCTTNTGTTTCATGTAAGTTACCTCAGGGTTTCTGTCATAAACGTGACTTCTGACCCCCCTCAGGTAATAGATTACCTCAGATTTTCCCTCCAAAATGCCCCCTACAGGTTATCTCAGATTCTGCACCCAAAATATCCATTCTGTCCCCCACAGACTTCTTCAGATTTTCACTCCAAAATATCCCCTAACGATTACCTCAGATTTTCCCTCCAAAATGCCCCCTACAGGTTATCTCAGATTCTGCACCCAAAATATCCATTCTGTCCCCCACAGACTTCTTCAGATTTTCACTCCAAAATATCCCCTAACGATTACCTCAGGTTTTTCTCCTAAAATGTTCTATTCCATAGAGATCACTTCAGATTTTACCTTCATTCATTCCCCTGCAGATTACCTGAGATTTCACCCCAAAAATGTTCCCTCTGGCCCCTAAAAATTACCGCAGGTTTTATCACAAAATTTTCTCTGCTTGTCCTCCACAAATTACCTCAGACTTTTCCCCCAAAACAATGTTTTCCCCTAGAGATCACCTCAGATTTTCCCACCAAAATGTCCGCTACATGTCCTCCACAGATTATCGCAGATTTTATTTCCGCAGTCCAGTGGGAATAACTCTCCTCAAATTTCCCCCCAAAATGTTCATTCCGTGCCCTACAGGCGACGCCAGGGAATTCCAGCATCCCTCCCCTACGAAGTTCTTGCTGTCCCCTCTTAAGTTCCCTCAGCGTTTCCCCTCACAAACTGGAACGCCGCGCAGCCCTGTGACGGCACTGTCCCTTCCTCCTTCGTGTCTCAGCCCAAGGGCTGCCCAAGGCCGACTCCCGCACCGCTTATAGAACCCCGCCCGGCCCCCTCGCCGAGAGGGGCGGGCACGGCGGGTTCGAGTTCCCGCCGCCGCGGCTGAGGGGAGCGGCGGGGCAGGGCCGCCGCACCTGGGCGGGAAGCGCCCCCCTGCGGCGCCAATCAGGAGGCGGCGCGGCGGGAACCCGCCCGCCCCCCCCGTGTCCCTCAGGGCGCACCCGCCTCCCCCTCAGCGACCCTCATTTCAGGGGGGAAAGGAATTTCATAATTGAGAGGTACAACAATAGGAACAGCTCAGGCTGGTGCCTGCGGACACAGGCCCTGAACAAAGTAATCCCTGGAGTTTTACACGTTTACAGTCTATGTACCCGCTCCAGTGGTGATTTTGGGGTCTGGGGCTCTTCAGAGTCCCTGGATGATGGACTCTCCCCAGCCTGGCCGGAGGCACAGTCCTGAGGCCTTTGTTAGGCACAGGGTGGAGACCCGTTCCTGCAGGGCACAGCGTGCAGCTTGCACTGGTATCTTGCACACCCACCTACCTGCGCTGGGGGGATTTCTCAGCACGGGCACGGTGGAAGGCTCTCCTTATACACACACACACACACACACACACACACACACACACACACACACACACTCTCTCTCTCTCTCTTAGCAAAAATGGAGTTTATTAAGCATCGCGAACAACATAACGTGCTGTTTACTATGAGAAAAGTAAAGAAATGCCAGGAACCAAGCCACAGCCTATTTTAATTCAATTCCTGTCTGTGCTGGCAGGCCAGGGCTACATTTCTGAAGGTATATTAAAAATAAATCACAAAAAGCTCCATTCAAATGAAACAAAGCATTGTAAATATGAATTAATCAAGTGTGAGGGCCAACAAAGACTGCCCCGAATTTTCCATGTGTCCTCCTCGTGCAGAGCAATGCATAAGAGCCAGTTTCTTCTTCCATTCCCGTTAATACTACATTAATTGCTTTTGCTTGGAAATCCATGAGGGAATTTACATTAAAAGCAGTTGAAAAGAGTGGAGGGGAAGAAAACAGGGGAGTGGGAGTACAGCCCCATGCATCTCGCTGCGTTTATTTAAATACTTTCCGATGGTGTGGGTAGCCAGTCACTGGGGCGAGGGGGTGGGCCGGGACCCATGGTTGGTCAGCTCTTTCTCGAGCAGCATTTTGGGGATGCTGTGGCGCTCTGTGCCGCAGCCGAGTGCTCGATGCGGCTCGGCCGGCCCGCACGGAGGAGCGCGGACACGGGGCCGCGGTGCTGGGCTGCGCCACGCTGGGCTGTGCGTGCGCCGGGCACCCGCAGGGCCGCGCTCGGGCCGAGAGGCGGCAGCAGCGCAGCGCGGGCGGCCGGGGCTCCCGAGCGGAGGCCCCGAGCCAGGGTTTGGGGTCGGGGGGAGCTCCGAGCCGGGGTTTGGGCAGCGTGTGCCGACAGGTGGGAGCTTTGGAGCGCGGCTGGATGAGCCTGGGCGCCGATCGAAGGCTCGAGTTACAGCTTAAAGCTCCGAGGGCCTTTGTGCAGGGGGTTTGTTCACGTTCTCCTGACTGCTCATGCCTTGGGATGATGCCCTCAAAGGTCTGCAGATATGAGCCTATAATTCTTGGTGGCAGTGCGCGGTTTTTCCCTGATGTTGTAGGGCTAATTCCTGAAGAGAGCCTACAAGAAAGATGGAGAGAGACTATTTACAAGAACATGTAGTGACCAGGCAAGGGAGGATGGTTTTAAAGTGAAACAGAATAGGTTTAGATTCGGTATTAGGAAGAAATTCTTTACTGAGAGGATGGTGAGACACTGGCACAGGTAGCCCAGTGAAGCTGTGACTCTTCAAGGCCAAGTTTCAGCTCCATTCCAATCCTTCCCAGTAATTTTTCTTGCAGTCTGCTGATACCAGTAAAGTTATCTTGCACTGCTGTGAAAATTTAAATTCTCCTAAAATTGCTTTAAATTGGAGTTGGGAAGAAACAATGTTTATTTGACAAAAAGCTTTAGTCTTTCCCCTAGCTGTCTTCCCATTTCCCCAGTTACAATTCCTGGGGAAGCACTAATTGAGCCTTACTGAAATTGATCTCTGAGCTTTATAATTTGGACAGTTCTCCCACTTCCTCTTCCGTAGCCTTGGTCACTTGACAACCATCTACTTGGGATAATAACTTGGTGCCTTGTAGCTTTTAAAGGATAATGCCTCATCACACACAAATATATGTGTATGTATCATACTTTGTGTTACATATACAAACTTGGCAGTACATGTTAGTGAGATACTCTCCTAATCCTGAGAAGAAATTTGCTTTCTCTTATTTGGAGATGGAGGCAGCTTTCCATCAGATCTATTTCATTTGATTATTGTAGTTTAATTAAGTTTGTCCAGTGTCTTCACCTCCAGCCATGACAATCTGAAAACCAAGCATGGTATCTTTCTGGTTTAACAAATGCAGGAAAGATTACAGAATCATCTGAAGCAAAGCCAAGATAGACAACAAGTAACAAGAGTGGCAGGGTGCAAGTGGGAGACAGAAATAATGAACAATTATCCTCAGTAGTTATCAGAGTTAAAGAGGTTGGAACACTTCCTTGTGCAGGAGATTCGGCTGATACAGGGCTGTGCTAAACATATCCACAGATCTTTTGTCTGTTATCCTTTAATATTTACTCTCATTGGCTGCATCCCTGTCACAGATAAGCTTTACATTTCATTGTAACTGAGATGCTACTAAAGTTATGTATGTGCTTTTTTTCTCTTTAGCATGGTGGTGGGTTTTTCCCTGTTTTGTTTTGTTTCCCTTAAAGGAAAGGTACTAATACATCACTTACCATCATGCACTAGAGGGTTAAAATTCTGGACACATTAAATACAGCACCTTTGACTATTAGACAGATAGGATCATCATCTTACACTCACCTGCAACATCTTCCATAAAATATTGGTTTTCTTCTGTTTCAGTGTTATTCTACATTTGATATTCTCTCTCAAACCCTCATATAAACATGCCTAACCCCCAGCACTCTCAGTCTTTAACTGCCTACAATGTGGACGACATTTGATGAGCTTCCAGGAACTGCAGGCCATTATTCAACCACAACCACATCTGTAGCTGAAAGAACAGTGCAGACTTCTCAAACAAAGCTATCAGTACCTGAATTCAGAAAGTCCTCTAACGAAAGCGTGTTTGGCACTGTTGTTATTATTGGGTAACACTCAATGGAGCAATAGTTATTTGAAGAGCACCGATATATTTACAATCATTCCAGAGGTTTCATCTCACTGTCCTCCTTCTGAAAGTGTTCATAGCACTGACTTTCATGACTAAAAAGCCATCAAGAAACCCCAAGTACCATTCATGCTTTAACAAGTGAGTTAGTTTACACTGATGGCCTTCCATTGGGAATGAGTGCTGCTTTGTCAGAATGACCAGCACAGAAGTCCCTCCAAGTGTAATTCCATTGCAAGAAGTACAGTCCCTAGCCCAGGATCCTCTATAGCTTGTCACCTGTTTGAGACACTGTACTTCCCTTGTCTAGAAGTAAAGCTAAAGACAGACTTTTCGCAGAACAGGAGACAAAAGGACAGGCAGCCAATCAATAACATTGCTTAATGACTCAGGTCATACCCTGAAGGGTACAAAAGGCAATTCCAAAGTCAGCATGTGGTCACCCAGCAAAAAGAACCCAGGAAACCTGATGACTCCCAAACTGGCCTCCTTTGTCCTCGGTTGCACCACAAGTAATCCTGGTTGGACTAGCCAGACATACGCATCTTAGTCCTTGTTAAAATTCAGGTATGAAAAACAAGTATGAAAGACTGACTGAATGAAATCTGCAGGAGAATGAGCGTGACTAACTGAAATCAGTTTTGTTTAAAATAAAATCACCTTCCCCTTGTACACAGTCTCACATTTAGCTTTGCTATATTCATTTTACATCAGTAGCTGCTCACAGCTGATTGTTTAAAATTTTCAAGAAAACATAGTAGTATGTGCTTGCAGAAGAATGTCAAAGGAGAGAGAACTATTTAGGGAAGTGAGGACATGGCAAGCTTGAAATGGCTTGTCTTTTTGAGGCAATACTTTTTCCCCCTTTTGCCCAAAGGAAGGGACTTGGCACACTTACAATTTCTGCTGTTACACCAATAACTTCTTATTTCATGGTTCACAAAGAAGAAATAACTGTTAAAACAAGTTGGTTTCTCAAAACTAGCCCTGAGTATGAAATTACAGGAAATGTCCTAAACATTTGTGTACAGTGACACATGCACTGCTGTACTAATATGAGCAACCTGAACAGAGAGGGAGCCAGGAAAATTAAGTGTTTCTGTTTACCTGAATATGTGAGGCTTAGAAACCCAATTTCAAATATAGAACAGAAACTGCAGGGCTTAAAGCCCTGAAGATTTCAAGGCTTCTCAGAAAGTATTTTATATTGAATGCAAAGAAAAAAGCCAGAATCATTTGCAATAGTCAGTGTTGTTATTGTTATTACCAACTGCAGCGGTTTAAAAATGGTGAGGTATTTGGTACCAATGACCTGTTCTTTCTGTGTGTAGCCACTGGGTCATGCCAATGATTATACTGCTAAATACAAAGGATGAAGTACTGCAGTATCATTTTTTAAGTTATGTGCTAAAGAAAATTCCAAAGGGAAACATTTTTATAGGACAAAAGGTCTGACAGTAATGTAGTGGGATGGAACTAAGACACACTACTTACAGTGCCAAATCATGGCACCTATCTTGCCAGTTTTCCCAGCTGTAATATATGAATTCTACTAACCACAGATACTAAGTTTTAGGGAAGAAAAAAAGTTTAAAAAAAAAAGCCTAAAAAAAAAAAGTGTTCAAAGTAAGCTGATAGTGTTATGGATATTCTTGCTATGAAAGTATTATGTTTTCAGGGACACAAAATGGACAGTATCAAAGCCATAACATGTGACCTACTTATGCCCCTTCCCCTCTTTCACAGTTAAAAGTGGCTTCAGACTTCCAAAAGTAAATCCTGTCCAAAATAGTAAGCTTCTGCTGTTGAACCTGTCTCATGGTTCTCATGAGAGCTGCCACCATTCTCTTACAATGGGAAGCACTTGCCTTCTTGTTAGAGAAGTTTCATTTGCCTGAAAGAAACAAACAATGAGACTCACTTAACTCTCTAAAATGAAAATATAGGCTGATCTCTTGCCTTAGGAATAATCCTCAGGAAGTGCCCTCGTTTGATTGTTGTGTTTCCGATCTCTCCCCAAATCTTTTTCGCTTTTACTCCAGACTCATAGATTGAGTCTAGTGTGGGACCTAAATGGATTATACTCTATTTTAGCCATAGTCATGCATTCCACACTGACCAAATGCTGTCTTCCTGGAGGAACTCAAAGCAAGCACAGGATGTCCTCATAGCTAAGTAACTTGCCAGGTCACTGGTGGCCAGAAATGTCTTCAGTCTGATTTGAAACTGAGCAAAGTTGTACGGCTGTGAGTAAAGATGAGCTACAGAGGCAGCTCAAATGTACAGTGCTGGGTTCTGCAGAACAGGTTTGGGTAGTTCAGGTTAATTCTATGTCAGTGACTGAGGAGAAAACCTTCCCCAAACCATGATACAGTGTTTGTAACCCAGTATACTCTGGGCAGGACCTGTTTCTTGGCACTCATATATTCCAAAGAATGATCTTTCAGAGTCAGCATTAGGCACAATTACCCACTACGCAACTACATGGTGAACTCCTAACTATCTAGTTACAGCCTTTCTAAATCTGTAAGTAGCTGTCTGATTGCCCCTGCTGCAAGAAAACAGAGTAAGGAAAGGGATGGAGTTGCACAATAGAGCGGCAGGAAGTGCCCAGGAGAAAAGGGACCGCTGCCGTGACAGAGCCGTGGATGGCAACCACTGCTTCTGGGAGAGGTATTCCTTACCCCACAGTAGTTGCCACTCCTGACGGCATTGTGTATCCTGCTTGGCAGCAGGAACAACTGTTGGGACTTTCCAACACTGACACAAAAAAACCCCAACGGCACCTTGCTGACTCCCCAGCAGCCTCTGTCCTCAGCAGTTTCCTGCTTTGCAGACTGTTAGAGCCTCACCAGTCTGCTGCCAAGGGAGCTGGAGAATTGTGGAACGTTTCCTAAAACATCCTAGTTATGCACAGCCACAGCATGTAGTGCTACATGATTTCCTGCTGAAAGAAGAGAATGCCTAGCCTTGAGTCAAAAGCTATGTTGACAGAGATGCAAGCTCTTGGTCCCAGGTGAAGTCTTGCTTTAAATTCTCAGCACAGATTCAGCATTGCCAAAATTCCACAGCTATTCTAGCACTGCTGTTGCTGTGCCCAAGGTCACACAACAAACAAGATTTGAAGGATGGAACAGTTGCTTATTACACCAGCAGATATAACTGGAAAACATGGAAAAGCTATGGGCATGCTGTGATTTCTTACACAAGGTTTGCATTTAATTGAATTGACTTGAATTTCAGTGAAGTCATTGAAATACAGTATTTATATATATGCTGATTCTGTACTTTTTTACTCACTATCCCCTCCCTTTTCTTCCTTGATTTGATCCTTAATTCTCTTAAAGTTTCCATTTCCTTTATCCCAGATCCTTTTTCTCTCTCTCATACTCATATCCCTCCCAACCATCCCCAGGGTAGGGATTCCCCCAGTACCTCCTTCTGATGTCATTTCCTCAGACTTCATTCTCCTCTTCCTCAGTTTTACTCTTCTTGCACTCTAATAAATACCAAACCATCATTCTAGTTCAGTTTTCTCCATCTTTAACTCACCTCTAGTTTCCTTCATTATTTTCATTTTCTCCTCTTGTAGGGGAATATTTCTTCCATTAATAAGATACAAGAATGTCTGGTTTTCTTCTTTCCCATAGCCTAACTTTCCATCTTTAATTTCTCTATTTCTCTTTTATCTCAAATGTATCAACTTTTCATCTTCCTCTCCACTTCTGGCTGTGCTCCATTCCAATTCCTGATCTCCTTAATTCTGTTCCTTAGTCTTTCACAATTGTTTGCCTTCTCTCTAATAACAATATTTTCTTCCATCTCAAACAATTTTTCCTTTGCCTTTCCAGGTATTACAGCATTTTCCTTGTGGTTACCAGCTCCCTGAGCACCCTATTTACAAATCCCGTGCCAGTTCATTTGATACACTCCAATCCTCTCCTTTAACATTATGGAATTCACACGTCAGCTTGTTGTGCAGCCTCTCTTCACACAATTTCCAATACACCCATTTTATCCATCCACACAGCTAAACACCTTGTCCAGGCTTGTTATTTTATATCTTATTATGACATAATTCCTTTGTACAGGATGAACAAACACTGTCTTGTGGGCTAAGCTGAGCAAATGCTGAACTAACAAACAAACAAAAATGGCATTAATAGAAAATAGATCAGGAAATACTAAAATCATTGTCAACAATTGATTGATAGTGTATTTTCCCTACAGCATCATGTTCAATTCTTTTTCATTTATATCACAAAAGCATACAAAAGAAGCTGAATGAGTTTCAGAAATGCACAACATATTCAAATTATGGTATCAGCATGAAAAGAGACTGAAAAGTCTAATATTATGTAATTTGGAGGAATATAATAACATAAGACATGATATTATAGAGAAATACAAAGCACTGAACAATAAAGTGAAGCAAAGCCTTGGGTACCTTTCAATCCTGACAATGCAAGAACCAGTGGATGTTAAATGAAGAAATGGAATGTTTAGAACATTATTTACACAACTTATAATTAGCATGTGAAACACATTGCTCTAAGGTATGAAAAACCAGTGAACTCTAATGGATTCTAAAAAGGAGGTGGCTTTTCGCTGCACAAAAAAAAATAAGACGTGGCTATTTTCAGGTCAGTTCTGTAACTTCCCTCTTTTGGGAACAAGTGACCAAATGACTGAAGGTGGGACAGACTTTTCCTTCACAAGATAATTGAGAAAGATTGCTGTGGGGCTTCCAGGGGATGCTTGTGAACTGGCTTGCACTGGCAGATGCAATACTGGGCAGACACGGCGCCAACCTCCATCTTTCTATGCAAAACATTTTATCGGTGCTTTGAAAAGAGCAGTTCTCAGGGTGAACGTGACACACAGTCTGCAGGCTTGTGTGTCACAGTGCTTAGGAAACTGGTAACCCTTCACCATAGGACACAATGTGAAGTGTATTCACTGGGGGCGAGTCAGCCACAGCAACAGAGCAAAACCAAGGCAAATGAGGCTGAATCAGCACTGGATGCAGAATGCTCCACTGCCCTGCCGAGGTGCTCTATACACCATGCAGTTGAGCATCAGGTGCCAACAATAAGCCATGGGGGGAAAAGTGTCACTGTCACACCTTTGACATCAAAATAAATGCCCCAAGGACAGCTCAACTACACACATATATTATCCCTGATAAATCTGCATTCAGGCTATTCTTAATCTCCATGGAAAAAAAAAAGTTAACATTTTTACAGCCTACCCAGAGGGTCTAGCTAAACACTTTTCTTCACTGCCAACATTTTTATGTTTCAGTTCAGTGTCTTCAGTCAAAGACTAAAGTTTTTAAGACCATGATTCCTTAGTTGGCCTCCTCTTTCTATAACCACTTCTGATATTTTTCAAAAATCATCGTATCTCTGCAGTTGTCTCTGTTTTAGACTGATCCAGCTTGATCCTTCTATTTTTTTTAAGCTCTCTGTTCTCTGTAGTCTTGACATTATCCAGCTGAGATTAGCCCTGGGCTAGCATAATGCTTCAGCTGAACAACATGAACAACAGAAAAGAGCATATTTAAAATGTCAATGCTCCAAGGCAGCTTTTAATGGCACTTCAGCCACTATACCCTTCCAGTTTGATGGTGATCCATTGAAGCAATGCAGCATTTGTTTTTTTAACAAGTTATGCAGTTAACTAATAGAAATCTTGTGTAATCAGTGTTTCCAAAGTGTACTTATGAAAATACCCTGTGGGATCTTGTTGCAAATCCAAGTCAGCATGTGGTGATAGATGACACTTCTTTCTTCTCCTCTGATGGGCTCAGCTGACTTCTTGGCACATCTGAGCTGGCTGTTATTCATCTAGATGCTAAGAAGTTCATCTCTTTCAGTGTTCTCCAGGAACTTGAATCAAACTAGTTGATGTCAACTGTAATTTCTCAGCTCTTTTTCATACCTCTTGCCCCATTTCATACGTAGATACTGTGCTTGCCCCTTTCTGATCTTAAGAAATTTCCACCCTTCAAGTTCTTCAAGGTAAGCACTAACATTCCTGAGATTGCTTCAGTCTCTTCTCGTCATTGTAGATAAGCGAGATGAAGTAATAATGAAGAGACAAAATACTTTGTTCACGTCTGTGTAAGTGTAAGGAAACAGAAGTTCCTGTATGTGTAGGGCAGAAGAGAGAAAGAGAGATCTGTGATCAGTTTGCTAGCACTGATATGGAAAATGAAGGATTAGCCTGAAAAAAAGAAATATTATGAGGCCATTCTGACAAATTCATTTTCTTTGTACCTATAGAATTTCCTGTATGTGCCAACGATGACATTTTAACATTTATTGTTCTCTCTCTATAGTCAGAAACTAGATGAGTAGCCACCATCGAAACACAAATTGTAGTCATAATTTGTACTTGCTCCAAAATGAGTGTTTTATTTTATGGGGATGAAGTTTCTCTCTGTGCAGGGAGAGTTACCACTCGAGATCCACTCATCAAAGCTATTCAGTGCTCAGTGGTTTGTCAAGTTACTACTAGCTTACAATACATTTACAGCATTCATACCATTAGTATAATTCACAGAGACTCTAAGGAGGGGCTGACACAAAAGCATTACTGTGGTGATCCCCAAAAAAGGACAAGACAAATGAAAAGTTCTGGGGTTTTTTTCCGGACTTATGAGTACACTCATAGGGAGGGGACTATATGAATTTGATTATGAATGTATACTTTTATTGCATGAATACTCAACTTTGGATCATACTGGGAAGAGATATTAATTTATACTGACTCAAAAAACATCCCTTGCCGAGTGATGCATCATTGAATGTGAAATTCTGGATTCCAGGTATGCAATTAAATGCTCTGCTTTTCTAAGCATCTCATCAGCCTTCTGGATAAATGGCCTGAATTGCACAAGTCCAATGTCTTAAAACCCATGAGCTAATATAGGGTTACTAGGAAGTTTACATGACCACTGGTATGACTTACCTGCCTCACTCACCTAATGTGAATTATAATTGGTTTGAACATAAGGAGAGGCCTAAAGTTTTCCCTATAAATGCTGCAACACAGCCAGAGCCTGAAGTCTTATCATATAGGTCTACAGTTGCTCACAGCAATACACAGTCCAAGGCACAGAGGAGCAAAGGAGCATGGCTGGTAAGTTTTAAAAAAAAGTCTCTTTGTTCATATGGAATGGGAAAGTGAATAATGTACCACGTGTTAGCTTTCTCTGTGGGGTTGTTTTGTAAAGGGCTCTGAATTGTTGAAGTACAAAACATTTTGAGAATTATGCATATGTTGTTTCAGTGTTTTTCTTTCCTGAATTTTACAAAAGACACAAACAAGCAAAAGAAGATAATCCATCCATTGCTATAGCATAGTTAAATATTAAAAATATTGTAAAATTGCAAATAGAGCAGAAGAAGTTGTGACAAACTGCAAACTTTATTTTAGCGTGAAATTTAATCAGTCAAAGAGTAAGTCAGGTATGAATGAATCTTGTGTTAATAGCAATACTTATACAAAGGATACACCACGGACTAAATTTCTTCCTGCAGATCCAGAGTCAGTAATGCCATTTTAACTATTTTTTAAAATTAGTGTGGAAGGCAAAGGCACTTTAAAACACAAACAAAGCAAACAGAAGTCGAGCAGTGAAGTCTTAGGAGGAAGGATATTAAATTAATACCTTTTAGTAAGATTGGCCATTTACTCACTTAGGCCTGACTTGCTGGCACTTATATAAAAATGTATGGAATCATAGAATAGTGTGAGTTGGAAGGGAGATTTAAAGGCCATCTGCTCCAGCTCCCCTGCAATGAGCAGGGACATCTGCAACTAGATCAGGCTGCTCAGGGCCCCATCCACCCTGACCTTGTATTTTTCCAGGAATGAGGCATCTACCACCTCCCTGGGCAACCTGTGCCACCCTCTGTGTTAAAAACTTCTTTCTTGTATCTAATCTAAATTGAGTCCTTCAGTTTAAAACCATTACCCGGTGTCCTATTGCAACAAGCCCTGCTAAAAGTTTGTTTCTGACTTTCTTATAGGTCCCCTTCATAAATGCATAAAATGAGTCCTGAGTTTAAGATGATGCTACTTTACCTATTCTAGGCAGAGCACATGCTGTGCTGGCTTTATGTGACTTAGGCTTGAAAAGCTCAGGAAATTAATAAAAAACAACCATCCACAGATCAGGGGCTCAAGTGCAGAAATGACATGCATTGTTTCCCCCTCAGGCAATTTAACAGAGGCACAGTTACCCCATTCTCACAGTTTTAGGAGAAGTGATTGCACAAACTCTTAGAAGTGTTTATCCATATATCTATTATTTGAAATAATTCCTGTTATTGTCTTGACCTTGTGCCAGCATCCCTCACAGCATCTGCTGTTTGTCTGGCCTGATGGTGGTTAGTTAATGACTATCTGAGTGCAGCTGCTAAGTGTGATACCATCTATATGTTTACTTGTTTAAGAGCAGAACTGAGGCTAGGAGGGAATTGGGTCCATATGATCAGCATAGGGCTACAGATTCCTCCATAAATCTCCTCCTCTGAGCAGAGCTTAAATAAATGGCAAAACACAATTGGATAGGTGAAGGTGAAATATTGGACTGAGTAGAAAAATCCTTCTTTTTAACAAAAGAACTATACAGTAAGGTGGACAGTTAAAATCTTCATCTACAGCAATGGGGGGAAAACCCACAAACCAATTGTTTCTGCATTGTAACATTTCCTTTTAAGCAATGATTTGCCTGTAACTTAGAGCATTTTAGCAGAGCTCTCTCTAAAAGCTTCCTCTTGAAATTTCAGACAGCAGTCTATCCTTCTCAACGACAATTTTCTTATTGCATGAAATGCAAGAAGTATTTAATGCAGCATTTAACGAACAAACTGGTATTTGCTGATCATGATCAGCACTTGCTTGTGAAATACCCAAGATACAAGAAATACCCAAGCCCAGGCTCAGTTGGAGATGTCAGAACTGCAGGTGGATGCTCCTCATGGTACCATGCACAATTTTTTATGTAAAAAACTGTGAGGGTTTGTGTGCAGGTGTGTGTGCGCAGAACTGTTTTCACTCCTTCTCTTCCTCTCTCCCTACTCCTCCCATCCCCTGACACACATCCTGCAGACAGACACACCTTTTTTCCCAGAAAATCTTTATGCATTTGTGGGCCAATGGACCTGCTTTAACAGAATCCAGAAGGTTTTGCATAAAGAAAAGGGAAAAGCACATAAAAGGTTCCTATAAGTTTGCCTGATTTTTTAAAGGGTTTTGATAGTCTGCAGGACCACTGTTGCTACTAAGGATTTAACAATTTGTTCCGTAGTCTCACACTGAAAATAATTATCTCAGCTTCTTTCTGTCACTTTTAAGCTTCAGTGTCATTACAATTAAGGCGTGAGTTACACCTGCAAGCATCCTGTTTGTGCGTTAGCACTGGGAGCGCCTGCCCGCAGAATGGGACAACACGCTGGATTCTCAAAGAAAGGAGCACAGCAGGGCAGCGAAGGGAGCCTGCACAGGGGTATTCTTGGATGATGAGTATGCAGCAATAGCTGGAAGTTAAAACTTCCAAATAATGTCTTTACTCCATTCCAATGGAAGACATACGTGCATAAGTGGGAGAGGTAGGGAGATACATTTAAATATCATGAGCTGTAAGTAGTAGGTGCTGTGTGACTCTGTGGAAGCTGTCAGGAGAGTCCAGCATAGGTTCCTTCCAGTCTCTGCACTGCCAGTTTGGCTTATTCCTCTGACCTGGTCCCATGGTAGTTGCTGAAGGTCACCTATTAGTGCATGTCACTATTATGTCACTGTCAGCCTCCCTTCTGAAGAAGCCACCTCATCTGGAATGAGCTGAGATCTCAAGAGAAGATCTGAGCCCAGCTAACAGGGTACCCTTCTTACACAGACAATATGGAAGGTGATTGTGCCAAGTTCTGCTGTCTCCAAAGGAAGGCTATTGGCAAAGTTCAGGAACAGTCAGGAACTTCAGGAAGGCTTCAGGCTGCAGCAGGCTCCAGGCTTCCATTCCAAATGTCCCTGCTATTTTAAGGCATGTGTGTGGAAGAGGGAGACAGAAAATAAGAAATATGTCTTGGACAATATGTAAGGCTCAGAAGAGATCTTGGCCAAATATTTTTCCATATGGACCTGATCATTCCACGTCAGGTGGTTCTAGTCCTGAAAAGTGCTGATATGAGTCAGTCCACACCAGTGTTCCAGGGACCCAGGTCTCTCCCTAGTGTGGGTCACAAATAAAGCAAACCTGTAGAAAACCCCTTGAATTCCTGTATCTAGGATAGCAGGAGTGGGGGCTACTGATGGAATTTCTTGCCTAGTTATTCAAAACCAGGATGTGATAAGAGACAGAATAGCCCAAACTTCTCAGGATACTCAATCACAGAATCAGAATCATTTAGGTTGAGAAAGACCTGTAAGATCATCGAGTCCACCGAGGCGGTCCCAATGAGTCATGGCCGTGTGGTTGCAGCATGATGCTTTAGGGATATGTTAAAGAAGAGCTGTGCTCAGGAAGAATATAGGAGCAGATAGACTGTTACAGATAATAATTTCCCATCCTGAACAAAGGCACAATTAATAATAGGTGACATTTCATAAAATTCAAGTATCACTGAGGATTCATATAGAGGTGGTGTGAAAGAAAACATTGGAAAGAAGGAGAGAAAGGAGTATACTGAGGGGAATTTGACTGTTACCAAGTATATCCTTCACCATTCAGTGCTGAAACTCTTAGTCCTATATATTCATTTCTTTAACAGTTACTGAGGTGAAGAAAAAAATCTGGGTATTACTGGAAAAGGATGTTACGAATTATATGACTGGACCAGTCTGTAAAAGATGATTCTGATATACCTTCTTCTGGGTACGTGAAACAATATACTAAGGTGGCTTATAGCTTCATTTTTGTGAGGTCCAAAAGAGTCTTCTCTTGCTATCCACAGAGTTTCAAGCACCTGCCTGTGCAGTCCCTACATTTACAGCCACCATTCAAGCTCTGCAAACACTACTTGGCGAGGAAGCTGCCTGGGTCAGATGCATTCTGCTTGACTGCATGTTCTGACTAGTGTTAATATTTCTCATTAATTTAACCCTCATTTTCGACCTTTGCCCATAATCTTTAATCCAAAAGTCCAGTATGTATCATTCCTCTGTTTTACAAACAAAGCACACCAGAGGCCCGCAAGGCAACTTAGGCAGAGCTGGGAATAAACACCAGAAGCTGACACAACAGCCACAACTTGTTCTTCCTGACATACTGTCTGCCAGCATAAATGAACTGTTGTTCTTTTTCTTTCAACAGTAACTAACCTTCCTATCAAAGGAAAACAGTTTGCTGTGTATCCAAGGGTAGGATGAAATCTTACATTTATTCTGAAAATTATTTGTGTGACATTTAACAGTATTTAAAAGTATGGATAGGAGAATATGTGTTAACATCAAAAACTCTAACCAAATTCTAAGACATTTTAAATTTAAGAATTAGTCTTATCATTTTAAAATCACATTTGGGCTTTGCAAGTGATAAACCATGGTCCCTCTTAAGATTAAATACAATTAATGAATAGAGATTCAAAGCAGAAGTCTGAATCATAGCCAGGTGAAAACTGTTTCCTCTAACAACACCTTTTTATAAGAAACATGAGTAAAACATGTCTGTATATGAAATGGGTTGAGCAAGTTCCAATTCTAGATTTTCCAAACATGATCCAAACCAGAAAACAGAACAATCTGGGCTACTGAAGACTGAGGCCAGCCAACTAAAATGATGAATTTGGGAACATGTACAGCAGTGCTCAGTTCAGCATGATGGGTATCACTGAGAGGCATCTGTAAGATGTGCATTGAGTTAATCAAATTTTACAGGTAGTTTCATAAAAGTATCAGAATTGGTCTCTCTCTTTCTTAACACAAAGTGGAGCCACCTGCAAAGCACAAGCAAAATTCACTCTCCTTGAAATTAAGTGGCAGATTTTTGTGCATAACTTGGCATTGCCAGTAGCATGGACAGAGATGTCTTACAAAAAAACAGTAGTGCACCAGCTGAAAACAATGATGGATATTTTATCACAAGTCACAAATGTCCTTACCTTTTGTCACTGTAGTGTGTCATGCAATTACGACGTGGAGTGCTTGTCTATTGAACGGGGTTAAACACCAATTATGTGATAAATGAAAAATTGGTTCTTTAAATTTGGCCCTGATTGGACCTGGGGCAGAGACAATAGCTTGGTCATTGTTTTGCAATTACTACAATGCAGGGGGGGAAAAAGCAGCTCCAAAACAATGGGTTTAGAGAATTAATTTAAAGAAAAAGTCCCTGTAAATATTGCTCATGAAGTATTTCAAATTAAAAACAGTGTTTTACCAGAAGGAGTTACGCTCTATCATTATAACAGAAAGAAAAACGCAGTTAAAAACTGAAGTTCTTATAACTTTAAATACATTAGAAAACTCTTAACAAGTGGCCAGACTGTTAGGAATAAATATTGTCCAAGCTTCAGATGTTAAGTTGCAAGGAAACAAGCTGAGGATGTGAGGATTGAGAGAGGAAAAAAATGAATAAAAAATAAATCCTCAAACCCCACGGGTCAGATCAAGGCTGGGGGCAAAGGCAGCCACTCAAACTCCACCCCCAGAGGAAATATTGCAAACAGATTTCAAGAAGTGAAAGGCACCAGTCATTCCTTGAGCCAGCAGAAGTAGAGGAGGCCATTCAGAGGAAGCTTCAGAAGCTGCGTACAGAGGACGTATTGATCAGATATGGGCCAAGGTGAGCAAGGGGGAAGCCCATCCTGTAGTGCTGTTTGTTACTTTCTTACATCCATACATCATGTTCAGCTCTGTAATGGACACTGAGAGATCACTACTTCTCTAAGGAGTTTTGATCCAAGAAAAAAAAGTAAGAGAAAATTCTTCCATCAAGAGTCAGGAGAAGGATTTTCACGGGAATTGCACTTTTTTCATTTATTGTGTGCATGGGAAAAGCAAGCTTATCAGAATGAGATTTGGCAGCACAGGTATATTAACTGATATAAAAATGCTGTATTTTGCAAATAGGAAGGGAAAGTCTGCAGCTATTTGGAGTTGTCAGAAAAGTGCAAATGACAGACTGACAAATCTGACATGAGAGAAAGAAGCAAAGCAGAACTTTGGGAATGTATCATTGCAAAGGCTGAGGAAGGCTACAATGAGCAGAGAAGGCTGAAACCTTAAGTTAAGGCAGAGAGGATACAAAAATTTGGGGGTTTGTGGGTTTTTTTGGCAGTTGCTTTGTTGCTGTGGTGGGTTTTTGCTCATGTGCTAATATTTATAGATATGCAAACTGACCATTATTATAAATCATCCCGTGTTGATTTTCCAACTCCTGCCTTTTTAAAGGCAAAACTCCCAGAGCCCTCAGCTGGTTCTACAATAGATATGCTTCACTGCTAAGTTTCTGAAGATTTTTTTTTAATAGTAGGTATGTTCCTGAAAAAATCACATGTGCTTCTCGCCTCAATACTGTAAAAAAGCCATGTTCCTCTCCATTTGGACTGTGACTGCATTGCTAAAACTACCAACGTAGTTATTTCAAGGCTTGTCTGAACTTGATAAATTTAAGATCATGCTGTAAAAAAATCTTTACATTAATAAATCTGCTTGAACATAGAATGATGGGTTTTTTATTCAATAATGGCACAGGGTAACAATTTTCCACCCCTAAGCACCACACTCCTACTTTTCCCTATTCTCCCTCTTTGCAGGGGGAGAAAACATCTTTTTCTTCTGTACTTCTGCACTTCATTTAAACCATCAAGCCATCTCCTACTAGAAATCCCTCCATAGGCTCTGATGATGTCAGAGCCAAGCCAATCTCAGATGCTTATTCTCTGGCCTCTGACTGAAGCCATAGTTCACATGCAAGAGCTTTCTACAGCATATTTTAGGAGTGTTCTCTCTCCAACTCTGCCATGTCTCCTCCTGCCAAATGACAGCCCAGTGTCCATCAACATGTTCTTGTTAGGTGCTTCCAGCAGTGGCAACTGTGTGACACATAATGGAGCTAGAGACCACATCATGGCTTAAAATATCCAACTGTTCCTCAGCTCAGCCAGGTTTCTTTATTTCTCATTCACAGGCAGCAAGGCTGTGCCTCTGTTAGGATGACACCATGTCAGAATGTATTAAACCTTGACAGAATTAATCAAGTTCAGCCAGATTTTTATCCAAGTAACTCACAAATACTCAATTCTCTCAGGTTTCTCTCCTCTTAGATGCCTTAGTGATTTTCCTTTAGTACAGTATATACTACTCCTATGTTTAATTATGCAGATAATCTCTAACAGCCTATGCAAGATGGAGTCCCTTCTAAAAAAAAATGCTCACATATAAATTATTTCTAATTCTGGTGGAAGCCTCACATGGTACCAGTTACCTGTAGAAAGTAATAAGCAATTCTTCAGAGTGTGTTTGTGCTCCCTCCTCTTTCGATGTACCCTCAAGTTTTCTCTCTCTTCTCATTTTTTTCTAGCTGCAACGCAGCCAAGTACCAACTGGCATCTGAAAGAAAATGCAAGAGAACACCACACAAGTAAATTTTCTAGTGAAGAACTGATTGTGAGGAGAGGACAGGTCTTCACTATCACCTTCAATGGAACAGAAAAGCCCGAGCAAAACTTAATATTCCTTGCAGAAACAGGTATGGCCCCCAGCTTCTTTCACAGAGAGAGAAATGCTGCCTCAGGACATTCTTCTGGCCTGATACACTACAGAGCAGCAAGAGAATACCTCAGAGCCAATGTGCTCATTCACATAGCCATGGAACTGTGTGAGGTGTTTGTTTTATTACTCCTACCTCAGCGAGCAGCCACAGCTTCCTTCAGCTGCCACTGTATGGGACAAATTCATCTCAGGGGAGGGATAGCTCCCTGCTGGGTTTGTTGATGACTCTATTTCAATAAATCTCTATTTCAGCAAGGTTGGGAAAAAAATGGTTTTTGTTTTTCTTAAAAGGTCCAAAACCCTCAAAGGCGACCAGGACCCTGGCCACATTTGGTATCTCCAGCACCGTGAGCAAGGAGGGCTGGAGTGCAGTTCTACAGTCCACCAATTCCAGCTCTGTGAGCATCTCCATTTCCAGCCCACACAATGCTGTCATTGGACGTTACAAGCTGAGTGTTCAAATTGGCAGCTCCCCTCCAGCAAGTCTTGGCACTTTTGTTTTGCTTTTTAACCCTTGGTCTTCAGGTATGAATATGTCAAAATTCCTCTAAAGACCTAAGTTGCTTTTAGTTTCCTTAATCTTTGCAGCTTCTCCATTTGATCTATACTTTAATATAGCAGCTGAACATTGACAACATAATTGACAAAAAAAAAAGTGTCTAACAGTTTCTTAGGACCTTCTGGTACATAAAATCAGCTCTGTAGCATGTACATACTGGAGAGCTCATTGTCCTAAAAGATAAGGTTCTGCTTTTGACAGCTTCCCTACTTCTGCACAAATTTAGAAGAGTGTGTCTGGCCTCTGTAGAACGAAGAAAAGAGTCATATTTACCATTTTCTCACAGATTTGGCAGTGTCATACCTCCCTCTTCACTCAGACACCTCCCACCCCTTTCTCTAATTGTAGAAGATCCTGACTTTCATGATCTGTTTATAGCAGCAGGAACAGCAAAGGGTGGATATCTGCAAGCTCTCTTACAGATAGAGAGCAAGACTCCTGAGGTTTTGGTTTATTTTGCCTGCTGTATTTGTACATCTCTCTGTTTTGTATTTTCAGGTGATGATGTATTCATGCCTAACAAGGCTGAGTGTGAGGAATATGTGCTAGAAGAGTTTGGCATAATTTTTGCAGGCAATAAAAATCGTATCAGCGGCTTTGGATGGAACTTTGGCCAGGTAAATGTAGCACTGAAACACCAGATACTGTTTTGGCATGAACTGGGTCATCAGCTTTTTCCAGTTCGTTGCATACATCTATGAAGAGCAGGACTCTGGTGTTGAAATCAGCACTTGTGCCAAGCCCTGTTTCACTGATCAATATGAGGATTTGTAATTTACTAGTCCCTGTGCTGCCTTGCAAGTGCAGCCAGCAGACACCTTTATGTCTTTACTAAGACTAAGTAGCCTTAGAGTAGTAAAGCACTCTCACAATGCTCAGAGGCCTTGAGTCCACAGATTCCAAGTTTTGAAAAGCTCTGTGATCTTCTGATCTTCAGAGTTTGTTGTGGCCACATTTGTATATGGTAATGCCTGGCTGAGCTCTGCAGCACTTCATTTGGTGATTAAAAAAAACCATTCAAAGCTTATATGGCTCTCTGCATCCTGATTTTTAGTAGATTATTCTGTTTCCACAACACTAATTTATTTCTGTACCATAGTTTCAAGGAGATATCCTCAATATTTGCCTCTCCATAATGGATCGAAGCTTGTACTACCGTCAGGATCCTGTCACTGATGTATCTCACCGACATGACCCCAAGTATCTGGGCCGTGTTCTCAGTGCAATGGTAAGCAACGTGTTCAAAAAGTCCAAATTACTAAGTGTCCTTTAAAAGTAGTTAATGAAAGTAAATATGAACACATTTCTTAGAGAATTTTAGGCCACTGTATGCACCAGACAATATGGGTGGTGAAGTATGGCCAGAGAAACACCTATGTGGTCATCTGATCTGAGCCTCCTAGATTTATCTCCTCTGGGGTAGTTCTGATACTTATCACTTCGATATCCAGGAGTCAAACTGAAAAGACAAGACATGGAGTGGTTGAGGGACCAGTTCCTTGGAGGTTTTTAGTCCAGCACCCATTTGAAGTGGAAATACAGTTATAGATCAGCTCAGCCATGGATTTGCCAGGCTGCTTTGAAACTCTCCAAGGAAGGAGGTTTTGTGGCCTCTGTGGGTGACCAGTCCAGAGCTGTACTACCCTCCTAATGAGGAATTTGTCTCTTATGTCAAATATGATTTTCCCAAGCTACAGCTTTCTGCTGTTGCCTCTTGGTATATAAAAGAGAAAGGTTTGCTAGAATACACATTCAAATAGTTGTAAACTGGTTTTACATTCCCCCCACCCTCCTTAACCAGACAGAACTTGGCCAGTGCTCTCAACTTCTCCCTGTAGATTGTGTGCTCCAGGACCCCTGACCATCTGGGTAGCCCTCCCTCCTGAGACCTCTTCAGTGTCTCAACATGCCCTTGAACTGAGAGACCCAAAACTAGAGACAGGACTCCTGGCACAGCCTTGCTAGGGATAATTAAAGGGGGTTACCTCCCTCAACCTCTTGGTCACACTTTTCCCAATGTAGCCTATTTCTCTTTTTGATGAGGGAGCACTGTTGGCTCAAATTCAATATAGCATTTGCTGTAACTCCCAGACCCCTTTCAGACAGGTTGTAAAGTCTTAATGTACCCCATCATAAATTTAGTGAATATCTTTTCAGGTCAATGCCAATGATGACCAAGGGGTGGTGCTAGGAAACTGGAGTGGAAAATATGAGGGTGGTAAAAATCCCAGCAGCTGGACGGGAAGTGGTGAAATCCTGCAAAGCTGGAAGAAATCAGGATTCAAACCTGTTAAATATGGACAATGCTGGGTTTTTGCAGCAGTATTGACTACAGGTATGTTCTATGTCATGCACGTGACTGACATTGCACAGATTCTACTAAAAGAAGCACTAATAATCCTTCCTATATGGAAGCCTTTGGAGACATTACTATGCCAGAAATACTGCTTTGTGACTGTGCTTTTCTCTTCACTCTTCAGTGCTTAGATGTCTGGGGATTCCCACTCGTACGATTACAAACTTCAGTTCTGCCCATGACGCAGATGGAAACCTGCGTGTGGATGAGTTTTATGATGCAGACGGAAATCATTTGGAGAGGGGAGCTGACAGCGTATGGTAAGGCTCAGTATTTAATAGTAGGGCTTATCAGTGCCTATAGTGTCCTCAGGTGCAGAGCATAGATTCTAATGACAAATGCTTTATCTTCTTTAGAATTGCTTTTAAAACTATTACACACACAGAGGATCAATAAAAAATACTACAAAATAATACTACAAGACTTGGTGTTTTCACTCCTTCTCAGTTAAACAAAGAATTGTGACACTAATTACAACAGCTAATTGAAGCCAGGGCAGGCAAAGTTACAGTTATGATGCCACAGATGACTGAAAATTTGCAATATTGTACTGGATGTATCAAACAGTGGGGACTTGACCTAGTTTGAAACTATTCTTCAAAACCAGTTCACATTAAACTGTAGAAGTTCAACAGAACAAGCTTTCCTGCCTTTTTTTTTTTTTACTTTTCTTGCAGTGGCATCATTTGCAGTGAAAATAATTTAACTACTGCCTCTGTTAAGCATCAAATGCAGTTCAAACCATCTTGCATTCAGCAAAGAGCAGAAGTAGTCCCTCAGTTTTTGTCTGTTTACTCCCCTTTTTGTTCTGGACTCATTCTAAATACAAGTGGCATGTGTAACTGTAGCATTGTGCCAGAAGGAAACCAGCTAAAACTAAGGAAGTGCATCAGCTCAAAGCTTTTGGAGAAGAACAGGCTCAAGACATTTTGTATAGCTTCACAAATTTGTTTTCTGCCCTTGAACATTTATACTTATTCCACAATGCAATTTTCAGCACCTTTCTAGTTAATGCAGTCAGGGTCAGGGTAGAAGTGGTGAGTCTCAGATAAGAACCTGTGCAAATAAAGGCATTTGATCCATGTAACTAAGATGGCTGATTAAAGGATGTGGACAGGAATCCATAAACACATACAAGTAGCTTACTTTGTTCGTTCTTGCACACAGGAATTTCCATGTCTGGAACGAAAGCTGGTTTACACGCAATGACCTGGGCCCCTCATACAGTGGATGGCAAATTCTGGATGCAACTCCCCAAGAAGAAAGTGGAGGTACACAAATTTTATTTCAGGAATAATGTTGAAAAATTATAAAGTTACTCACTTTTAGAGAGAAGGAAAAGAAAAGTAAATTCATTGTAAAAGCAGTTTGTCAACGTGCTCAGAAATAGTTGCAGAAGAAAATACATTATCGGTTGTACTAGAAAAGCTTCAGATCATCTGTGGATGCCAAGGAAGAAACTAGACTTCCAGGAGCAGTTTTTACAGCAATTCCTATATTTCCAAGGTATCTAGGGCTATTGAAAATTAAGGGATAATATAAAATTAATCAAGTGTACTTTCAGAATAAACACAAGGTACATTGATGACTGGCCTGGTATGAAGGTTTATGTGGATGAAAGGGCTTGATGGGAGAGCAGCAGTGGGCAATTCAGGAGTCAGTGATAAATATCTGTCTAATAATCTGCTTACTGTCAAAGACCTAATTATGCCTAAATTCTTCTTCCTTGATGCTGTAGGAATTTATCAGTGTGGTCCTGCCTCACGGCACGCCATCAAAGAAGGAGACGTAGATCTGGACTACGACTGCCCATTCGTGTTTGCAGAAGTGAATGCAGACTGTATGTACTGGAATTATGACTCTGCAACTGGAAAGAAAACTTTAATATTCTCTAAGTCTACAGAAATTGGTGACTCCATCAGTACAAAGGCAGTTGGTAGAGATGATCGTGTAGATGTCACCAGGGATTATAAATATGAGGAAGGTAAGTAAAACCACTGGTTCTTCTGATCACATAGCTGCTTCATTCCCAAAAGTATATAAACTTTCAGCTAGGAGTATCTTAGTGGGAAATTTTGTGCATTTATAAAGTAAGAGCAGAATTTATACTTGATTTATTCAATTCCTACAGAAAAGGGAAGAAAAGGTACTGAGTAAAAAAAATACTGCCTTGCCTTTTCTGATATGGAGTTGCTTTGCGGGACCTAAATAAGACAAGTCCAAGTATCTCCAAATAAAGCATTCACTGTTCCACCTGCCTGTTGCTGACATGCACTGTCTGCCTCTGCTTAGTGAGAATTAGGCTGCAGCCCAGTTATTTATCTGCAGGATGAAAGGCCTGTTACACAACCCTAAGCTAAATCAGCACGTAGGCCTAGGGAAACCCACTCTTTCAAAGGGTCCAAGAGCACATCACCTTGTCAGTCCTTCGAGTCTGATCGTGCCCATTTGTGTTTCTCTTTTTCCTTTGCTCATGAGCAGCTTCTGCTTTCCCTGTTCAAGTGTCATTACCTCAATCCACGAGCCTTCTCCCCTCCTACGGAAATGGGGAGTGAGGTGCTGGGTGGATGGTTGGCCACCAGCCAGAGTCAACCCACCACGCAGTGCCATCAGCCTTCCCCAGCATTTGGGGCCTTCTCTGCAGTAGCAAATAAGAATTCACATTTCTAAATGTTACAGCCATAAAAAGGGATGGAAATGGGAAAAGAGAAACTTTAGACTTAAGATTTTATGTTAAAAAAAATTATTAGAAGGATTGTGGGACATTACTGACTGCAGATCCAGAAAATGAGGTATGGCTGTGGAAAGCAGAAGGCCTATTTATCTCTAAATACAGACACGACATCCTTCTAGCTTGTCTCTAGCAGTCATGTAAAATAAGAGATGCATGTTAACTGTTGAGGGTAATTTTCATGGTTCTCCCTGACAGGCTCTGCAAAAGAAAGAGATATTTTTAAAAAAGCCCGTAAGAAGCTGGGACTTGAGGATAAATTTGATCCTACAGCACCGACACAAGAGGAAATTGAACAGAAGCCTGACATCTCAGGGAAATTCAAGGTGGCTGGCTCTTTAGAAGTTGGCAAAGATGTCAACTTACTTCTGGTTCTTGAAAATTTACAATCTGATGCTAAGACTGTAAATGTAAATATGACTGCATGGAGCACTCTGTATACTAGAAGACCAGTTAATGAGATCTGGAAGGACTCCCTATCTGTCACTCTGGCTCCGAAGGAAGGTAATTTTTCAAATACCTTTTAATCATAATGGTTTTATCAGTAAATGGGCATTGGAGGCTGGTCAGCTTGGGGGGAAAAGCTCTAACAAACTGCAATCTTACATCCCCACGTAGAAAAGGCTGAGAAAAATATTATATTGCACAAACATTAACAAGGCATGTGTCACACTATCATGCCCCCAAGTACTTTTCACATTTTGGAAAATGTTACCATTAGGAGCCTGGGATACAAAATGTATCAGCATCTCTAAAGTGAGGTGAAAAATCATTGAATCACAGCTGTTATTATCCCGCATTAATCTTAGGCTTCAAGTCATTAGCAAGAAGCAGAAATAATAATTCACTTCTTTAATATGTAACTTAACTTCTGGAGAGGCATCAGTAAACTCCTTAAACTCCCACTGTTACATCTGCCAGAGCAATAGGGAGGAAAACAAGCCAGGGAATACAGTAGCAGGGAATGAAGAAGGGATAACATTGAAAAAATCACTGTCTATCTAAAGCAAACTGATAGACTTGCATGAATTAATTTTGACAGTGATGGTTGTGAAGGCCCTCCTAGTCCTAGTCACAGCATAAAAGGAAAATACTAATGTTAGATATGAAACTCTGTGGGCTTATAAAAGCGTGTACCAATTCCTTTTTTTTTTTCCTTCCAGAAAAACAATTTCCCATTAAGATAAAGTATCCTGAGTACCAGCAGCAGTTAACTACAGACAAAACAATCCAGGTCACAGCTTTATGTCATGTAGAAGATGGGATTCAAGTGCTTGTACAGAGAAACATCACCCTGGATAATCCTGCCATTGACATACAGGTAAATTCCCTTTGCTGTAGCTGCAGTGGCAGCGAAAAGGGGAAGTGAGCTCTTTATGAGCACTTTCTTCCCTGAAAGAAACGTTCTGCTCACATTCTGCCAGGGCCCATCACAGCATCTCATAATTATATCTCCTCTTCTGATGCCTGAAAAGGCTGAGACAGGAAAGACCACTGAGAACCTGGCCTCACAAGGATTTTCTTTGCACAGGTACTTGGCGAAGCAAAAGTGAATAAAGAGGTGGTTGTGGAAGTGGCATTTACCAATCCTATCAACGCGGAGGTGAAGGACTGTGTGCTGCAGGTGGAAGGCAGTGACCTGCTCCAAGGAATCCTGGAGCTACGGTAAGTATGGGAAATGTCTCATTTCTGCTGTCAAAGATCCATGAGCCAGAATGTGGGCACGGATGAGTCGGAACTGGACTGTGGGATGAGACATCGTTTTCTTCTTGCTGTAACTTGGGAGGCCACTCAGTGTAACACCTCATAACAAAGCACACAGCGATGAACCAGCTCTTCATCTAGGCTGGGCTTTGGCTCCATGGCTTGGAGGTCAAATAATTGCTGTCATAATTGGACAGAACTTGTTTTCCTGCCTATCTAGCAGGACCACACAGTTCCAGAAAAAAAACTCATGCTTACCCAAGCTGTAAATGTTGCTGAGACTGTCTGTTCTGCTATAGGCCAGACAGGTTGTGCCTTCTTGTTCTGATCAAAGGCCAGCAATAGGATACATGACTATTTCTGTCCATAGTTACCCAAATTACAACACATATTAACAAGGATATTTTTTTCACTTTATTAAATGGACTGCAGGTGCCAATCTGGGTGCTCAGCATTCTAAACAAATTGTATTTGTATCCGACAAGTAGAAATACGTGTAAAAAGCAGATACACCAGTCTCGGCTTTGGGAACAAAAATTAATACTGCTTAGACACAGGCTGTGATCTCAAAGGGTGGGACCTCTGAAAAGCACAAGGCCAAGTCTGCTCCAGGCTGAGCATGTCAGCAGATCCTCACGAACGCAGTTATTTCTGGAAAATACCTGGGATATGGGAACACGCTCTTTAACTGAATACACAGACAAACACACGAACAAACACAGCAACTTAACATTGCCATTTGCACTTGAGCAATTAGGAATGGTCTATCCCATCATTTATAAGATCTCCTGAGGGAATTTACCAGCCTCGTGTTGTCTATCCCATACAATTTTATCCTCAGGCAAGACAAGACAATATTACAGGGTAAGGGAAAAACATTAACAAGAGTTTCCAAGAATTAAAAAATACACTGGTGTAAAACATTTTAACCTCCATTCAGAATTTCCTGCTCTGTAAACACTGAGGTTTTCTTGGTGCTATAATCTATTCTAATTCAGGCATTGGTATTAACATTCTTCATGCTATCAGATTATTTTTTTTGCAGTGATTCAGTGATATGTCTCACACCCTCTGTTCTGCATGAAGTCTTATCTCACATATTATTATGTCCCTCTTTGTGGGCTTATCTGGGTTACTGCATAATGAATTTGTGAGAGCCCTTATATATGGATTTGAGTCTTTAAATACTTATCAGATAGCCAAGTCATGTGTGGTCTTTTCATGGCCATCTTACTTTGAAGTGATAAGAATTCTTACTCCAGGTGAAAGATGATAAGTGAAGAAACACAAGCATGATGCATAAGCCTGTTTTCAACTTATATTTTCCCTCTGTTTCCTTTTTTTTAGCATACCACCACTGAAAGCCAGTGAGAAATCCAGTACCAAGTTTAAACTTATCCCTTCTGAGGCGGGCCCCAAACATCTACTTGTTAATTTCTCCTGTGATAAATTTGCAGATATCAAAACCTTTAAGATGGTAAATGTGATTAACTAACAAGAAGATATACAAGGAGTGGTCTGTACAAAATGTGATAAGAAATCTTGTATAGAGAACAATGAGATAATCAGCAAAACAAATCTTCACTTCCTCTGAAAAAGGGTCACCAACATCATATCATTGTGATTTGACATTGTAATTTTAAATAAACTGAGGAATGGTTGATTCTTCATTTACTGTTGAGTGTCCATGTTATTAAAAGAACATTTTACCTTCAACTTAGAGACTGTTTGACTTTTTTCTGGCTTTCTTTGTTTTTAATTCCTCCTGGCTCCAGATGTCTCTGCACAAACATTCATATACTCATTGTTACATATTGAAAGCCTTATCCAGTGGACTTCCAAAGCAGTGTTTCTCCTTACTGGAACTGTGATACTACAGCATAGTGAGGACGACTTGCACAATTTATGTCATTTAGCTTTGCCTTCTTTGCTACAAACTCTGTCCTGACATTTTTCCTTTTTTTTTTTTTTTTTTCTTTTTGGTAAATCACAGTGACCAAATGAGGCATAGGAAATGTTCAGCAAGAATTTGTGTGGTGTCCAATTTGAGAGCCATTCACCAAACACACTGGAAATATGTAAGCTCAGCGTACATATTTCAGCATGTTGAAATTTTGCACCTGCTGAAAGTCTTCTTTGGGAATAAAGGCAGGGTAATCTTAAGTCTGAGGGTATTTTGACTTAAGAAGAGTTAGGAATTCTTCGCTATAGATTATGTGTCAGGAAGTCATCTCTTAGACTCGAGTTTAGTAAAGTAAACTTGCACCCTTTATGGGAGGACTGGTACAGGCTGAATGCTGGGTTCCAGTGAAGTAGGTGCAGCCCAGGGAGTGACTTGGCTTATGGGCAGTAACTGTGTAACAGTAAGTCAAGCTCTGACTGAAAATGACTGTGTAGGTAAAGTGGATGGAAAGCCAAGCTGCTGCTCTATTGCACTGCTGGGCCAGGAAGCAATAAAATCTTAACTCTGTGCCCCAACTTCCACCATGCTACACAGGGTACTGTGACTTGTCACGGGGACTTCTCGCTGTTAAGGAGCCCAAGCTCAGATTGGTTATAAAGTTCTTTTGTCCTTGTAGCCTGCAGAATTGCTCTAGAAGGGCACCTGCAGCCACCCTGGTTTCCTGCTGCCAGTCACAGGATGTCAGCACAAGACCACACTGGATATAAAATGGGATGAGCTATGGAGAGGCTGTGCAAGGAGCCCACAGTAGTATCTTCTCTTTTTTCCTGATGTTCCTCAAGGCCAAGAGATCTCATTGTGTAAATCACAGATTCATAGAATGGTTCGGGTTGGAAGGGACCTCAGAGATAATCTAGTTCCAATCCCCCTGCCATGGGCAGGGACACCTTCCACTGTCCCAGGTTGCTCAGAGCCCCATCCAAGCTGGCCTTGAACACTTCCAGGGATGGGGCAGCCACAGCTTCTCTGGGCAACCTGTCCCAGGGACTCACCACCCTCACATGAAAGAATTTTTTCCTAATATCCAATCTAAACCTACTCTGTGTCAGTTTGAAGCCATTCCCCCTTGCCCTGTCACTCCACACCCTTGTAAATAGTTTCCCTCTTTCCTGTAGGCTCTGTTCAGGTACTGGCAGGCCACAACTAGAGCACCCAAAAGCCTTCTCTTTTCCAGGCTGAAAAAACCCAATTCCCTCAGTCTCTCCTCACAGGAGAGGAGCTCCATCCCTCTGATTATCTTGCTGGCCTCCTCTGGGCTGCAGTAAACCACAGTAGAAGTGCAAGCTCAAGCACAGCCTTGAGTTTAGAATGTAGATATACACTTAATTCTTTTTACATCTCTTGTGTGTGTGAAACACCCAGACTGTGCTGAAGTCAAGCAAATTGCATGAGCAGAAATGGGAGAAACCTTTAAATCACACCTTCCCCTGCAACACTCCATGCACATGAAGTTAATGTGTCTAATTAAAAGACAACTCCAATACAGACTCACAGAAGAGATTCTGCAATGGGGTTTTTTTGGTTGAATTTATGCTGCTTTCCTCTTTCTAGTAAAAAGTAGTAACAAGACAAGTGTAAGGTGGATTTAGTTACTTTAGGGGATATGAACAGTAGACAAAATTATTAAGGAGATGAATGAAATCAAGTTTTTCTCTGAAAGTTAGCAAATTGAACTGCAATTCCAAGACTGTGATACAAGGGAAAAAGAGGAACAAAGCATTTTGAACCATTTTGGATGATGGGTGGGTGGAATTGAGCTAGGAAAAACACCTGTGACAACGTTCAGCCATTAGTCACTTAGGAACCATGACTGCTGCATTCCAAAGGGATTACAACAGCAGTTGCTGGTGCTTTGCTGTGGTGAAGGTGAGATTGGCAGGTGCCATTTTGGGATGTAGGCCAGTCCGAGAGAGGCCCTGGTGGCTCAGTGAGCACCACTGTGGGCGTGCCTTGCAGAGGCAAAGGAGGTGGTTGCAGCCAAGGCAGAAAAAGTGTTCTGAGACTTAATTACGTACGTGAGTAGCAAGGAAGAAGAAAGGAAACAGTCAAATGCCAGTGGGAGCAATGTGTAACATCTGAGGCAATCACTGTAAGTACTGAACGCCTGAACTCAAGAACTGGTCGATGCGGTTTGTCACTAGGGCTGTGTGTGAAGACTGGGTAACATCAGAGGCTTGTGGCTCTTATGGTTTCCAAGGAATATGAATTAAGGAAAAGAGAAAAAGACCAACTGAAGTAGCTCTTGACAGCAATCAAACCCATTTGAGGTGATTCCCGGAACAAGTCTTGACAGCCTGAACATCCTGGAAACTTCCAAGGGAAGGAAGAACCGCTGAATTATAATGTAAGTGCAGGTGTGCTCTGCCAGATATGCTGCTGCCTAGTGGGAAAAGCTTCGGTGTTTTTCTTTGGGATACGGCTGGCATAACTGTCATAACAGTGAGTGCTCTTAGTCTTGGTAATAGGAAAACAAAGTTTCTCAAAAAGCTACAAGAAGCTTGTCTTGTAAAATCAAACTTAGAAACAGGTGCTGGAGCTTAACTTCTGCTTTTTCAGTTGGTTTCTGTCTCTGTGTAACTTAAAATTCAGACTAATTTATTTTTAAGTCTTTACTGAGTGCTAAAACATGATCAGTGGGGCTGCAGAATCTTAAGCAGATAATCCTCTTCAAAACAACATCATTTTATTGTTTGTACTCTTTTACAAAGTGATGGTACAAAACCAAAAAGAAATATATTCATAAACCCCAAAAGAAACATAGTCATGGTATTAAAATAGACAGGCTTAAAGTTTGTGCTGACAAAAAGTACTCAAGGTTATTAGTTTGTGAGTTCTTTCTGGAATAAAACTTTTGGGAAATATTAATATATGGAGCTAACTTAACAGGTAAACAGATATTTGTTTCTAGTGGGAGCTTATAATTTTCTGTGTCAGAGGGTATTGGAGATAATACTAGATCAAAAAAACCGTCTGAAACCAACCCACAGCTATTGGACAAACCCAGAAGTGACATTAACCAACATGGAAGTTAAGTCATCAGGAAATGCTCCTTTTTCCTTCAGACAGCTTTTACGTCCCACCACACTCCCCATTTCCTCATCCTTAAAGATAACTTATTCATGGCACACCTATTATCTCTGTAGGAAGTTCTTCTTGTCTTGGGATTCAAGAGCATGCATTTCCTCTGAGTAAATAATTTTGGTATCTCCTCCCATAATTACACCCACGTTGAGTAGGAACTCTGGCATTAGACAGACATATATTATAGGAACCAGTTAATTCGTTTGACAACTTTACAGGTATTAATAATAACTGCTAAGCACCTCTCCCTTCTCTCAAATTTCAGCTGACAGCACAAATAGATTGCTGGGTTTTTTTCTTTTTATGATCGATGTGACTTGGACATCCTTGAAGAACAAAGTGGAAGCTGTATGCAATTCTCATAAGCTGAGGGAATGGCAGGTGAGTTCTGCAAGTCATTTGCTTCCCTTCAGCAGGTACTTACCCAGGGCTGTTTCCTCAGGATTCATGCCCTGTAGGTATCTGCTCAGATTTCTTATCTGAAGGAAATTTGATACTGTAATTTGTTCTTGCACTTCCTTTTCCAAGTTTTAACGTTGTTATTATTAAGACTTGTTTGAGAATAATTTTTGAGCTAAACAGAGCATATTGGGACAGGGAGGAGAAAATAAATTTTCATTACTTTAAAAGGCACCATTCTTTAAATGCTTTGTCAGGGATGTGTTATGCTTGGTATTAACAAAATTTGTGTAATCCATTCTAATGGAGCTGTGAGCATGGACCCTACAGATGGGAATTCAAAGATGCATTAAAACCCCACCAAAGGAAAACAGTAATGACAGTATCTCTGCTTTTTCAAGTTTAAAATGAAGATGATTATTGAGCTGGGCAATTGCAAAGCAGGGTCCTCCCTCATTTAATGCTGGAAAAAACATTTACAGATCAGCTTTGATCTGGGAGAGCAGCAGCTAACTGCAGTTCGCTGTTGTCCCATTATTCATGCTAAAAATTCTCCTTTTCAGTCCATCACTACTTTCTCACATTACCTCTTTGTGGTCTTAAACTACCAAAAAAAAAAGTTGTTCTTCCTTGAATTTAATTATAACACTTTTTTGCATAAATTAGTTTTACTTTTACCTCTTCTTCAAGGATTAGGTGTAAATTGTGGTTTAATACACAGCTATATTGTTTCAGATCTGACTTAGTATTTCACTGATAAGATCCATGGTACAGACCTAGAAGCTTGTTTGAAGATCCCTACAATAATATTGCATAGCCATCAATCCATCCTTTCCAGCCTATTCTTTTTGTTGTTATTATTGTTTTCTTTTGATTTCCCTTTAAAATGGTGGCGGTGATGTGCCCCCATCCTGTCCCCACTCCCCCCACCCCCAACCTCATTGCATTTATGACACTGACATTAATAAAAATGACTTGGAAGAACCTTCACCAAGGTACTTGCCCTGAGCATTTGTCACAACTTGAAACAAAATGCTCCAGGTGTATTTTGTAGAGTCTCCCAGGGCAGACATAAACACAGAAGGTGCTTCTCAGCATTCCCAGGAACAGCATAACTGCTCAGGTTGGAGCATGGCAACAGAACAGGGAAGGGCAAACCATCTTGCAAGGAAGATCATATACATATTTGCTTGCCAAAAAGGTAGCGTAGCATTTGAGGTGTCAGGAACCACTTTGTGGGGTTTAAACCACAGACCATAATAACAGCATGTGTGCAGGAGGACACAGTATCATAGAACTCGAGGCACACTGCAAGTCAGAATTCTTCTATGACATGAAGTTACTGCCTAGGAGAACAGGAATTCCAGTGGTCCAGTTGTCACTTTGAACAGAGCTGGATTCAGATGGATTGATTTGTTAAAAGCTTCAGCATGTCCTCAAATACCCCTTGTTCACCCATATAAGACAGATGATCTCTCACTATGCATTTTTCCTTGCATCTAGGCCAAATGGCATCAGAATCTAAGCAGGAAAAGTAAGATGTCCTAACTGCCATTCCTGTGATCCTAAAAATATGTATGTTGAAAATGTAGAGGGGCTACAGGCCACTTTCTTTGGTGCTGATTATGATTTGCCCCTGTAAATATTTTTTAAGCCCAGTGGTAAAACAGCATCCAGCACCGTGTAGGAAGTCCATAAGTACTCTGTATGAGGGCTCTTTAACAAAACCCAAGATTTCTATTATTGACCAATAGACTTAATTTAATGGGGCATCTGCTTTTTAGTTGTACTTCCTCCCACAAGAGGTAATTGCTCTTAGTAACCTCATCGTGCCACTAGACAGCAAGTGACCTCACACTGGTTGCTTCTCCATGACTTCTCTTGTGTTTTATAGATCTGACCCCAACACACATCAGCTGGCAGCCATCCGTGAACGCAGCCAACCACCACACTGACAGATATGCCAACACCGAGCTGACTGTGAGGCGAGGACAAGCCTTCAATATCACCCTGTACTTCAACAGACCGAGGCAGAATGGGGAGAGCCTAGGATTTCTCACTGAAATAGGTAACATTCCCACTTAATCCATGTTCTCAGAGAATTGTAATCTTCATTCCTTGTAGTTCTCTCCTATTTAGAGATGCAGCTTTTCTGCATGTATTTTCAGTGCTTCCCGCACCCCAGTATGCTCAATTTCAAGTGTGAGGTTAATGTTGAAACCACACTCTGGAATGGAAACCAGTGATTCCTTCTTCCTGGCAGGGCCATCCCCCTCGGAATCTCATCGCACCAGGGCTGCATTTAACCTCTCCGAGGCGGGGGGCAGTGGCTGGAGCGCTGCCCAGGGACCCAGCGACTCTGCAGCCATGAACTTCACAATATCCAGCCCAGCCAATGCTGTCATCGGGCGATACAACCTCAGCCTCCTGGTCACCTCAGGGAACAAGATCTTGTCCAGATACCTGGGCCAGTTTGTGCTGCTCTTCAACCCCTGGTGCCCAGGTAGGAGCTGGTGCCTTTGCTCTTGAACACAACTGACCTTGTTGCTTTCCCACCTGCACCGAGCTGCTCCCTCAAGCTGTCTCTCTTTGGGTTGCCAGAGGCTGCAGTCTCAGCTCTGTGCTCAGAGATCTGGTTTCACTACATTAAAAAGCTGCTGCCACCAGCCCACCCCCTTTTTACCCTAACAAAATGTGCTATGGGGTTATATCAAAGACTCTTCAGAACTGAGCAGAGCACTTTTTCTGTAAACAAGGGCTTCTCTGGGCAAACCAACGCATCGCTGCCCTCTGGCAAACAATTTCTTCCTAACAGCTACTCTAAATCTCTCCTTTTTCAGGATAAAACGGTTCCCCCTTGTCCTATCACTCTCAGCCCATACAAAGAGTTGCTCTCCCTCCTTTTTATAAGCCCCTTTTAAGTACTGGAAGGCCACAATGAGGTCTCCCTTGAACCTTCCCTTCTCCAGGTGAACACCCCCAGCTCTCCCAGCTTGGGTCCAGAGCAGAAGGCTCCAGACCCCAGAGCATCTCTGTGGCCTCCTCTGGAGGCTCTAACAGGTCCACACCTTTCTTGTGCTGAGAACCCCAGAACTGGATGCAGTGCTCCAGGCAGTGTCTCACAAAGGCAGAGCAGAGGGGGAGAATCCCCACCCTCAACCTGCTGCCCACCCCTCTGTTGATGCAGCCCAGGATGTGGCTGGCCTTCTGGGCTCCCAGCACACACTGCTGGCTCCTGTCCAATTCCCATCTTTTTCATTATAGGTTGAAAATGGACATCTCTTGGTGCTCCGTTTTTTCATTTCTGCGTTTCTTCTGCAACACGCTGAGGCTGCAAATTTCTAACCTCACATTTTGCAACTATGCAATAGTCTAGAAACCTAGATTAGCCTGAAAACATGATACTCTAGAGTGAAGAGAACTCTTAGCCATCCCAGTGAGTAAACAGCTTATAAAAGAAAAGTAGCCACAATCATCCCCTGTTTTTTCCCGTGACCATATGTTAGTCAAGAGCCACTAAGAAATACGTCAATAGCCAAGATGAAAAAAGATGCTAATTAGCTTAGCAAGTCCTGGAAGACAGAAATAATTATACAAATATGTTCAGGAAACTCAGACCATCTCTGCACAGACAGTCCTGAGGGGAAAAACCTCCCCAGAAACCCCTGAAAAATAATTTGTGTGTAACTTGTAATTGATGGAAACCACACTGCAGGGACAGCAATATTTGACAGCTCCTGAACTGGAACACCAGTGTAGCAATACTCAAGAGACCAAACTCTTGTCAGATGAAAACAGAAAAATTAAGCTGTGCCAATTACAATTTTGAAGTAATAATTTCTCGGAAGAGTCCTCCAGATTTACCAGATGATGCAATGACTACTGACAGACAAAAGGGAGTATCCTTAATGCTGAATGAAGGATGCTGCTGAATAAGTTCTGCAGAGTGGAGTAGCTCCCTGATCCTGAAAAACAGGAACAGATTCAGTTTGAGGGTATGTTACCACTATTCCAAGTGTCATAGCAGAAGGGAAATAGGAAATTTATTTTCTTGGCAAAGGATAAATGGCAAATCTGGTCTGTAGATATGGTTCCAGGTGAGAGGTTAGGCTTTAAGCTGGGGAATACAGAAATTAATTCATCAACTGTAATATCAATTAAAAAACCACTTACAAGAAAACAGTCAGGACTAGAGATGAAAGGAAAAACACTGGATTGGAGAAAAGCTACTAGAGAGTGGATCCTTAAGTGTGATCTGAAAAAACACTTAGATCAAATTGTTCATCACTGACTTTGACATGCTGACACTAAACAGCACTGGCCATGCACAGATGGGCTGGGACAACACACAGAAATAACTGGCTGACCTTAGAGATTGGAGAAGGTGAGAAGAAATAAGATATAATAATAGGAAATAAAAGACCATACCTCTAGGGAGAAATAACAATGATTTCAGTGACAGACTTATCACCTGGAAATCATGAAGAATGTGAAAGCCCTTGTTAATCAAAGAACAAGAACCAAAGTGAAATGGCCCTGAAAAAGGAAAATGCAATCTTAAGCTGTGTAAGAGAAAACAGTTAGTCAGATTTAAATGTTAATGCCATTGGATGAGATGAGAAGAATTAAAATGGGTTCAGTGAAGGGTTACTAGGATAAATGAACACATGAAAAACCTTTTGGACTAAAAAAAATAAAATTCTAGTTTAGCAAGCTATAAAGGTTTATTGAGAGCACATAAACTCTAGGCAAAAAAAAAAGTTCTTGAAGTGATTATACAAGGACATTTAGATTGCTCAGAATAATAAACTCACAGGGCTAGAAGGATCCTAGAAAGTCATCTAGTCCCACATCAGGGCTCTAAGGCAGGTTCAGTTCAGCACTTAGGTCATTCCTGACAGGTCTTGAATTCCTTCTTAATGACCAGCCATGAGGGAAGCTCCAGTACCTCCCCTGGCAATTCCCTCCAATAAAACACAAGCCTTTCTATTAGAACTTTATCCTATTAACTAACCAAATCTCCTGCTTTGACTGCAGCATCTAATTTCTCATCCTACGTATGACAGACACCAAGAATAGACTTTATTTCCCCCTGCCCCATTCTCTTCATAAGAATTTCTGGAATTGATTACAATGCTTGCCCTGTTCCTCGCCCCCATTTTTTTTCCTACCTTAAATAATTCTGAGTTAATTCATACTTCAGATTTTCAGGAATGCTGAGCATTCTCAGTGCTCCTCCCACTCTTTCCAACCGGTCCACACCTTGAAGTGCAGCACCTGAAACTGCACACAGGTCTCCATGTCCATGCTACCCCAAAACCTCAGGAGTCAACAATGATGATATTATTTTTAAAAAGTGTGGACAACAACCACAAAAATAGATTTATATCACATGATAAAATTTCAAAAGTAAATTGCAATCTTTTTATTTGCAGGAAGGGAAGGATGGGAAGTTCCTATAGGAAGGTAAAAAAGTTGATTCAATGAAATAGAAAAGCTGATCTTTTTTTGTGTGTATTTCCTGAAATCCTGAACCTTTCAGAAAATACGTTTAAACATTATGGAATTAAAAGCAGAGCTACGCAGATATTGCTACCTAAAGAGTGACCAAAACAACCTAAACCTCTGTGGGAACCAATGTTTTCATAGCAGCTACAAACTGTGCCATAAACCTGGAGAAACAATATGGAACAATGAAATCCAAGTGAATGGCTGAGCAGGTTATCCTAATAACATTCCTGATAGAACTTTGGATCAGGCAAGAAAAGGTCTTCATTTAGGAATCTTAAAACAAGACAAACACATCTGGAAAAGAGAGAAAAATGTCATCTGTGTGGCTCTTTTCAAATAGCTGTTCCACTTCTCACTACCCTGAGAAGACAGAAAAATGTGGTGAGCTAGCCTGGGCTTTTCTCCACCTTCCTCACAAAAACACAACGTGCAGATAGGGGACATTTAGATAATGCATAAGGCTATCCTAAAAGGAGGGGGAAAAAGTTAAGCAATATAATATGGATCCTTCTTTCACCCCCCGCCCCCACCTCCCCTGGCCATATGCAATAGCAGACATTATCACAGAACTGCACACGTTCATGGAGCTGTAACAATTCTATTTTGCAAATAGAAGTTTCCTCCTTGCCACATCAAGACAAAAATGTTGCTGAAAGGTTGCAGGTACTCTCAGCTTTAAGCCCGCCCAACTTGGTTTTCAGGTGACGATGTCTACATGTCCAATGAAAATGAGAGACAAGAATATGTTCTAAACGAAAATGGAATAATCTTTGTGGGCAATGCAAGGTACATTGAAGCAAGAGGGTGGTATTATGGACAGGTAAGTCCCAAGGAATTCGTTTGGACTCTCATTCTGCCTCCAATAGCATTTCTCTTATCATTATTTGCTGTTATATAACAACTGCACAAACCTGAGTAGCCTCACTCATGGTTTGCTCACAGTGTGTCTAACAGTGTGCCCCCCTGTCCCTACCACCTCTGGGCTGAAATATCTCAGAAAGGAGGAACTGCAGTAAAATCTCCTTTAATTCTGTTTGTGAAACTGTCCATTTTCTTAAAAATTGATCTTGTCTGATCACAGTTCCAAGACCTACTAAACATCTGTCTCACCATGCTTGACCTGAGCCTGTACTACCGTCAGGACCCAGCCATGGATGTGTCACGAAGAGGAGATCCTAAATATGTGGGCCGAGTAATCAGTTCTATGGTAAGAAATGGACAACTTAACCCAAATCCCACATGAGTGAGCAGAAAGCACCACTGAGACTCAGCCACCTGCATCCTAAGCAATATAATAAACTATAGTTTATATAGTTTATATAGATAGTGCATAGTTTTTATAGTTTATATAGATATAGTGCATTACACACAGTTAATTTTGTGATTCTGTCCACTGGCTTCTTTTTAGATCAATGGAAATGATAACGACAATGGAGTTCTCCTGGGAAAGTGGCAAGGAAGTTTCCACTCGCACGAGAACCCCTCCAGGTGGGATGGCAGCGTGGTGATCCTCAAGAAATGGCGTCAGGACAACTACAGGCCTGTCCAGTATGGCCAGTGCTGGGTGTTTGCAGGTGTGATGTGCACAGGTAAGCTGTGAGAACACAGGACTGGGGTGAAATGGAGGCACCTGTGACCTCTGGTTTTATCAAAACTACAAAGCAATAATTTCTACAAGAGGAGCAGTGCTGTGAAGACCACTAATGCTGAAGAATCACAAAATATTCAGACACTTTGTTTCTCAGATATTTGTAATCATTGAACTAAAGCTGTATGGATTCTGTTGCATTTCTTGCTCATTTTTTTTTTTAATAAAATATATTTCAGTTTTGAGGTGCCTGGGGATTCCAACTCGTTTGGTTTCAAATTTTAACTCTGCCCATGACGTGGATAGAAACCTGAGTATCGATAAGTACTATGACAGCTCTGGAAGGAGTCTTAATATCAGCAAGGATTCCACATGGTAAATATAATTTCTTCCATCTCACCAACAACAATAGAGAGGCTCTAGGAGACTTAAAAACATGAACTCTAGTAGCACAAAAGCAACTGAGTGGACAAAATGTAATACAACTAATTAATACTAAATTAATACTGCAGACATCCATTTGGAGGAAAACCAAACAAACAACATAGTTCACAATTTTCCCCTCCCTGCCCTGAGGTCCATACCTCAAAAGCAGGCAGTAAATCTGTCCTTTGAAAGAGGTACTGTGACTTGACCGGCTGTGTCTCAGTTTAGAGTTCAGAAATTTTTTTTTAAAAATTCACTACTCCCCTCCAGTTGGAAGTTTGCATGACTCTATATTATCGTGCTTTTTAGACATTGTTCTTTGTCTCCAGGGACTACCACGTCTGGAATGAAAGCTGGTTCATTCGCCCAGACCTGGGAAGGTCATACAATGGGTGGCAGGTTTTAGATGCAACTCCACAAGAACAAAGCAGAGGTAACAGCATAAGTTCTCAGCCTGACTTGAGTCCTTCTCCAAACTGAGCACAACTAATTAAGTTCAACCTTTTTTTTTTTTCACATTTTAGGAATTTTTCAGTGTGGCCCTGCATCTGTCTTGGCCATCAAAGAAGGTGATGTAGACCTGGATTACGACACCTTGTTTGTGTACTCAGAGGTGAATGCCGACTGCAACAGATGGATTGTATACAATGATGGAACTAAGAAAAGGGTTTATTGTGATACTGAAATCATTGGCAGGTCTATCAGCACCAAAGCTGTGGGCAGCAATGGCCGTGTGGATGTCACTGCTAACTACAAATATCCAGAAGGTAAAGGAATTATCACAAATTATCTCCTCTTGTTGCCTACTGAATCCCTTGGTGCTGGGAAGCTAGAATGGGCAACCTGCTTTGTTTGAGCATCTCTCCCCTGCCTTCAGAAAATATTGCTGCCAGTGTTCTCAGACTACTTTCTTAATACAATGGGTGTTATATTTCTGGGTTTGTGCATTTAGTAGCTTCCTTATTAAGGGACAATGCAAAATATACTGTAGTGCCTCACACAGAAGTGTAAAATGTAATGCATACACAAAACAGGGCTATAAAATACATTTTACTACCCAAGGCAGACAAACCCTCAGGGTTTAACTCCTCAGTGTTTCAGTGCAACCATATTTAATACAGAGGCTGGCTGTCATCAGATAAGCAGAGTATTGCTTAGTACACTACTGCATGTTCTGACCAGAGAAAAAGAAATCTCACTTCCTAAACAAATACAAATGCATCATAATTCATTTTAGTGATTTATTCACCTTGTAACCGTATATTCCCTGTGAAAAATCTGAATGGAGGCTTAATGAAAACATGGGGAGCTTTTAAGTACTGCATATTTCTGAGTGATGCTGTTACTCTGTATTGGTCTGAAAGCATTTACACAGAGGAAGTGCATTTACAACAACAGTAGAATTTTACTTGGTTCTCTGCTTCCACCAGGTTCTTCTGAGGAAAGACAAGTTTATAGAAAGGCCTTGGCTAAGATTCTTGGAACAAGCGTCACAGAAGGACGCACAGACTCCCGTGAGGGAAGACCTTCAGAGACAATGAGAAACCCTGGGATCGCTGGGAAATTCAAGCTGGCTGAACCCCCAGTTTTTGGCAAAGACATTAACCTAATCCTGGTCCTCAGTAACCTCTCCTCTGACCGCAAGAGCGTGAGGGTGGACATGAGTGCCTCAACCATCCTGTACACGAGGAGAACCGTGGCAGAGATCCTGAAGGCAGCCACCTCTGTGGAGCTTGGTCCTAGACAAGGTAACTTTTAATGTCCCTAAGGAGCCAATATAGCTCTCTTCCTAGCCACAGGAAGGAAGAAACATCAGTATCATACCTATATCAGCTTTGTAGTGCATCTACTCACTCCACCTCTTCATAGCATTGTTTATGAGCACATTTTACTTTTTTTCTTTCCCTCTGAAAACTTTCACTGGTTCAAGCATTAATTGGATGTCTCATGAAATGTTACATAGAAGGCTACATTTATGTTATAGCACCAGAAGCAGCACTATACATATGTGTGTGTGTGCCATGGTTTCTATATGTATATGTATGTGCATGTGTGTGTGGTGATCATTACATAGGAACACATCTTACTCTTAACAAATAAAAAAAGTCTGATGTGTGCCTTCTGGCATTCAACAGGCAACACACAAAAAGAAAGCAACTAGGAAAAAGTTTAAAAGTTACAGTGAAACTCTGTCTCTCTTTTAAAGAGTCAAGACTATTGAAATTATTATAGAGATCTTTTTCATCCCCAGGGGCTACAAAGATAAATATTTTTCCCATACACAGCAGAAAAGTTGTAGGACTACAGTGAGCAGCTGACCAGGTCACTTGAAAAGGATCTCTGTGAAACTTGGCCCAAACTTTCTTCTTGACTGAGGTAAAATAAAGAGGATATAAGGAGGGAATAGATTAAAATGGTTATACCTCTAATCATAAGAAATACAAAGGGTCAGGAATCCAGTGAAATTCAAATAAGCAGACTCCCTTGGTTTCAGGCCAAAATCCTCTATTCAAAACTGTAAGAGTCAAATGAGTTAAAGCAGAAAAAGATCACCAGAAGAGAGAAATACACAACCAGTCTCACAAGAAGGAAATATAAAACAAATTCCACTGCCATCTTTTTTCTCTTCAGTAATTAATAAAACCCCTCACTATAACTCTTTTCCTTAGCTTTCTTTGGAAATGTAATGGTTCCTAAATATATGTCTGAATTCTAGGGAAGCACATCCGGGTAAAGATCCCTTATACTCACTATGGAAGATACCTGACTACTGACAAAAGGATCCAAGTTACTGCTTTGTGTGAAGTGATGCGCACGCACGGGCTGAAGCTGCTGGTGGAGAAGACAATAATTCTAGAGGACACAAACATCATCATTAAGGTGAACAATTTTCTCCCTGATGTTCTGAACGGACACTAAAAGGTCTTTCTGGAGATCAGATCTTAAGATGAGAATCTGGGGATAAATGCATCACTTTTAGGCTGCCATTTCTGACGTTGTTCCAAAATTGTGCCGGCTTAAATTGAGAAAGCAAGGACGTGAGAGGCCAGTTCTGAGCCTTGGCCTGAGTCTGCCCCGTTTTTCAGAACAGCTCTGTTACCTTTTTTTCCCAGTCACAAGCCACTGCCTTATGTTCCACAGTACTTGCTTCAATTCCAAGTATTGGCAAGTGCTTGTGTTGTCCTTAAAGAACTTTGCCAAAACACAGATTTAAACCCTTAATTCTAACCCATGCTAGAGCCAGTTCATATTGCTGTAGCACTTTAATCCTAATCAGTGATGTGCCAAAGAAGAAAAAAAGCCACCCAAAGATCAGACAGGTTTCATGGGACATGTCTGTGTAGCCAGGGCTCTATTTCACTCAAATTATGCACAAAAATATTGCAGACAGCTCGACAGCACTGTTTAGCTAAGCCACATCCAGCTTCAAACATTGGGAAACCTAATGTTTGTCAGCTAAATGCCACGTGCAGCTCCACGGACCTCTTGACTCCAGGAAAGTGTAAACCAGTGAGTGATCAGAAACGTGTTTTGTCCTTCAGATCCCCCGGAGGGTTGTAGTAAACAAAGCTGTGTCTCTGGAGATCTCCTACGCCAACCCCCTCCCGGAGCCCGTGAGCCGCTGTGTCCTGCTGGTGACTTTGATGAACCAGCAGGTCAAGATAAAGTAAGTGGAAGCTGCAGCATTTACTCCAACATGACCAACAGCGTGTCTAATTTCTCAAACAGAAAGAAGAAAAAAACCCACACTTGAATTGGCTTTTTTATGTTTTCTATTTCTGAAAACAAAAATGCCACCAAGTATATATACGATTTCTTAATTGTGTTGTGGCTTTTCCATATAGAACTTCTTTAACAACTCAAACCTGCTAACATTCTTCTTTCCTGGGAAAGCAAACACATATGCCAAATTATTTTGTCTCTCTGCAGTTCATTCTACAGTTTGGCTTTCTGTTTTTATTTTCATATACAATACCCTGATACTACAAAAAGATAACTAGGCTAAAGCAAACAAGTCAGACACTGCCCTTGGTTCAGCCCAAATGAAAGGTTGCTCTGTTCTCCTTTAAAGCAGGAGAAAATCATGCCTTTTCAAAACATAAAACCAAAATCTTCTATTATTTTTTCTCTTTTCCTCTGGACTCTGCTGCTTTATGGATCAACTCAGTGTTGAGTAGTAGTTTGTATTTCCTAAAGCTTCTTTTATTGTAAGACAGCCTGACTTGCTTTGGATGTGGAACCCTTTGGACATAATAATCCATAAAAACAAGGAAAACATTATTCCAGTAAAAGACTAAGCCAATTTAGGCCAAAAGGAGATACAAACCAAAGCACAATGGCCATTGGAAAAACCATTATTGCCAAAATGGATATGAACCAAGCAGGCATTGGACAGAGCGCTGACCTTTGACGTCAGAGTATTTCTATTCCGAGTTTGTGTTGACTATCCAAATTTGCATCCAGCCCTAAGAAAGAGCTTGGACATAGCACCTCTCTTTTCCATAATTCCACTTGAGAGTAAAGGAAGATGGTCCTGTCCTTTCTCATTTCTTAGTCTACACAAAGCCTCAAACCCAAAGTAATTCTCAAAACCCAAGGCTGGGTCTCAAGTAACTGTTGGGGCTCTAGATATCCTGCAGTTCTGTTTCTTGGGAATCTCATAAAGGACAATGCAAGCCTGAACTAAATTCTTTTTTTTCTTTTTCTGTTCTTTTTTTTTTTCAGTTTGGCACGACTGGCACCGAGGGAGAGATCAAAAATTTATTTTGAATTCACACCTCGGAGGGCTGGGCCCTTACAGCTGCAAGTAGATTTCTCTTGTGACAAATTTTCACACGTTAAGGGATTTGTAACAATTGCAGTAGCACCTGCATAATGTGATGGAATCAGCCTTCCATTTCAGCATAAACACAGCAAGACACTCTCCTCTGTATAGGAACAGTGATGACAGAAAGGAACTTTGCACAAAAATTGGTGACCTCTTACATTGCAATAGAATCAAGTCTGCTTTCATGGTGCTTAATTACTTAGTCTCTAATTGTATTTCTCTTGCCCCCACCCCCTGTTGACTAAAGAAAAAAATGAAGCCCCTTCTTTGTAGAAGTAGTTTCACTGTTTTCAAATCTCATTCTGTTAAGCTCCCAGTTTTGACTTTCCCCTCAGATAATTAACACAATCTCTTTTCGACCACATTCTAATTGTCAGCAATAAATAAAAATCAGTCTCAACTGTGTTGTTTCGTGATGATTTATACATTCCGTGGGAGTATTACAAGAAATCACAAGACTGAGGAAAAGTTCTTTTTCCTTCATTTCATGAGCCACTAACCTAGAAGAGTGGAACACTTCCTCCACTGTTTACCTAATTTCTGTATTGTGTGACACTTATAGTTCCATGAATGGGAAGGAAAAAAGCCTAGGAAGTCTGGGAAAGTAATGTTTGGGGTCCTTGGCAGTATTTGTGCAGCCTGTGGGCACAGGCCTGTCACAGAGTGGAGAACACGTACATATTCAAAACAGTAACTTAATTCTCATGCAGCTGACAGAGTCCCAGGCACCACAAAGCACAGGGAGGGTTTTGCAGTAGTGTGGCAGCCCAGCAACACAGGGCAAGTGACTCTTTTTGCCCACCAGTGTAAGGCCACTGAAGACAAGGAACACATTTGTCTTCAGACCTTCCCCAGGTGGCTCCCTCAGGGGCAGCCCCGACCCCACACCTCTCGGTGTCTGCAGACAGAAGCCTCTTTTGTGGGCTCCCAACCCCAACACTTCCAGGCCCAGGTCTCCCCTGAGACCCAGCTGCACGTAGCTGTAAGGACTCCCTGTTCCTGCTGGGACAGGCAATGACTGACCAGGCACGGGAGCTGCCAGCTCACCCTCAGAGCAGGATGTGGGGCAATCGTGGTGTGCAAACACCTCTGCTGAGCCTGAAGATTTGTATTTGCTGTGTGACTTACGAAAAGTTTAAAGCAGAATTAATAAGCTGAAAATTCTGAATCACAGAGCTGTCAGGGGTTATGGATATGGGCATTTTTGTCTCATAGGTGATAATATTTCAGAGTCTGAGGGATCCAGATACAATCACAGATTTTTACAGAAAAAAAACACACAAGAAACCATAAAAAACGCCTTCAGATTCCTTTTTTAAAAATATATTTAAACTGCAGGCAATTAATTTGCCTTTTTGGTTCCCGGCAATCTTGATATGAAAGTGGAAACAAATCAGAAAAGAGAACTGAAAAAAAGACACAAGGCAGAATGTGGAGGTGAGGAAAATAAGAGATCATCTCTTCTCCTGACAACCCTTACTCCTCATTACAGTCCACTAGAAGTCCAGAGCAGTCTGCAGCCTACTCTTGGGACAAATTGGCAGGACATGTTTTTAGATAAGCTGTGACACAGGAAGAGGGAGGAGAGGGCAGGAGGGAGCTGCGGGAGCAGAGAAGAGAGTGCCTGTAATTACAGTGGGCAGGGCTCACACCAGAAGAGCAGCTCTGTAGCTTCCTCCAGGGCCCAGCCAACCTTGCCGTGCCAAACAGCTACAGAGAAACTGTGTGCATGTATTAAAATACGTGCATGTGTTATGAACACCAAACTACAAAGAAAAATTATTAAAGCAGAGGCAGCCATTAAACACTTCTCTTTACTTAACACAAGTCCCTGATCACAGCTGACTGCACAACAATGCCCCCTCCCTGGGACGTGTTGCTCCTGACAGAAGAAATGCAGATCACAGGTAATCATGTCAGAAACAGGTAATGAGAAGGAAGCATTACGGTAATGTTGTGGCAAAGACAGAACAAATTATATGCAGTTATGTGCAAGATCTTCAGACAGATCTGTCTTAAAAAAAGAAAAGAAAAAGTGGGGGGAAAAGCTACTGGCACTAACAGTAATTATTATAAATCTGCTTCGATCACTCCATGTCTCACATAGCTGTGCTGTACAATGGGTATATTTGTCTATACCTGCCCTCTGTACATACAGTCCCCAAAAACCTAAACTGACACAAACAAAACCATCCAAACTTAAGTTGCTTCTGCCTACTTAAGTTAGTATTTCCTTCATTAGATCAAATTTGGGATGCTTTCCTCTCTAAAACACCAGAATACTGATTGCCATCTTTCCTCAGTCATTTGCCAGTTTTACATAAGGATAATTGGATTCAAAATTGTGCAATTAAAGCAGTCATCAGTGGATGCCCACGTAGGTTATCACTACAAAAACATTAACTACCAACCACAGGTCACACCCAGCTTGTATAAACTCCAGCCTAAACTCCAGCTAAGTCCAGTCCTGAGACTTTCATTACTGGTGCTGGTGGAAGAGGATTTAGAATGTTCTTGCACACTTTTGTAACCGTAACCTGAGCTACGCACAAGTGTGGAAAAGAAGAAAGGATCGTTATGGCAGGTAAGTTCATCCAGCCTGATGGCTCCAGACATCCCTCTTCCAATCCAGATGAGCAATATTTGCTGAGGAAACAAGAGAAACTACATCTGGCTGCTCTCTCAGGAACTTTGCTCTTTTAGGTTAAGTGTATTTACTGGTTTTTCTACTAGAACTGATTTTCTTTTTTCTTTTATTATCATGGGTCTTGAGCACTTTTTTTCCAGTAACACAGAAAAGTAGAGTAAGAAAATAGTTTTCTATCATATCAATTAACTGCTCTGTTCAGTGCTTCTGCAGCCATCTAATCACTGTTGGCTACTGACTGGGGCATCAAAGTGCTACACGGAAATCCCAGGCTCCAAGATCAAATGGAGTCTGGCCTCACAGAGGTCACTGGGTGGCCTCTGGACTCCCAAGAGGGGCTCTGCCAGCCGAGTGCTGCTTGTCTGTACGGGATTGCACTCGCTGTGCTCACCCTCATGCTGACTGTAAAGATCTCGAGGCAGACACATGTACCATGGAATACTCACCCACGGGCTCTATGTGCAGCTTAGCCTAAAGAGGTTTTCCTGTTACAGCTTCATCTTTCAGTCAAGGGCAAAGAGAACCCTGTGTGCACCATGATCAGCATCTTCAGCAGTGACCACCAGGCTTTTCCTTCTAAGCACGCTCCCAATGTCTGTCCAGTACAGGATAGACACCCAAACAAATTTCTAGAAGTTTTGGCCAATTGTACACTGACAGAATTCTAGAAAATAAGTTTTCTTAACAGGCACTGAAAGTAGAAAAAAAATTATAAGACTGAAATTGAAACTGTGAAGATCAAAACAAGGATAAATCTGAGGTTCACATGGACAAAAGACTGGCATCAGGTTTTACTGTGCTCTTGCCCCATGTATAGAGCTTTTTTTCCTGATCTCCTGCACATATTCTTTAAAAATGCCTGTGTAACCCTGAACTTTGCAAGGCAAATCAAACTACTAATGCAGTAAATTGTTAGAGCAAACCCATGCTAGCCACTGCCTTCTTTATCTTTCCTACTTCTGCACACTTCCCCTGTACCTCTGCTGGACATCTTGTCTTTGCCTGTGACATCCCACTCTGACAGTCTTTAGCAGCACTGTTCAGGTCCTTTAACATCAGAATCTCACTAATGTCAAGCCCATGGCTCAGTTGCCATTAAATCTTCTATGCATGACATTTTTATTTGCAGATGTGCAAAATCATCTCAGTTTCCTGCATCCCTGCACAACACATGGTGGTCCCTGCCCCGCAGAGCCTGGGCATTCAGGGCTCACGTGGATAAAGTGCAGCCAGGCAAACTGACTCCTTTCCAAACCCTGACTCCAAGTCAGTTTCCTTGAGAAACACCTTCTAAGTCACTCTTAAATTAGAGGACTTGATATTAGGAATGATGCTTTCCATAGGTCCCTTTCAATTAAACATGTTTAAGCCAGGAAAATGAAGTGATGATGCAAGCAACACGCTTTCCAGGCATTTCACATCATGTGACTCAAACATCACACTCCTGCCAGTGGAATTTTTGTCTCCAGGTGACACATCTGAAGCAAGACCCTTAACTAAAAACACTCACACATGTTTATGCACACAGACTACGGGAAAGTCACTTGCTCCAGGCCTTTACTGCAGGCTTGGAAGTGCACATTTCTTCCAAAAAGCTGAAAAATTAATACAATTATGCCTTTATCAAGCCTTCACAGAATATAACTCCATGCTGCAAATGCAGCAGAAAACTCAAATCTCACCCTCTTTATTATTATAGTAGAACCCCACGGTCTCTCTCAGATATGAGCCTCTTTCTTGGTTCAGTGAAATGATGGAAGTGTTGCTTACAGCACCATTATTCTGCACAGGGTTAACAAGCTCTAATCAGAGCAGGAGGTTTTCTTCACCTGAAACTCCTCTGGAATATCATACTCAGAAAGGGCACTTTCCAAACCCCTGTTTTCATAGGGGAATCTGCTTTTTTTTTGCTGTGTTTTTGTTTGTTGTTGTGGAGATTTTTTTCATTTATCAGGGAAAGAGAAAGCTTGAAGCTTTTGTAATCTGAGCTTCAGTGCCCCATTGGGCAACCTATCATGATACAAGAGAGCAACCCATAGCACTGCCTCGAGATATGCCACTCCTCTGCTTGTAATCTTTTTCCAGCAGAGTGTGAAATAACACCCAGCTTCAAGCTACAAGGCTGTAAATTAATTGAGATACAAGATGTGTGAGAAGATAACAAGCAAGTTCCACACTGAAGATACCAACCTTCACTGTCAGGCAGTGTTTTCCAGAATCAGCCTTGCACTTCCTAATGAGAGTTTTAGTACTTCTTTCTGTAAATCTGTAAAACATTATGGGAACTAGATATCACCACAGGAAAAGAGCAGGAACATGAGGAATAGAATAGTCTCTTCAAACTTTAACAGAGTCTTATCTAAACACAGAAGATTTTGATTTTTTGTTTAAATCAAAGGTGAATTCTCTGAATTTTGAGTTTTTGAATGTTTTTTCTCTTTCTGAAAGAACCCTACAGAAAAGGTATTTTAGTTGTTTCTCTAACTCCCTGGCTTTTTTTTCAGTTTTTAGTAACAATGGATTTTTCTTTTTTCCTATGGCACATAATGCCCGCTATATATAAATATAATAAAATTAGTACATTAGACACAATGAAAAGGTGTGCAAGTCTGAAGGAAAATGTTTTTAATTAACATGTCTTGTGTCTTTCTAGCCCTAAAAATAGGAAAAGTCAACTGGCAATCCAAACTAAATAAAGCTGCACACCACACCTCTGATTACAGCAGCACAGAAGTAATCTTGAGGAGAGGGCAGCCCTTCAGCATCTCTCTGAACCTCAAAACAACAGTGCAATCTTGGGACAACTTCACCTTTATTGCAAGCACAGGTAATCTCCCCATGGCACTCATCTCATATCCAGGTTATTCCAGCTCCAAAATACTTGTGCCTTACAGGCCTACATGGCCCATTCTTGAAACATTAAGCTTTGTCCTGTTTCACTCAGGATTCATTGTCCTTTTAGGCTTAGGAGTTCCCATTTTAAAGTTTGATCTATACCTTAAGGCAAGAGACAGCTAAGGTAATAATTAAAAGAAAGGCAGGAGCCATCCTCATTGCAAACCCAAGGCTGTGTCTCTGCTCCTGAGGACATCCCTGCAATACTGCACGTTATCTTCATTCTGCTCCCTGAACATCTTTCACCTCTACCTCTCATAAACCACCATCCCCAGTTCATCCGTTCTCCCTGGCAGGACCATCTCCAGCAGAATCCCAGCAGACCAAGGCCATATTTACCCTTTCTGAGGAGGGTGCCAGTGGCTGGAGTGCAGCCCAAGAGCCCAGTGAGCCTCGCTGCCTGAACTTCACCATCCTCAGCCCAGCCGATGCCGTCATCGGACGATACAAACTCAGACTCCAGGTCCTTGCTGGGAACAAGGTCTCTTCCAAAGTCCTGGGCCAGTTTGTGCTACTCTTCAATCCCTGGTGTCCAGGTATGCTCTGATGTATCACATCCTTCAAACAGCTCATTGTCTCAGCCAGGAACTCTGGGTGTCACAGTGAAGTCTGTACCTGACAGTCACAGCTACAGAAAATTGGTTTTTTGCTCAACATCAAAAATCAAGTTTTTGTCCCTTCTTCAGTGCTCCACGGCCTCAAAGACCCAGACTCTTGCTTGCTGGATAAGAAATCAGAGTCAGTAAATATTCCAGATATTCATTCTTGATTTTTTTTTTCCTCTGGTTTTTGCATTCAGTTGTAAAACAAGTAACATGTACCAGTGAGACACATACTGAGCGTCATGAAGGAACAGGAACACAGCTCCCCTGAAAGGAATTTCATGCTTATTTTATTCACTCTCTAAATGATTACAGATGTGTAGCAGAGAGTCCTAAGGCTGAATGCATGGGCAGTCTCACCTGTTCCCTAGAACTGCCCTCTATTTGAGATTTTCAGTTACAGCAGAACAATTTCCTTCCAGCCATCATGTCTCATTCTGCTTGCAGATGATGATGTCTACATGGCTAATGAAAAGGAGCGGCAGGAGTATGTTCTGAATGACAGTGGAATCATATTTCAGGGACTGGAGAAAGATATCCAACAAGAAGCTTGGAACTATGGACAGGTAAACAGCACTACCTCTTCCAGAACTTTCAGAATCAGAGTAAGGGGTAAATAGGCTCTTGAGGGGAAAACCCCATTATCTCATAGTATAAGAGCTCAATATCCCTCACTCATTTCAGAGTGTCTTGCAGATATGTATCTCCTTTATCAATACATTACAGACAGCAGCATCAGGATCATTTCCCCTGTCTGGCATGTGCTAATACAGAAATAAAAGAAACAAAGCATAATTTTAGTTTTCCTTTACCTGTTATGCAAACTGGTAAAACTGCTTGTTTTTGTGACCCTTGTAGAGGACAAAGAAAACCACTGGGTAATGCAAAGCCAGTACATGTAAATATTTATGCAATCTGTTCAGTAATGGAGCAGAAGACACTAAAAGGATACCCCAAATGTACTCAATGGAAACAGCTCATGTTGGAATTGTTGAAAATCAGGTTGGCCCTCCAAGTGTAACTGCTGCAAACAGTCAGGAATACAGCCCATCTTGGGTCATGCAGCCATCCTGCAGCTCCCCGGGCCAGCCAGAACCATTCCTGGCCACTTCATGCCCTCCAACTGCACCAGCACTTACAGACAGCATTTCTATTGATCCTCCTGATCCCGTGGCTGCTTTTACACTAATAAATGAAACAAGGCCAGAGTTCCTTTCTGCCTCAGAAGTCAAGTGCCATCCTTGCCTGGCCACATCATCCAGCCAAGCACTGGGGCATTCTCTGGGCCCAAGCAGTGTATTGGTGACCCTAATCCACAATAATTATTTTTGTGGGTTTCCTTCAGCTCAGATCACCTGATATGAGGTGGAGGCAGCCCATGAGAGTAAAGCTTTCATAACAGATGGGTACCTGCAGGGGCACGGCAGGATGTGGGAGGGTGTGACCCCTGCCTAGCCTGACCTGCACTGGTCCTGTCCGTGCCACCAGGCCACGTAATGTCCTCGTGAATGCCAGTGGCCACAGCCCCACACTGTGCTCACAGTCATCTTGTCTTTAAAATACTATGGACAGCTGGCAGCCTAATGGTTATGTTTTCTTCTTGGCCCGACTGTCTTTAACAGTACAGAAAACACCTCTATTCCCAGCATCTTCCATCATGCCAGGAGAAAGAAAGTAGGTGGGGAGCTTCTCCTTGGGTTCACTTCTGAAATTAGCCTTTAATATATTGCTTGTTTTGATTCCAGTTTGAAGAGGACATCCTTGACATCTCTCTGGCTATACTGGATCGGAGCCTGAGCCACCGCGAGGACCCAGCTGTGGACGTCTCCAAGCGGAACAGCCCCGTCTATGTCAGCAGGGTTATCAGTGCCATGGTACAGTCATCCAGCTCTTAGAGGTGTAAATGCACCTGCCAACAGAACCCCAACTCACACTCACGCTTGAGTGTGAATTACTCAATGTTTTATAGGTGTAGCCAAGCAAAAAATAGCTACCAAATAGGTAAAATGGAGATTTATTCTTCTTCCCGAGAGTTTGCTCACAACTGAAGGAGTGCTTCCAAGAACTTCTGAGGAACATCGAACCTCATCAGTGTATTTTCCTAACAGATTTTCAGTCCGTTAGATCTTTTCACTAATTTGGAAAGCCTTTGTCTATTCTAAAATCACTTGCAACGTTTTTCAAACACCAAGAGAAGCACGAAATATTTTGGAAAACCAGTGCTGGTTCAGCTGCACTTAATGTCTGAATTTAGCATTCTTCACTTAAGGGATATTTGTTCAGGGAAGCTTTTATGCATTTCCTGCAACAAATAGTTACAACTTCCCAGCACACACCTATCCTCACAAACACGTAAATGCACAACTTGGCATCTGAAAAGTTTTCCATTTTATAAATAATACATGCCTCATCACATTCCTTAGCTAAGATGCCTCCTTTATAGCTGTGATACTTTCCAGTCTTTTAGATAGCACTGAATTTAGGCATTCTCAGCTTCAATATAAATAACTCTACTCAGATGTACAAAATTACTCTAAATACAAATACTTAAGAAAAAAATTTAAAAAGAGCTTAACTGCTTTCTGTATCACCACACATGACACTTAAAACAGGGCTCTACAATGGATGTGCACAAATATTTGCAACCATATCTAACAAGTTTGGGCAAGCTGTAAGTACTACCTGCACATTTTCAGAGAAAAGATGGGTTTCTCAAGGCTTCCATATAAATCACTTGAGAATGTGAAGCAGCACTGAATGCACAGTCCAACAGTGTAATAATATACAAGGAGTGAGATCAACAGATGAAACAGAGGAAATGTAAACAGGTGTCAGTCAGTACATTTGGGACCACTTGTACTGAAACAAGGCAGTTTTGAATCATCAGATTCTACAATCTGGTCTGGGTTTGTTCCAGTTGCGGCCCTTGAGCAGGCAAAATTCTAAGATTCAAGTGCTCTGGCCCATCACCCAGTCAAAGAGAACATTCGTACCCACAGGGCCACTTCTAACTATTTCCCTCTCTCTTCTCCTGTAAATACTTTAATTCTCTCATGAGAAGGACTCTTTCAGGTTAACAGCAACGACGAAAAAGGGGTAGTGGAAGGGAAGTGGAGCGGGAAGTACCGCTCCGGAACAAACCCCCTGCGCTGGAGCGGGAGCGTGACCATCCTTCGCAAGTGGTACCGGGCCAGGTACAGACCCGTGCGGTACGGCCAGTGCTGGGTCTTTGCAGGAGTCACGTGCACAGGTACACAGGGAGGGATGGAAATGACACACGGGGGCAGCTCACTGCGAGTTCTGCAGGCTGAACTTTGTGAGGGCACTGTTAAAACCGTTTCGGCTTTGACAGGGAGAGCAGAGAACCTTCTGCTCTCCATGTGTGAAGGGTTCATCTCTTCAGTTCACAGGCTGTAATAATGCACGCCAGCTTTGGGAGCAATCAAACAAAAACCAAAGGGCTTTTCCAGGCTGGGCTGGCGACAAGAGCAAGGTTTCCTGTTTCAAAGCCAGGATTCAAAGAAAACCAGCACTCCTTTAAGTCCGTCTCCTCACAGTGCCAGTTTTCTACTGCTGTGCCTTACCTGCTGGTGACACAAGAGCAAGTCACAGTTCTGAGGACCTGTAAAGGGAGCTGCAAGTCAGGAAAAGCATTTCATCCTGGCAGTGTCCAGTCAGAGCTGCTCTGAGACACAAGAGCCTCTCTGGGGAAAATAGACATGAAAATTGAGAGATATCTCAGTAAGAGGAAAAAGAAGCAAGTAACAGAGGAACAAATAGAAAATGGGAGAGACAACAGGATGAAGAATCAAAGATTAAAATAAATGGGTGAATCTAACTCTTATTAAAAAGGACATGACAGCTGAGAATGTCATGTCAGTGGAGTGTCTTTAAGCAGTTTTGCACAATGACTGTGACTTGCATCATATCTGGAGGGAAATTTCTAAGGGTTTGTTTCGCCACTGAAAACATACACTAGACTGTTTGACCAAGAAAAACACTTTCTGAACTTCTGTAAAATACGTTTACAGAACCTCTATGGTATTCTGTATTGCAGTACTGAGATGCTTGGGAATACCTACCCGTGTTATTACAAACTTCAACTCTGCCCATGACAAGAATCTAAACCTGAGTATTGATAAGTACATTGACATGTCTGGAAACACCCTGCACTTGAGTGAAGACAGTGTGTGGTAAATATACATATTTCTTTAATATTTCTTCCATTACATTCCCCACTAATTAAAAGATCTAGAATCATGCTCCTGAAAAACCACCTCAACCTCATGCTCCCAGTGATATAAAACTCCACACCAGACCTTTGGCTTTTTGTTCTGGAATGTCCAGTATCGAATTATTGACTCTCAAATGAAGTATTTTCCTTTTAACATTTCTTTTTCATAACGCCCCAACATTTCTCAGAGGTATAACACAAAAAGCTGGAAAAAAAGGGGAAAGAGGTACTCATGTAAGGAGTACACCAGCTGCTCTCTCCACAGAGGAGTTTTCATTCACTCAATTAGGATTATTGCTTGCATTGTATGAATCAGATATTCAGCATTCTACCTCCCTTACAGGAATTTCCATGTCTGGAATGAAAGCTGGTTTGTTAGAAGAGATCTCGGCTCTTTTTATGATGGATGGCAGGTTCTGGATGCAACGCCCCAGGAGAAAAGCAAAGGTAACATTGTTGTAAATATAAAAAACCTGCAGATAATGTTACCCCTAAAGATTGCCAGGGAAATTTCAGGACAATTCTCTTCTATATATTCCCTGTAGATGTAGCAATAATTTGGGTGCACAAGAAGAGCAATACCCACATCAATCTCCAGTAGGGAGCTTTTCTGTCAGCCTCTGGATTGCTGACCAGCATAACAATTCTTCCTTTTTTAATTTCAATTCTCTGCCTCCACAAAAGCCAGCACATCTTAAGTTCACTAATCTCCCCCTTGCTTGTCTTAGGTCCTAACATCCCACAGTCCCATTCCCCACTACCAGGTTTAACAAATTTAGTTCCCTGGTTCTTCTCAATGCACACATTGGCACTTGATTCCCATCTCAAGTCTGACTGTACTTCTGACTTGGCTCACATCCCTTACATCCTCTCCTCTCCTCTCCTTCCACCTGACAGCTTTGCATGCAGCCCTGCAGCCTTTGGAGGGTGAGAACATTTCTCACAGCACACATCACCAGAAGCTTTAACTCTCCCTAACAACCTCCTCTACAGCCCCACCTTTTGATAGAAAGTGCATGTGGAATCTCTGGACATGCTGTTACCATATTACACAGACATGAAAACAGTGCACTTGACCCAAATACGTCTTTGGAGTGGCTGCCTCTCCCTCTTGCTGTCAGCATGAGGATTTATGTTGTTTTACTACTCCCAAATGTGTCCTTGCAGTGAGTGTCTCTCCCTCCTGCTGTCAGCATGAGGATTTATATTGTTCAACTTCTCCCTCTCCAATACAGGCATCTATCAGTGTGGTCCTGCCTCTACCAGAGCCATTAAGGAAGGGGATGTGAACCTGGATTACGACAGCCCATTTGTGTTTGCAGCAGTCAATGCTGACTGTGTTACTTGGATTCGCTATAGCAAGAAAAGAAAAGAGAGAATTTATTCTGATACCAGGAAGATTGGAAAATTTATCAGCACCAAAGCAGTGGGCACCAACTCCCGTGTGGATGTCACTGCTAATTACAAATATCCAGAAGGTAAATTCTTTATTACAATAGTTTTGCCACTGATGATCAGATGTGAAAAGAATTTAGGCCTTTGTTGGACTGAGCACCGACTTAATTTCTTTATTTCTTCTAGAGCCAAGTAATTGTGAGTTCTCAAAGTCTTAGGGCTCCTTACCTGCTAATATTGATTTAATCGAAACAATAGCTATTCTGGAGAGCTGTTTGGGGAGAATTTCTGCAAAAGGGTTTTTTCACCCTTCTCAGTTTCAGAGGAGATGGCAACTGCCCCAGCTTACACAGAACTGAGCTCTCCCAGGAATTACCTTTCTACTGCCCACAGCTTCTCAGAGGTGCCCATGAACAGCCACCTGGAGCTGATGGGCAGGTTTTACTTTCCAGCCTTCATGGCCACGTACATTCATTTGCTTTTGTGCCAAAATTCACATTAAGGTTAGACCTCACTTTCTCCTCTTGAGTATCTTTGCCCTTCCGAGCTTCCCTAAATCCCTGAGATCAACCATGGCTCCACTGCACTGCATATCCAGTACATGCATGAGATCTCTGACCATGGTATCTTTCAAAGCAGGATCCTCAAAAGAAAGGCAGGTGTACAAGAAAGCACTGAAGCTGCTTGGTGTGAGAAGACCTGGAAAAAGAACCAAAATTCCAAGACCGAGAAGACGATTTTCAAGGGCACAGCCTGCACAAACCCCCAGTATCTCAGGGAAGCTGCTCCTTGATGCATCTCCTGTAATTGGCCAGGACATCCTGCTTACCTTGACACTCAGAAACTTGATCTCAGATTTTAAGACCGTAACAGTTAAACTGAAGGCTTCAGCCATTCTCTACACCAGAAAACCCAAGGCAGAGATTTTGCAATTGCACAGGTCTATTAAACTTGGATCTGAAGAAGGTAATTTTAATTTTATTACAGCTTTTATTACCAGACAAGACTTAGTTTTGGTTTATGGTCAAATCACATAGAAATAAAGAATGGCTCAAGAAGTGTCTGACCTGCCAAACAGTTGGAGGTCAAGGCTATTCAGGGGAAAAGAAACACACATATTTGCCCTGTCTTAAGCATTTGCTTTTGGGCAAAAAGGAGACTGAGCAGGGTGACCTTTTGCTGACCCAGCACAGTCACTACTGGTGCTACATTATGACCTTTTTTGCTAAGAGAGAACAACTAAGAGACGTACACTGGAGATTAGTGAGCTGACAGCTCCCCGTAAGCAAAGTATAAAGACAGATTAAAGGGGGAAGGACAAGCCTACGACTTTCACAGCAGCACAACAGCAACCAGCAACTGCAGGAAGAGCTGTGCCACCTGCAGAGAGTGGTCTCTGCCCTGCTTTTATAGGGACTGTGCTGAAAAATGAGACGTAGCACAGATGAACAGAACTACCCTCTCAAGCTAATACATAACACGTTAGAACTCATTCCACAGTTCCAGTAGTGGAACTCTTTTTCTCCATATACAGAGTTCCACTGCCTTCCTCACAGGCACAGAGACTCTGATTGTGCAAGCCAGAGCCTGAACAGCTGCATCTGCAAGGGCATTTAAACCAACCCACCTTCTCACTTCTGCCCTCTTTGCAAGGAAGGAGCAATAAAAGCCCAGCTTCAGATAAATGAAAAAAACACCAGCAGGGGTTGCTACATTTATCCATCCTCGGATCTGTCCAGGTACCAAACTGTACCTGATCATTTAGTGTTTTACGTAAATGTAAGTAGAAGTCACCCATGAGCATAATTCCTGTCTATTGGTGTCAACACCCACAAATGTGCAGCCCCAGGGTGATAGGAGTACCGCTCCTTAAAACACAGGTATCTTACAGATAGCTGGTACTCAGAAAAAAGGAGGGAAATTTTGTTTCTGTTTCCGTTCCAGTGAAAGAGATCTCTTTCAAGATCCCCTACTCCCAGTACAAAAACTCTCTGACGGATGACAGGAAGATCCTAGTGACTGCTGTGTGCCAAATCAAACAGGGAGCTTCGCTTCTAGTTGAGAAGGATATTGTACTTCAGGATCCTTTTCTCGCCATAAAGGTAAAAGCTAGTCTCCTCTGTGACCCTTGAGAGATGTGCTGAGAAGCAGCAGCTAGAATTCCTACTCTGTCTGTTCCTCATGGGAAGGAGCACAGCAAGCGAAATCATGTCTGAGGGTGATTGGACCTTGCTGCTGTAGTAATAGGCCATGACACAAATGAAATTAACTACACTAAAGAAAAGCAAATCTTTCCATGGCATAGCTGTGCTGGGACATTCTTGCCAGTGCTCGTTAATGTGGCACTGATAAAGTTCTCAGTGTTACAACAGTTACAAGCTAAGTTTACCTAAGGAGGGACAGGCAGAATAATACAGATAGATAGACATCTCATCCATATTTAGATCTCCCCTTTTTTTAGAAAAGTGTGATCAATATCTTCCAGTTTATTTAGGAAGACTGATTTTTACCAAAGACATCTTCACTGACCAGCTGATAATGCCTGAGGCTATAAATCTCTCTATTACCAATATTCAAAGAAAGTTCTTTAACTGTATCAGGGTGTCACTTTTCACCTTCTGCAACACTTCCCAAGTGATTAATTAGAACTGGAGGCTTTTTTTTTTACTTTTGACTGACTTTTGACAAATGCTTACAATGAATAAAAAGCCAGTTCTTAGTCTACAGGAAAGATCCTGCACTATGTTTGTCCAGGGACGGTCCTGGCTTTGCATGGCCCATCACATCCACATAAACGAGCTGAACTGGTTTTGGACAGCACATTTAAATGCTGTATCGCACATGGGATCAAATGCTATCTGCTCATCTTACTGTAAATAACATAGAGGGAATATGGTAATGTGCAGAGTCTTTCAGGGCCTCCAGACCAGATTAGCTGTCCCAAACCACTCTGTCAGTAGCATACAAGAAGAGCAAGGTCACACACAGGAGTAAAAAGTGTGGATTTTTGCAGGTCTGGCAATTTTTGAATATCGTGTTCTAGTGAGACTTCGTAAAAAGCCTCTGTGCTGTGTCATGGAAATAACAGAGTCAGTTTATGTAGGGCAGGCACCTGGATTGCATTACTTCAATTCAAGGATTACGTTTTAAGAAGCATTTATGTTTCTGTTGATTGAAACTTCTCCATAAACATGGAGACAGTTACAGAGAAATGCAACTGGGCTGATGGATCTCTCGATTATGTTAACTAATATTACATTATTTACAAAGATATACCAGATATACCAGTTCCACATTATCTCAGCCAAAATAAGGTAATGAATATATTTATTTGCTAATTTGCATTCTTTTCCCTGAGACACCACAATTCACCTCTGTCTCACACCTCCCATGTTCTCCAACCCTAAACCTTTCATTTAGCCTAGTTAAAGCTAATTTAAGGTGCCTCCAGTAGTTAGCCATATATGACAACTTAATACTTGTATTCTCATTCTGTTCTCACTCTGACAAGAATCATACTGTGTTACACATGAAACCATGCACTGACCTAGTTAAAAAAGGGACTACATGGCAGATTCCACTGCAGTTTGCTGATTCTTAGCCACACTGGGTGGCTCATTCAAGGCTGAACTCTGCTGCCCAAAAATATGTATGTGAACTAATTCCTGGCTCCTTCCTGTCCAGGTGATCCTGGGAGGGTGAGTGGTTTGCAATGGGAAGGAAAGGAGAAAAGCATTAGGGAGACATGAGACCAATGCTGTGGCTGAGCAGAATGTTTTCTCTCTGCAGGTCCTTGGTCCAGCTGTGCTACACGAGCCTGTCGATGTGGAGGTCACATTTACCAACCCTCTGGGTGACGTGGTGACAGACTGTGTCCTGAGAGCTGAAGGCAGCGGCCTGCTCAGAGAGCAACTCCGAATCCAGTATGTAAATCCTTCTGGCTGGTGACTCCTTCACTTTGGTGGGAAATCTGGAGTACCAGGGGTTTTTTTAAAAAAGATTCTGTCAACCTCATGACTTTCATTTGCACCAACCTGGGAGCAAATGCCACAATGTCAGTACTCTCCATAGAGAAGACGGAGTTTTTTACACTTCTTTTGCCAAGATTTGAATTACAGAATGCTCAGGGAGTGCAGAGATGGTACACAGTCTTAAATTTGGGTACTCAGAAGAATATATTGCAACAATTTTTCAGCTGTTTCAATTTACAAATGCATTCTCTCTTTTAGTGTGGGAAGAATGGCCCCTATGGAGACTTCAACAGTGCAATTTGAAATCATTCCCTACAGGAGTGGCACCAGGCAGCTTCAGGTGGACTTGGTTTGCACCCACTTTTCAGACATTAAGGGATTTGTGACGCTTGATGTGGCTCCTGCTCAGTGATATAACCTGTACAACAGTTCGGTTTTGCCTGTTTATGAGGCTGGTGCAGTGTTCATGCATTATTATAATTGGAAGCACATAAATGCAGATTACTCAGCCAAAATAAAGTGATGTAATACGAACAGAAATTAATAAAAAGGTACTACACACTACACTGTAAAGACAGTGTCACCTTTCTCATTCCCTAGCCTGTTTTATGGGCCTTCACACATACAATTACCAGTGGAAATCATTATATAATTTAACTTGAAGGAGAGGATCAAGTGTGATGGTTTTCAGCATTAGAGCCTGTAGCAATAATAGCAGCTGGATTTCCAAGGAACGTAATTTAAAATCCCCGGTTTTATAAGCTTCATGGAATGTAATTTAATTATCACAGAATAATAAAATGGTTTGAGTTGGAAGGACTCTTAAAGCTCATCTTGTTTCAGCTCCCTGCCATGGGCAGGGACACCTTCCACTATCCCAGGTTGCTCAGAGCCCCATCCAAGCTGGTCTTGAACACTTCCAGGGTTGGGGCAGCCACAGCTTCTCTGGGCAACCTGTCCCAGGGCCTCAGCACCCTCACAGGGAAGAATTTCTTCCTAATATCCAATCTAAACCTACCTCCTTCAGCTCAAGGCCAGTCCCTCTTGTCCAATCTTCCTGTACCCTTGTGAAAAGTCCCTCTCCAGCCTCTTTGTAAGCCCCTTTTAGGCACTGGAAGGGGCTATAAGGTGTCCCTGAAACCTTCTCTTCTCCAGGCTTATATCCACTAAATACGTTTTATTCAGTAATAACCAAAGTACTATCCAAGTAGCTGACATAATTAAATTCTAGAATTGAATTTATCATTAATCTTGTTGCTAGAAAGAAAATACAGCAACAAGATATGGCAGTGTTACAACAGAACTCTCTTCTTATGACTGGAAAAATGAGAAGCTACAAAAAGTACCAAAGCAGAAAAAGGACATCAGAAAGACACGTGGAAATTCACAATTAACAGTCACTCATCCTCATACCATAAAGCTGCTTAAAGTAGATCATCATTCATGAGGGAGGCATTGTGCCACCCATACCTAAATCCCTAATGTGTCCATTCACTCCTTGCAAAGTTAACAAGCCAATATAGCAAAGATCTGAATGTCCTTGAGAAACAATTTGACTTTTTCCTCCTGACACTCAGTACTGTCCAGCAATGCAGGACCAACTTCCCCCAGAAAGAATGTCCCATGCACACAAACTGACCCTGTGACACAGATTAAACTGCGGACTCATTTAAATATTTCTTTGATTTAAAGCCAACAAAATCTTCAAAACATGTAAAGTCCCATTTTATTACACCAATTACAATATTTTGCCACCCACACATATACTTAAGAGTGGATGTGGAAGCTTGGTAAAACTAGTCAGCCCAGAGAGACTGGAATGAAGGTTGAAAAGGACATACACACACATACACACAGGAATTCAGATTTCTCCAGGCAAAGGAGAGGGGAATAGGTAGCTTTGCACCTATCAATTAAGTCTTGCAGGGTCTTGGAGAGTCAGGGTATACAATCCTCCACTAGCTTCAGAAAAGGCCTTGAGGTAGTGATGGTATTTCAGAAAATCTCATTAAATCTTGCAAGAATGCAGACTGACATTACATTTAACACACACTACAGCCAAGACATTCAAATCCCTTCAGTATTCCTTCTTAAATACAATCCAGGCAATTATTTCAGACAGTGTTTGCACACGAGCTTGGAATGACCTCATCCTAATTAACTATCTGTAAAGGAAGCCCGCAGTTCAAAGGGAACCCAGCGCTGTAGAGCCTGTGCCAAGTTCCAAGCTTTGCAACACTCGTTGGGTTTTCACAGTGTCAGCATTTTCATCTGCCCTCAGCAACCACACCCAGCTCAGTTTGAGTGTGAAAATGCAGATCCAGCCAGTGCCATGCAGGAGAAACACATTCCTCCTGCATGAGACGTGGGACAACTGTTCAATTATGCTAATGATTATTACAGAGAAAAACATGTAGATGCCCGAGGAAGGATTTAAATTGCTTTTGTCAAACCTACAATCTTTACACAGCCCTTGGTCAGAAGTCAGTGGGAATTGGTAGAGTAAAATATGGCTAATTGTCAGTGCTTTTCTTTATAAATATGCACTTTAAATGTGAGCACGCCCAAGAGGCTGACCCAGCCAGCACTCATTCCAGTCTGATCACTCCAAAAAAAAAACCCCACTGAGCACTCGCTGATACAACACATTCATACCATGAATTGGGCTTGAAAGACACTGAAATCAGCCTCCAGGGTGGCAAATGTTTCTCCCCATCATTCTGTTCTTCCGATCTAAGTTTCTTGATTAAGCTTAAAAAAAAAAAAAACAAAAAAACACCAGAAATAGCCAAAGTTGATAGTTTCAAATCACTTTGTCCTGTCACCAAAGCCTCACTGCTTTGCCTCTTGGTCTGTCACTCTCCTGTACTGAAGGTGGAGGGCACTGCTTGCTATAAAAGACAAAACCCAAGGCACACCAACAAGAAATTCCCCTCAAAGGGAAAATTCCTATCTAATTCATGGGTATTCCACGTCAGAGCTGGAAACGTAGACACAATAAAAGGGAAACGTGGGTGTATATAATTTTTGATCACTATAGTCAGAAAGAGACCCAGTCATTAAAGATGCTCATGAAACAGCTTAAGCTTTTATTTTTAAAAGTAATAAAGTTTTTATGGATTTATATTTAGACCTGTAAAACAACAAGTATCCCTACACACTATAAAGATAATAAAATTTGCTCCAGGCAAAATGGAGCCTTTCAAGGATCTTATGGATTACTTTCATTAAGATTTCCAGGAGCATGTCAGGGATGCAGTGGATACAGAAGTAACAAAACCAACCAAAGTAAGTTTAACAAAGCCAAATGCAGGATTCTGCACCTGGGACAGGGCAGCCCTGGATGTAGGGACAGCCTGGGGACAGGGGGCCCATTCTCACCAGATGGAATGCCAGTACCAGCACTTGAGTGCTACATGCAGAAGTCTCTTTTGTGTGTTAACCTTCTCAATGGGCTTTTTTAGCCCATTTCCGTGTCATGAAAGACACAAAGGGATGATAAGTAGGTCTCTGTTCACAACTGAAGTGCATCCTATGCAGGAAATACAACTTGCAGTTGCCAATTTGACCAAAAGATGGTACTGTGTGTATACAGTCATTACAAGGCAGTGCTGATGGGATAAATACCTCCTTCTATCTAAACCACTCTGATTTAGAGGTTCAAAACTCATACACATACTGCAAAGGTGCATTTAAGAACACTGTTCATGTAAAGAAAGTCAGACGTTTCAGCACAATCAGTTGGTTTATAATTTGCATAGACTGAAAGAGCACAAATCAGCCATCACATACTGTGTTTGGCTCGTTATATAAGAAACAAGTTCAAGACATAAACAAAATTAACATATAATTGACACTGAAAAATGTATGCTGAAAATAAACAGAGAATTTTCTGGAAGATTTCCCCAATGTTCTTATACTTTATACTGTTCCAAATTTCTGCAAATCCGGTGGCCTCCAGGCTTCCTAATAAAAGTCAGAGCAGTCAAAGCTCATGTAAGGCAGCACTGTGCCCTTGCCACAAAGAAGGGAACGACACCCCGGGGTGCCTTAGATAAAGAACTGCCAGCAGGTCAAGGGAGGTGACTCCTGCATTTATGCAGCACTGGTGAGGCCACGCTGCTGTGCCCAGAACTGAGAATGAGCAGAAATGAGCAGCAGCACTTGGTGACCCTGTTTGAGCAGGAGCTTGGACAAGATGCCCTCTGAGTTCCCTTCCAACCTCAAGCACTCTGCAATTATTCTGTGAAAGTGAATCTATACAATTAAGGCTATGCTGTAAAAACCTAAAACTCAAGAGAATTTGTATTTAGCTTAAATGACGCATATAAGCAAACAATTTTGAAGTTTAATATGGAAATACTAAGAAAAACACCAAACTCACTGGCCTATATTAAGTAATCAACTTCTCAAATTACTCTTGAGTTCGTTGGAGATCATAGGTTTCTGCAAAACTACTGATGACTCACTCCACAGTGAAAGCTGTTCATTTCTGATATCTTATTTCCTGTCTTTTGACCAATTATTATCAATCCAGTGACACTCTTTTTATATTACAGCAACTTTAAGAATGTATTTAGTTCAAGTCTCCAGCGCAACATTTTAAAGTAATCTGCATTAAGCTGCACAAATTTAGTTGTTTCTTTTAACGCATTTTCTCATTTTGAAGTGGTTTCACTTTTCTGAATTAGGCACAAGAGCAATGGATGTACTGACTTTTTTTTAACTCCTTGAAGGGTTTAGGATCTAAGTAGCTTGGGGTCAGTGTTGGAGAGCAGCTTTCCAACACTTACGTTTGAAGTGCTTTCTGTGCATTATTTAGAGCCATATTAAGATTTACATTTCCTGCTCTGGGGTCCCCAGTGCACAGCTTCTTGAAGGAAGTGTCGCTGGCTGTCTCTAAATGCTTCGCATCCCGCTGTGGAACTTCACCTCGTCTGCAGCGTGTCTTCAGCGTGGTCTGAGAGATAAAAGAGTCCTCAACATCTGCACACCAGATAAGCTGGAAGGGTGGCAACACCACGTCCCACCCTGCACAAAGAAATCAAGCAAACAACTTTGCAAGAGCACAGTTTTTAAGACAGCTGGAGGAAGGATCCATTGCCCACTAGAGCAAGCAGAAGCTGAAGACTTTCATGGTACCTGGAACCAGCCATGGGCCAAGGTAAGCAAAAATCACTTTTGTTAGTTCCAAGTGTTTCCTAGCTGTGTGTCAGGAAGAAACAACTGTTCTTGCTCCAAGACAGTGTTCATGAGGCTCGTGGAAGAGCTGAGCTTACAGGGCAGGACTTAAGTGCTCTAAAGGCTTAGGGAGTTCAGTTTGCACAGCAGACTGCACAAAAAGGCACAGCAACCAAAAGCCGGTATCGATGTCTGAGAGGAGTCTGAGAAGCAGCAAGAAGCAGCTGAGGCAGACAGGTGAGATCTGGAAGAAGGTAAGTGAATCCTCAGCATAGGGAATGGGGGGCAGGAAGAATTAAGCCAGACTACACAACTGAAACAGAGAGATGACCAAGTGTTTGAGCCCTTGGAGCAGGGAAACAGTCCAGGTTTCAAGCAACCTTGAAGAAAGTGACAGTAAGATACATGAAAAATCATATAATGAAGAAGGAGCCAGACTCCACATCACTCACTGTTCTACAAGACAGCCAGAATAGACATCTTTGTCACAAAGAAGAAAATACATGAGGTCAAAGCTGGCTGCATAAAGCCTGAACTGGTGCAGGGCTTTGAACTGGGACAGCCATGAAGGGATTTGAAAGCCATACCAGAATCATTCACTGAAAACAACACATGGAAAAAAATTTATATGGGGAAAAGAGAAATGACACAATCCAGTGGGATTCCCAAACAGACACAGAAGGGACACCCACAATGGGAGAAGGTATCAATGCAGAGGACGAGAACAGACACGACATCAGGAGAGAGCAGACCAGTGAAATCCTCAAAGAGAGTAGTTGTGGCTTTTGCACAGGAGCAATGAATTTAGATAGCAGAGAAATACTCTATGGATTTTAATATTTTTTTAGCTGCAACAGAGGGAGGAGCATGGGTCAGCAAGGGGAGGTAGGTAACAGCATGTGTCACATAAGGGGCAGCAGTAACAACTCACAGGGCCAAGGATCTTAGTGATAAGCTACAAGCCAAAGAGATAAATGAGGTCAGGATGATCCCAAGGCTGAGATAAAACAGGGAGTAATTGGGTGCTTGAAATTGTGACAATTTTCTTCTGTCTTCTGGTGCTGGACAGAAGAACGTATGATGTGTACAAAGCCTGTGTAGGAGACAGAAGGATAAGGATCTGTTCAGTCTCCTGCATCTTCGGGTATGGGATTGTCAACTAATGTGGTACAAAGTAGGAAAAGTGGTGTTTGATCCAGCTGTGCATTTGAACCAGCAGCAAAGTTTGTGCCAGTGCACTTAATGATGTCAGGTATAAGCAAAGGCAGCTCAACAGTCCCTCAACACAAGAACAACCAAGCTCAGAGTGAAGGCTCCTACACTTACTGGGCAGAAGGTCTCAAAGGAAGGGGGAGAATGTCTGAGTGGAGAAATACTTGATCAGCTGTTTCTGTGTCCCAGAATGCGGCTCAGGGCCTGACTGCAGGCAGCTCACAGCCCCAAACTCATTCTGTATCTTCTCACACTACAGGTCTGAGCACGAAAAAATGTGATTTCATGATCCCAGAGAACAACAAAAACCACCACACAGAAGAAATCAGCACTGAAAGGCTCATAGTGAGGCGGGGACAGCCATTCACCATCACTGTGAGCTTCTCAGCTCCAATACACAACTACCTGCAGCAGATGAAGAGGACCTTCCTCATTGTACAGACAGGTAATGCCAAACCTACCAGAGCTCTGCTCCCCCACCCACCTGAAGAACAGAGCTGGGGGGCAAAAGCCATCTCCAGAGCTGGGCAGGGGTGCTCAAATTTAGATGTGAGGCCAGCGAACTGTTTATCTAAGGCAAAGTAGAGTCTGCTGCTGCTGCAGGGTCACAACCAGATCCCTTCCAGAAGAGACACTGCAGCACAATAACCAATACAGGTTCACTATTCCATGATTTGAAAGTACTCACAGGACCTCTCCTGAGTTAGGAACGTTCAAACCCAGCTGGCCTGTTACAGATGTTTTCTGTTACAGTGTTTTCTAGTGAGACCCCTGAGAAGGGCAGCAGCTTTCAGCCCCAGCTTGTTTTACCACACTGTGAGCACTTGGCTGTGACTTTTGTTACAAGACACTAAATTCCAGGAACAGCAGGTCTGCACCATTCTGGCTGTTCCCGCTTTCTACGAATCTGTGGAAAGCACCTCTCACTTTCAAACAGGGAGGCCCAAGTGCAACGCTGACCTTAGGAAGGTTCAGTAGGCATTCAGCTGCTAAAGGGTCAAGACCCTCTCACACAAGGACAGCTATGGCTCCAGAGATAGACAAGGTTCCTGCAGTCTGCACAAGTGAGAAATAAACACAATGTTTGGAATAAATACAACCAGATTTCTTTGGCTGCAGGATCACATCATTACAAAGCAGATGAAATTCAGATTGAATTTCCCATCTCCAGCCTGGGAGACCAGAAGCAGTGGAGTGCAGCAGTGGAGGAACAGGACCCAAACTTCTGGACCCTGCGTGTGAACACACCTGCCAATGCCCCCATTGGCCAGTACACTCTGCTTTTACGTGCCTCCAAATCCTCCCATTTCCTGGGCAACTTCACCCTCCTCTTTAATCCCTGGTGCCGAGGTAGGTGTTAAAAACAGAAAGGCAGGCTGGGATCAGTCACTTCACAAAAACAGCTTTGGAGCTCTGGCACTGCCTCCATGGAGGGAGGCTGGGGCTGATTCACCCAGTGCTCCTTGCCACTCCTGCCCTGCTCCTCACAGCACCTCAGGAAAGAGGCAGGGCCTCATAAAGCTCAAAGTTTCCTGCCTCAGCATTTCTGTCTCTTCCTTAGAGTACTCCACTGCAAGAGCCCTATCCTGCTAAGGGAAACATGTTTGATTAAGTGTTTCCTATAATAGAGATTTTAGGATGAGTCAAGATTGTAATTGGTCTGATTAAGGCCACTGTATCTTCCTTAGTATTAGAACTTATCAGCCAGGAGAGTAGAAGAGCCAGTGAGTGCAACAGCCAAGGTCCAGAGGAACTTTTCGGACAAGGAAAGGGAGATAAGAGTGAAATCCTTCTTTCCTGTCTGATTCACAATCTCTGGTATTTTTCAGGGCAGAATGCCAGGGACTGCCAAAGTGCAGTGGAAACTGCTGATGTAAGAGAGATGCAAGTGCATCTGAGACCAGGAATGCTTTCTTCCTGATGCTTTCTTTCCACTAATCTAGATGATGAGGTGTTCTTGGCTAATGAGGCACAGCGGCAGGAGTACATTTTAAACCAAGATGGCATCGTCTACCAGGGGACTGAAAATGCAGTCCTAGCCCAACCCTGGGACTTCAGTCAGGTAAGCAAGAGGTTCAGTATGTCTGTGCTCTCTTCCAACCACCAGTAGAGGAAGGGTGCATTAATCTTGTGTGTACAGGATGCTCTGATTAAAGAGTTCTATCCATCTCCATGTTCTCTGCACCCACTACCTTAGTCTAAGACTGTGCAGGAGAACAGGGACCTGTGTATGAAGTCCCACATCCCAATACATGTAATTTTAGCTTCCTTCTCAGGCTGTCCTCTATAAAGAAATGCATTGGTCTGTATCTGAGCTTTGTGCACCTTCCTTTCATCAACAGGTATACAAGCATTTAACAGAGCTCAGTAATACTGTCTCTATGTAACAGGTAAAGTGAGGACAAGTAGGTATTTCCATTTGTCCAAGGCCATCTGACACAGCCAATTATTAGAATGAGATTCTATTCAACTTTAGTGCCAGCAGATCATAAAAGTACCTCTGTGCCAACCTAGAGAGTGCTCCAGAAAAGCATCAGTTTCCCTCAATCAGGGGACACAGTATCATGCTGATGCATTTCCCACCTTCAATAAAGTTGGAGGTCTGTCCTCAGCTCCCCCTCCAAGTCTCTGCCTGGAGCTCTCCTTCACAGCCCACTTACCTAAAACTCTCAGCAGAAAGGGAGAAACAATCTGCACAGTCACAAACCCCTGTAGGGACTCAAGAGAACAGAAGTTCATGGAGAATTTCCTGAAATTATGTGTTCTTGTTTCAGTTTGAGGAGGATATGGTTGACATCTGCTTCATACTGCTGGCTCTAGGGGAGTGCTTTCAAAGAGAAAAGGATCCCGCCCAGCGCAAGGACCCCGTCCACGTCTGCCGAGCAGTTGCTGCCATGGTAAGGAGGGCAGAGAGCAGCCCTGGCCCAAGCAGGGGGCACCTTCTCAACCCCAGGTCAGGCCAAACCACTGACCAAAGAGGAAACCTGTTCCAAACAACACCTCCTGCCCATCTCCAGCCTGTCCTGATACTCCCTCAGCACACAAGCAGCGCTGCAGGAGGTTCTTAGCAGTGAAAGTGCACTTACTGAATAAATCTCAGAGGAGACTGCTGCACCTGTTCTGCTCAGCCATGACCTTCATGCTTTGCACAAAAAAAGTCCTCTTGGTTTCCTCTGCTTTGGGAGTAGCTTCTACAAACAGGATCAGGTGGACCTACCAAAGAGAGGCAATTCCTTAACACATCTTTCTTTCCTCCTTCTCTGCAGCTGAACTGCAACGAGGTTAGATGCCTGACAGAATGTGAGCCTGGGCAACACTCTAATGGGATACCCCCTTCCACATGGCTGGGAAGCAGCCCCATCCTCCGGCAGTGGATTGCATCAAAATTCCAGCCCGTCCACTACGGGCAGTGCTGGGTGTTTGCTGCAGTGCTGTGTTCAGGTACAGTGCTGCCTCAAAGACTTCTGTGTTGAGCAAAAGAGGACCTCTATGCCCAAATTCCTGGATTAACACAGATCCCAGTAACATAACCCTTAATGTTTAGGTGAGAGGCAAATCCTTAGTTTCCTCATCAACACTCAGCATCACTGCCTTTGAGATAAGAGTATCAGTACATCCATTCACAGAATGCAAGGGAGCAATGCCTCTTGCAAAGTCCAAATAGCAGGCCTGCTGCCATTCCTAACAGGCCTAGCACCAGAAGAGGCTCTGCATCTATCAGCCAAGGCACCCTTAGGGCGGGATGCACCACTGATTCACAGCTCTTTCTTCTGCACAGTTCTGAGGTGCTTGGGAATTCCTACCAGGGTGGTCACTGGCTTTACGTGGGCTCACAACACCAAGAGCAGCCTGAGTGTGGATGAGTATTATGATGAAGATGGGATACTGCTTACACAGGACAAGACTGCTCGTGTCTGGTAAGAAGTACACGTGGCAGGGCCCAAGCAAGAATTTGAGACAATACTTGGATGTGGGAAATGGAACATGCAGGACAGGAAAGAGGTAATACAGCTGCAGGGAGGTGATAGGAGACAGCTCATCCTGTCTGCAAGATCCTGATCTTGCTAAACTGCTGCAACCCAAACTCAAGAGTGCCCTCTTTCTAGGGCCCACAAAGGAAGAATGATAGCCCAGTCCAGCTGGAGAAACTCCACTTGTTTCTCCACACAGACCTGTGCTCTTCTCAACATGCACTGAGCTCTTTCAAAGGAGCATTAACTGGCTGTGGTTTGGCAAAAGCTTTACTGTACCTCAGGGCTCAGTCCCTTGGTATAAGCTCATGCTGTTGCCTCTTGCAGGACCTTCCACGTTTGGAATGAATGCTGGATGACTCGGACAGACTTGCTACCAGAGTACAGTGGGTGGCAGGCACTGGATGCCACCTGCCAGGAAAAAAGCAAAGGTAAGATATCAGAGACAGGCATGAGCAAGAGCAGGGGGAAAGTGAAGCAGGGGGCAAATAAAGTAGTACAATATTCCTCCCTTTCCCATCTTCCAATGGAAGAATGCAAAAGGACAGGAACTCACTCACCCTGTTGACTTTTGGCACAAAATCATTATTTATCTGTTCGGTTTGTGTAGCTCTAAGAGCTCTATCACTGCTTCCTAATGTCCTCCTAAACTAGATACTTCACCAGTATAGGTCTAAACTAGGGATGGGTTTAGTTGGGAAAGCATCTGAATCTTCACTGGGCCACATTTTCTCTTCAGGTCCATCGTTCTGTGGGCCAGCCCCTATTCATGCCATCAAGGAAGGGGACACACAAGTTGACTATGATGTCTGCTACTTCTTTGCTGCCATCAATGCCAAGTGTCAGGTCTGGATACACAAAGCAGATGACACCCTCAAGCCGGCTTTTGGTGGCACAAAATACACCGGTAACAACATCAGCACCAAGAGCGTTGGCAGTGAACGCTGTGAGGACATCACACACAACTACAAGTACCCTGAAGGTATGGGGCAGGCACGGGGCTGAGCACATTCCTTGCCACTGTTACAAGTGAGGAGTAAAAGACTAGAGCAGAGCCAAACCAGAGCACCATCATCTGCTTCTTACTACTTCCCCTTCTTCGGTGGCATGAGAACACCTAATTCTCCCTGTCTGCAGAGCCAAAGCAGAGGTCATCACCCAAACTTCATCCTGCTTAATGACATTAAGGTCTTTAGAAGGCCAGGTGTTTCTTGACCAGGCACTTTCATGTCTGAAATACCTTTTCTGATTTCTGTTATCTCTACACTCTGTACCTCCACATCCCATTGCTTCTGTAATATAAATATAGATAGATATATTTCAGACTCCAGTTTTCTGAAAAGGACTGTTGTGCTCTCAGATACTGCCTAAATCTCTCCCTCAACAAGTAGCTCCCCCTTCAGAATCTGAGTGATGTTTCCCTGGCCCAACCCTACCACCCTACCATTGTGGCTTGTTGGCTCCATGGCTGCAGGAGACAACTGCAACTTCTCTGCACTTGAGAACATGGAACTGTGCCTTAGCTACAGCAACAAAAAAGCAGCTGCCTCCTCTAATCTGAGACATGTTAGCACCAAGGTGTTCTAAAAACTATGACAACTATTCCCAAGTAGAATCTGTCAGGTACATCCAATGAATATCCTGTCAGCTGAAGCTGTCAAACTGATCCAACCAGAAGCACAAAAGGGTATCTCTCTATGCTCTTAGAAAGAGTTATCTGCAGTACTACCAGGAGAAATCAATGCCATTCTCCTGCTGCTTCTCACTAGTAAACAGGAAAGAATACTAAAGTGTGTGCTTCCTTTATTTTTGTGACAGGTTCTCTCCAGGAAAAAAAAGTACTTGACAAAGCCTACAGGAATATGAAGGAACTTGAGACAACCAGCAGCAGCAGCACAACACAGTTTATCTCCATTCCCACTGCTCCTGAAGAGCCAGTTAACCTTTTCATCCACCTCCAGGCGAATAGTTCTTTGCAACTGGGACAAGACATTACACTTTCCATTGAAGTGTTTAACCACAGTGGTAGAAGAAAGGCTACTCACGTGGTAGCTGGGATCCAGGCTCTACATTATAATGGTGTGCCCATTGCCCAACTTTGGAAGGAAGAGTTTCATTTTAACCTCCCAAGTAATTCAGGTAAGGACTCTGCTGGGTGCACAGCTAGAAAAGTCCTCTGGTGCTTTCATTTCAGAAAAAGGCTCTTAGCCACTGGTTTACAAAAGGTTGGCTGAATAGTTGATTCTAGGTGATTTCCCAGAGAGATTGTGGAGTCTCCCTAATTGGAGATATTCCAGAACTGACTGAACACAATCCAGTGCCATGTGCCCTGGGATGACCCTGCTTGGGCAGGGAGGTTGGACCAGATGATGAACTATGTCCATTCCAACCTCACCCATTCTGTGAAATAAAACACTTTGGCATCACCTTAGAGATTTTCAATCTGCAAATCCACTTGGGGTCACTTAAGCATTTAAATGCTGCAGCTTTTAGTATAATTTTGGGCACTGAACACTCCTAAGGTGTCATGCAGGAAAAGACCAGACTGCACTCATCATCTGTTATTTCACCACTCTGTTCCAGTCAATAACCTGCAGGTCTCTGTGCCTTACACATGGTTTGGAAAAGAGCTGGGAAAGAACCATCTGCTCAGGCTGACTGCTGTGCTGAGAGATGAGGACTCCTTCTACATGTACCTGGCACAGGAAGAAATCAGCATTTGTGATTCCCCTCTCACTATTGAGGTAAGACTGGGCTGTCATTCTGCCAGTGCAGTAGGGAGAAAACAGCTTCCATAATCATAAGCAGCAAAACAATTCTGCTGGGTTCAGGGTCTCTCTGAGAAACCAGAGCAGAAGAAATTAAGCTGGACTTTGCCCCTTCAGGCAAACGGCAGCTCACACACCAAAGAAGTATACATCTCCCTTTAATCATAGAAGAGTATCTTTTCTTCTCTCAGTTTCAGCTCACTTCCTTCTTTCAACAGTTCCCAGAAAACATGGTACAGTATGAGCCAAGCACAGCAAAGATCAGCCTCCAGAACCCCCTCACGGAACCCCTGGAGCAGTGTGTGATAGCACTCACAGGGCGAGGGCTCATTTACAGACAAAGGAATTACAGGTAAGTGCAAACTGACTGATGCAAGAACTTCCTTTTTTTCTTTCCTTCTTTTTGGCACCACATTCCCGTCTAGCAAAGGCATATCCTAGACCCAGGAAACTAAAAGCAAAAGAGGTGTGATTCCTGTATAATCCCTTCTCTCCTTTCAGGCTGGGCTCCGTGCAAGCTAAAAGCACTCAAGAGCTGCAGATCCCATTCACCCCCACCCGAGCAGGGCCCAGAAGACTCACTGCACGTCTTACCTGCCTCCAGCTCCAGAACCTGAAGAGCTACAGGACTACCAACATTGCAGCTGCCTGAGGCCCAAATCAGAACAGGTCCTGCTGTCCTGCTTACAGAAGAGTGGTCATGATCTGTGCCCTGATCACAGGCAAGCATAGATGTTAACAGTTTAATAAAAGTTATATTTAAAACCATGTCTGATTTTGATTATTTGCACAAACTCAACTCTCTCCCATCTGCCACTATGTCCACTCTCCAGTTTTAGAAGTTGAACCTCACTGTGACAAAGATGGACTGAATGCTCAAGCAGATGTGGCATTTCCCACCACACTTGTGCTGAGCCCACCAGTGCTTAGTCTTTTGCCCTACCTGTGACAAAGTAAAGGATATCCTGGAGCTTTAAAGTGATGGTAGATGTAGCATGTCTCTAGGGATATACTCTTCTCCCCCTACAGATCCTTGACACTGCTAAGGCAGTAAACAATATTTTCTGCTGTTTTCTGAGGAAATAAAAAAGAGAAAGCTCATTCACTGCTCTCTAAGGTTAGACAAGAAATAGCAGTGCAGCACATTTTATAATTATTCACTGGGCTGCTTGCAAAAGAAGCAAGACCCTTCTTTCAGTCTGTATATCTTTGCCCTCTGAAGACAGATAAAGCAACTAATGTAAATCTAGCAATATTTTATTTTTCTCTGAACCCCACAGTAGTTGTAATGTCTGAAGAACGGGGCACATTAAGATGCAGCACCGCATCATCCCAAGAATCCAAGCAAAATGACACCTTCTGCAATGGCAAAGGGCAACTTCCTGGAGAAGTTTTTCCAAGTGGCAATAAAGTTCTCTCCTACATTGTTCTCACAATTTTCCAAGCAGCTGAAGAACAGCAAAGTTCACTGGAAATGCAGATGCCAGAGCCAGTGGCAGCAACACATGCAGGCACAGAAGAGCTAAAGTTGACCCTGTGTGAAGTTCTTGACTTTGTTCATGTTGTGATCTACTGCACCAGTTAGAAACTGCACCCAGCCTTCTTCTGATGGTGGACATACGTGGCTTGTCCTGCAAAAGTGGAGGAAATTCATTAGGGAAGCCTCCTGGGTGCATTATACCTATGCATCCACACAACACGTGAGGATTGGGAAGTGCTGAATAAACACAGCATTAAAAGAGGGCTGCCCTAGCCCCAGAGGGCTTTGAGCAAGGAAGAACCCACACCCACGTCTGTAGTCCCAAACCCAAAACAAGGGAACCACTATCATCCCTAGCATCCTTTTCTTACTCCCATCCCTTTGTGGGTAGGTAACATCATCATTGTTCCAAAATGGTAGAAAGGTATCAACCTTCATAGCAGGGCTCACACACTTAGAAAACTGTAGCTCATACTCACTTTGCAATCTCTAAGACTTTCTTTAATACTGAGGCCAACTTAGCAGCCTAGAAAGAAACAAAAGGGAAGTAAGGTGAGCCAACTGTGAGGAAAAGTAGGGTCTGAGCAGTACTGGAAAAGAAAGACGAATATAGGAATGTCCAAGAGCCATGAATGAATGAAACTGCCACAGATCCTGATGCAGAATGAAGTTATCCATCACTGCTGTGCTGGAAGTGTCTCCCAACCTACTGCTGGTTGTGACAGGTGAAAAAAACCTGGCTGTTTTTTAAAGCATACATTAAAATGCTTTTTTTAAAAACAGATAAGCCTAATAGAAATTAGTAATTGATATTAAAGTACAAAGTTACAAGGGACTGACTCTTGTGCAATTTGGTTTTTTATTCCAAAAATAACCAAGCCACTGGCCAAAGGCATGAAACCAGGATTAAGAATAAAAAAAATTTCAGATATGAGGAGATTTGTACTTAATTTATGATGCAAGGGATGTCTCAAAGTTCAGCCAGGTTGCCAGAGCATTGCCCAGTCAAGTTTTGAGTGTTGCCAAAAACAGACTCCACTGCTTCTCTGACCAGCTCATTTCAGTGCTTAAATAAAGTCTTACAGGGAGTGTTTCATTTCACAGATAACTTTATCTGAGCAAGTCTGCATTACCTATGGAAAAAAGTACATCTGCAGTACATATGCAGCCATGGATCTCACTTTCCTGAGGTTCTGTCACTGGGAATATCTAGGGATTATAGTTCAGAGCTAAAGCTTCAAGTTGCCAAGCTCTTCCCTGAAGAGGTACAGATGAAGAATGTTCTTCCACCTGAAGAAAGTTAAGTGTGCAAGAACAAAGGGCACTCTTCATCCGTAAGAAATTATTTCTGAGGCAGTCACTAACACCCACCTCTCCATGACAGTCCCGTAACCCCTCCAATCTGATTTCTTCCTGTTCCCTACAGCCAGGCCACTGTCCCACGTGCGGATATTCAGATACTGAGGTACCAGTACTGCAGATACTCACGTTAAGTCGCACAGCCAAGGGGTTCACAGGTGGGTACATGCTCAGTGCCAGCTCATCAACGCTAGTCAGAAAAGAGGGGAGTAATGGAAGAAATGTTCACAACTCACAGATCCTGGTCGAAGCCTGCACCCACCCTGAATGCAAGTCAGGAGCAACAGTGAGATATCAGTTGTACCTATGGGATGCTTCCCACTGCCTTCTCAGTCACCCGTGTGTCCCTCTCACTGTGGAGTGAGATGTGGTCACAGCTCCATCCCAAACTGAAGTGTATGTTCCTCTCCTGACCTACACAACTCTCAAGAGTTTATGCTGTTAATAGTCCTCCCACCACACCTGTGTCCACCACCTGCTCACAGCTCCAGTATCATAAAGGTTGTTCCTATTCCTCACTCAAGACCTCAAGAAAGACCAGGACTGCTCTAGAGCAAAAAGCAGCACGGGGAGAGTCCTGCTTACCTCGGACTGATCTCATTAGCAATGTCTGCCAGGTCATCCAGCTGAGCAATCTGCTCCGGAGAATCAGCTTTGCCATGGGCCTTCACTGCAGCCAAGACCTTCTTCAGGCAAGCTTTAGAAGCCTTCATTAATCCCATGCAGGAGCTGAGCAGCTGTCGGTCAGCCTCTGACCAATATGTGTCTCTGTTACCCCGAAAGCCCAGCTCTTCATCTTCCATGATGTCCCCGTAGGGATCCTGCCCTTCCACCAGTGCCTGAGAACACAGAGGCACTGAAAACCCAGAGCCTGACATCAATTCCAGCAATACCCAGGAGGAAAGGGAAAACAATCTAGGCATCATATATAATAATTCACGGAGGAATCTCGGTTAATCCTAAAACTAATTAAGAAAATTAAGAAAAACTAATCCACCACTCCAACAGTGCAAACAGCAAGAACCTGGTGAATACTGCCATTCTTACATGACTCTAAATTGCCTCCCCCCTCCCCAGTGCAGGGCATGGCTTTATGGAAATCTTATACAAAGTGAACCAGGCTTGAAAATAAAAACTCATTAAAATCCACGTATAAAACAATAATCTAGGTCATGTCAGAACAAATTTACATTAAAGCCTGTACGTAAAATAATTCTTGTGTTCCATCACTGAACCACCATAGAGGGTGGGTGGGCACTGGAACAGGCTCCCCAGAGAAGTGGGCACAGCCCCAAACCTGCCAGAGTTCAAGGAACATTTGGACAACACTCTCAGGCATGTGGTGGGACTGCTGGGGTTGTCCTGTGCAAGGCCAGGAGCTGGACTCAGTGATCCTTGTGTATCCCTTCCAATTCAGAATATTCTGAGTCTATGAATCCACCACTGCAGGTTCCTCTAAGGTTTAGGGGTTTCCTTACATGTTCCATCTCTTCCACAGCATCCTTGACCACACCTAGACATGCAGCCAGAGCCGACACAACTGCTGCCTGGTTATCTGCAAAAGCAAAAGGATGAAAACTGTGGCACCCCACCGTTTCCAATCAGTTTGCAACAACCTTCATCTAGGTTTGCAATCCCTATAGGATCAAAATTTTGCAGAGCTCAGGGCTGCACTGTTGCCATGCAAAGAATCTGACCTGGTTTCCAAGCTTATACATTTTAAAATCAGTCAAGTTTTTGAGTCATTCTCCGTTCAACCTTCATTGTACCAGCTGGGATGCCCTTGCAAAAGCTCTTGATATTCCAAGACAACATGTCCTAGTTCTGTTGCTCTGCATTTACAACACTCACCTCGTGGCAGGTTAGACACTTGCTCACAGGCCTCCCACACACCTCCAGTTGATATCAGCTGTTCCTGAGACAAGCTGAAACAAAACAAAACCCCCAAAGTTAGAGTCAATAACACCACCGTGCTAGACTCTCTTTTAATTTTCTGCACCAAAGATGATGCACACTAGGAAAAGCTCTGCTGCAAAGATATCACCAACCAACTTGTCCCTAGTATGCCATGTCTGTGTAAAGTCCTTGCTGCCTCCTGACAAGTATACTTGTAACTTTTCCTTCCCTTTTCCCAAAAATTATCACAAAATCACAGAACTGTGTGATTGAAAATTACAACCTCTCCACTGGGGCATTGAGAATTGTGTCTGTGAGCTGGATCATCCCTTCCACTACTTCAGTGGTAGCATCTCGAACCATCTTCCGAAGAGTAGTACCTGGTTGAAATTGAGAAAGAGCAAGAAAGTTGCCACAAAGTCACACTGGCAGAAAGCAACTGCTGAAGATGAACATAGAGACTGCTCTGTTTGTGTGGGTACACTGTATAAATGAAGTTAGAAGTGTTTTGAAGAAAGCAAAATGCTTCCCAGTTCCAAAGGCACTCTAGACAAGGATTTCAACACTTCATAAATTCCAATGCTCAATCAACCACATAACTTCCTACATTATCACTCTCCCACCAATGGAAACCTGCAGCAGCAGACAGTAGCTCACTCATAAACACATCCAAAGTTTACAGAATAGCTAATAATGGGATAACATTCTAATTAAAACTTGCTGATACCTCATGTTAGGCTCTGAAATACTGGGTTTCTCTATACAGTGGTGGTGAAAGAACCACCATCCTATATAGTGGTGACTACCTTGCTGTCACTGTCTCACCTTGGCCCTTGGGGAGCCAGTAGTACACTGTGGCAACTGAAAGAATGGCATTTTGGACATCCTCACTCAGCTTCTGGCAATCCTGAAAATGGAGAGGTAAAAGGATCACCCATGAGTAGCACACAGCTGCACCACATTTAGTAACTTGGATCATTATTCTGAACTGGAGGTCTTTTTTTTCTCTCCTCCAAACACCTGTATGATAAACTTCTCTCAATTCTCTCAATTAAGAGCAGAAATATAGCATATTCTTTCTGTATTCTTCAATATTCTATCTCTATCAGTAACCAGCTGTAGCTGTTAAAGACTATAAGAATACTTCTATTTAGTATGTCTCCCTATCTTACAGAAATTAGTTCCCTAGGCAGTTCTGGAATTATGTTAATACACTCTATAATACACAGCCCATTTAGTCAAGTGAACCAAGAAATACCTGAAGCTTGTCACACACACTGCAATTTCATAGTCTATCACGGCTTTCTCTCACCTCTGCAGAAGGTAGTGGAGGCCTCGAGAATGCCAGACTCAGCTTTGTAGCTTCCTGTGATGTTACTTGGAATGTCTGACCTAAAAAAAAATCCAGTGGGAGCAAAAGAAGAGAAAGTAACTCAGGTAAAAGATAAAAGACCAGAGCAGCTTGGTGAGCAACAGCTCTGATGCTACTACTTGCTTACCATTACATCCAAGCCATACAAACACAAACTAAATCCCACTACAAAGAAAAACTCCCTGGTGCATTTGTGCCATGCATGCTGCTTGTGTCCTGTGTCTGCTTTTTGTCTACTTTTTTTTTCACTTGGCTGGTACTGATAACCAGAACCACAGTCTGCATTCTGGTTCATGACCCCTTCACCAGGATGTGCCAGGAGGCTTTAACACAGACCTTTATAAATCTTGTACCGACAGTTCAGTATCAGCCACACTGCTCTGCCACACTTTGGAGTGTTTGGTGACCAGAGTTAGGGTGGTCAGGCACTGGAATAGGTTGGCCTGGGAGGGGGTGGAGTCACCAACCCTGGGGACGTTTAGGAGGCTGAACCTGGCACTGATGTGGTTTCGGGGTTACAGAGGTAGCGCTGGGTTAAGAGTTGGACTTGATGATTATAAAAGTCTCTTCCAGCCTTGAGGATTCCGTGACTCCATGAGTGGAGGGCACGTCCCACAGCTGGAGACTCGCCGGGGATAGCAGCCCTGCCCCGCACCGGCCCCGCGAGTAGCCGGCCCCGGCCCCGCCCGTACCTAGTGCGTCCCAGAAGCGCGGCAGCTCGAACGGCTCTCGGCCCTCGCCCGGCTCTCCCTCTGCAACGACACAGACAAAGCTCAGCCCGCGGGCAGCCGGCCCGGCTCGGCCTGACCCCCGCCCGGCCCCGGCC
>VXAZ01010072.1:921210-943971 GCA_013399875.1 Gymnorhina tibicen
CCCACAGACACAGCCCCGCCCCACAGAGACAGCCCCGCCCCACAAGAGATAGCACAGCCCCACAGACACAGCACAGCCCCACAAGAGACAGCCCCGCCCCACAGACACAGCACAGCCCCACAGAGGCAGCCCCGCCCCATAGAGACAACACAGCCTGGTTCGCAGCGATACACACTTTATTAGTTAAGAAGCAAATAGGGAAAGCAGTGGGGCTGTGCCCCTGCGTGCGGGTCTGTGGTAAGAAGCGATGCTCACACCCCTCTACATCAGCCGGCGGAGGTCCTCGAAGTTGAGCATGTTGTTGGCTATATCGGACCAGGCCGCGTGGGTCGCCCCATCCATCTCCGAGGCCAGGCTGTTGCTGCTCTCCAGAGTGTGGTTCGTACCGCCGATGACTTCATGGCATTCAGGGCACGTACTCCTCTGCATTGCCCCCCCACACTCCCCAATTACATAGACATGTCCATTTTTGCACTTGAACCAGTGGCCACGGGGACAGCCAATAGCACTGACAATCTGCACCCGCTCTGCTTCAGAAATCCCCAGCCCTGACACGGGCAAGCCAGCATTGATCTTCTTCAGGTGAGCCTTCACTGCAGCCTCATCCTCCTCTGTGAATTTCTTTGTCCCTTCCAGGATCTCACGTGCACTGTTAATCTCTGCTGCAATGTCTGCGGGTATCATCCTGCTTGCTTTGCACCTTGCCAAGAGGCTCAGCAATTCAGTCAGTCTCTGGATCTCAGACTGCAGGTCAGCGAGCTCCTGTCCTGTAAAACTGACGCGTTGTTTATCCAGCCATTCCTGGACTTCATCCACCCTCTTTTTCAGCCCCTTCCTTTCATTCTCATCAATTCTGTTCATAGAGTGAGTTAGGTAGGCTACACGTTTGTAGAAATTAAGCAGGTTCTCAATTAGTCCGATACTCTTTGTGGAGAGAGCAGAAGCTTTTAGTTTAGCTTCCAGCATGATGTACTTAGAGAGTAGATTACTCCTCAGAACATCACACTGCTCCAGCGCAGCCCGCAGTCTCTGTCTGTTAGACTCAATTTCCTGTGCTGGGCCTTGGATTTTCTGTTTCACGCGTTCAATCTCCTCCACGTGCCTTTTCACACTGGTGCCATATCTCAAATTCTTTCTGATGGGTGTCTGACACATAGGGCATACCTTCAGCTTGACAGCATCATCATCTTCATCCATATAATGGTCAAGGCCGTGCGACTCAAAGACATGGCCACAGTCTTCAAGCTGTACAAATCGAGCATCTGGGTCATCCTCAAAGCCAAAAAAGATCTGAGTGAGTTCCTCATGGTCACAAACAAGGCACTTCTTTGGGCAGGGCTCTCCACACAATCCAGCACAGGGATGACCACAGGGCAGTATCTTAGCACAGGGAACATTGCAGCGAGGCCTGTTGCACGGCTCAGAACAAAGGTTGGTACACTGGTAGTGCTGGCACTGCCACTCACATGGCTCAGCACAAGGAACACAGCTTTCCCAACATTTCTTTTTGCACTTACTGTGAATACAATAGTTCTGACATGCCTTCTGACAAGGAGGACATTCTGTAGTACAAGGCTCTTGACATTTGTGGGAGCAGATCAAGTTGCGTGTGCATGGGCTGTTACATGCCTTATGAAATCTTCCTCCAAAGCAAGCATGACAGGAACCTGAACATACATGACCACATGCCAGTGTGACAGAACACTTACTCTCACATTTCACAGCCTCCTCACATCTCGTCCTAATGATCCCACATGCAACTTTCTGCTTGTGGCCACATTTCAGTGTGGCTGTAACCTGTTCAGGACATGACGCTGTGCATATCTGCCCACAAGAATTCCTGCATGTGTGTCCACAGTTTAATTTCTTCTTGCAAGGTTCTAGGCACTTGAATTCCCTCTCTGGAATATGGCATGGCACCATCTGCCTGTGGCCACACTTAGAAATAGTTTTCTCTACCTTCACCATACATTTTCCACAAGGCTCATAACATGACTTTGGGCAGCGGTGCCCATCTGCACAAAGCACCTTTTGACAAGGCTTCAGGCACTGGTACTCTTTGTGCTCCGGGTCATATGGGTGACATGCCCTTGTGCAAACATGTCCACAACTCAGCCTAAACTCACAGGGACGACTACAGCCTCCCTCTGGGACTCTGTTGAAGTCTTCACCTGTAGATACCTGTGTCTTGGTTTCAGGGTGGTTTTGACAGCAAAGCTCCAATGACTGGCCAATGTGACCATTTTTCCCAAGGGTTTGAATGATCTTGTTCCAGAGAGGAACCTTGCCAAGCATTCTCATATTTCCAATACAATAGAGCCCTTTCCTAGCTCTGGATAATGCCACACATATCCGATTAGGGATCTGCAAGAAGCCAGGTCTCTCCTCTTTGTTGCTCCGCACCAGTGACAGCAGAATAATATCATTCTCCTCTCCCTGGTACTTATCTACTACATGAACCTTCACACCTTCAAAGATCTTCACTGGCATGAGCTTACGCAAACAGAAGAGCTGCCCAGAATAAGTAGTGAGAATGGTGATCTGAGAAGGTTCATATCCCTGACACAAGAAGTATTTGCACAGTTCCACTACAAAGTGGGCCTCATGCGGGTTCTGGTGGCTTTTCCCTTCCTGGATCTCTTGCTCAGGAACCTCATGTTCCACAAAGAAGACGTTAGTTGAGACGCCCTGAAACAAGAGGAAGAATGTCAGAAAGAGAATTCTAGTTTCTGTTGCCCCAGCCTGTTTCTATGTCCCTGATTATCCACTCACAGGAAGACTTTTGAACAAATGACTACAGTATGCAGTTACTGTGTTTAGGTGACTTCCTCTTATATTTCCATAGGTTATTAATCAAATTCCCATTTCAGATTATTGGTAACATTTCAGTATCCTAATATGAAATCAGTTCCTGTGGGTGATTTTATTCCTTATCTTTCCAGAGATGTTTCTACTGTACCTTTCCAAGTTATACAAAAGAGAACATGAAGTGTTAGTAACATTTCTCAAAGCATATTCATAGTGTGAACAATGTCTTGTTTTCGCCCTGTGGGAAAAAGATATTAAGTTACCAGTGCACAGGGCTTAGCACTTGCCTAAAACATGCCTCCTCTGTTGCTGCAATAAAAACAAAGCAGCAAGGAAGATTTCTTTTTCACCAGAAAAAACTAGGAATGCTATGACTCCCGTAGTCACTTACCAGCCCATGGTGTGTAGATTTGACTGCTCACCTGTTCAAAAATTGTATTTGTCTTGAGTTTGCAGGGACTTTTTCTTTTTTTTTGCCTATTAACTGGAATTATTCTACCCATAAGAAATTATTGTTCTGCCTGCCAAAACCCAGAGACTGATTTTAACAGGAAAGAACAGTTTTTGAATATCAAACACAGATCTCTGGTTTTCCAAGGTGTCCTTAGTGGCATAGTGTCCAGTGGAGTAGAACCTATGTTGGTTATTTTACTAGCTGGGAAGATTCAATTTTGATGTCTTTCGGTATCTCAAGTTTGTTTTAAGGCCAGATGAAACCACAAGAGTCTCTAAAATAGATTCTTGTAGGAGAAATGGGGTAAAATTTGGTGGTCTCTCAAGTTGTTGTGTGTTTTGGGTGGTATTTTTCTTGTTTGTTGGGGTTTTGATTGGTTGGATTTTGGAGGGGGTTTATTTGGGTTTCTAATTCATTTCACTAAATCATCTTTTACAAAGACTTGATCTGGATTTCAAGATACCGAAAGAGGACCTGCCACTTTCCCAGATAGCTTATTCTAATAATTAAATCTTCACTATTAATTTTCTCTTGTCTAACTTCAGCATTCTGCTATAGTTTTCAGTATGCTTCCCTCATCCAGTTAAAGAACTTTTAACTAATTAGTACTGCTTTTTTTATGAAGACAGATTTACATAGGCTAAGCTACTGTAACACTATTTCTGTAACTGCCTCCAGTCTTTCTCCCAGGGTATTCAGTGGCTTGTGTTTCAGACATCCAAGGCCATCAGTGTAACAGTGTAACTTTGGCTCAGACTTCTGGGAAAACAGTTCAGTTGTGACAGAGAGCTGTGAGCGAGTCTGCAAAAATGGGCTATGCAAGATAGGCAAGGGAAAATTACAGACAGAGAGATGATTGTAAACAGTTCAAAGATGCAAGAAAAGCACCAACATAGAGATACATGAAGTCCTGATTACAGTGAGGAAATACAAATCAGAAAACGGGGAGTGAGAGTTGAGATGGAAGCTCAGTACCATTAAGGAAGAAGCAAAGACTGACGCTTCTGACTGATACCCAAGGCAAGCATTCTAATAACTTACTAAATTCTGGCTGTTTATTGTGCATGTTAGATAATAAGTGATTACTTTGTACTGGTAAGCTGCATAGATTTTCTTTGCAGATGTTGCTTATTGGCAAAATGCCGAAACAGAGAACCCAAGGAAAAAGGGTTCCAGTAATCCTGTCACCTATCTTATGCTGGAGTTTCACATATTATGCTTTAAGTCTTTCATTTAAGATTTCTTCCTAGCTTTCAAACTCCTGCAATTCGTTTGTTCCCCCTTCCATTTCTTACTGTTCTTTTAAAGTCATTGGTACTGGATCCATTTCCAGTGCCCACCACTAATGCCAGAAGAACTACAGATTACTTGCCTAATTCTATACCACACAATTCCTTGATTTGGGTATAAATTTCAAGAGCTGAATTTGACCTAAGAGTTTGAAATCCTCAAACACTGTATTTTACAGAAACTCATTTAGCCAGTAACAGGGGACAAAAGCAAAACTCACTTTTATATTCTCATATTCCAGGACAGAGGGATGGTTCTCCAGCTTTTGGTATATATGAGGACTGATAAGCTGGGCAATTTCAGGGCGCATGCGGTGCTGAAACACAAAACAGTTTTATCAGTCTTGAGGAAGGAGCACCATATTTCCCTGTCAATATTCTGTTGCTCCACTGCACAGACGGTGGCTGAATACAAGACAAGGATGACTTTTCAGTAAGAGATAAGAAGGGAGCACTTCCCAATCCCCGCTCTCCCCATTGCTGACACCATCAACAACTACGGGAGTGGTAGTAGCAGAGTATCTTCAAGAAAATCACTTGGTAAGGTTGTTGTACAAGAATGCTGGTTTCAGTGCAAATCTAAGCACACTTAAGAGATAACAAAAGCCAGCACTTCACCCTAACTACTAAATGAGCTCTTGCAGGTGCTTTTAATACAGGACTGCTGGTGGTTGAATTAACTTCCCTGGGCACCAAGATAGATGATTATAGCAATTTAGCAGGAAGCAGCCTGAGAAGAATTGTGCTGTCTCACTCTGCAAAGTTCTGGAAGTTTCAGTTGCCACAATAAACCATGTTCCTCACATGAAAACATGAGAACCACAGTGCTGTGGACAATATCACTAAGTAACTGAAAATACACTGGAACTGTCTGTGTCAGTTTGACAGCTCCTACCACTCTTCTCAGAAGTTAGATAGTATAGTCTTTTCTTTTAGGCTGCTCTTACAGTAGAAATATAAATTTGACTGTATTACAAACTTAACCTAAATACAAATGCCATGGAGTTTTTTATAGCTCTTCCTTACTTGGTACTTCAGACAGACAAAGGGGAAATCCACTTTGATCAGACGTTCAAAGAGAGAGACTTCGAGGTTGAAGTTCTTGGCCAGGTCATATACATTTGCACTAGGCTGCAACTGAAAGACAAGGGATAGGAGGTCCATGTTTTAGCACTTTTCCTATGTGTTAGTAGGATTTTTCACTCTCGTTTTCTGTGACTGGTCCCCCACTGAAACACCAGAGACTGGATTTTTGTAGAAGTGCTAAATATCAAAGCTAAATACAGTCACAATCAAAGCACATGTAAAATTTTATCAGTTAAACTAAAACACCAGTCCCACAGGAGCTCTACTGTAAAACTACAGGAAACAGGACCTGTGGTATCTGTGGAAGCTGGGGAGCGACAAGCCTTGGCAATTTTCCCACACGGTGTTTGGTTATACAGTTCGTGTTCATTAGCACAGCAGATAGAGACGTTAGTCACGAAAGTTACCTGCTGGTGATCTCCAATGAGGATGAGGTGCTGGCAATCTTTACTCAGAGTAGTAATGGTGTGAGCCTCAAGCACCTCTGCTGCCTCTTCTACAATGACAATTTTCGGCCTTACATTCTGCAAGATCCGTCGGTATTTGGCAGCACCTGAGTAAGGACAGAAGATAAACCTTAGGATATAACTATATTCAAGCAATAAGAGAAGAGTTTTCACAGAGAGGAGTAGGCTCTGTCTCAGAAAAGCCTGGGGTTCTTCCCAAGATTCCCCAATTCAACATTCAGCTTTTTGAATTTTAAAACAGCACCATACCAGAGATGGCTTCTATATGAAGAGTTATTAAGGAAGGCAGACGGGGATTAGTCCTATGCCTGCCTTGGTCCTTTCTCAGTGCTCTCTTCAGACAAAAGATACACTCAATACATTGTTCTACACACATAAGTAAGCCTAAATTTTCTCTCCAAAGGGACATACTACAATGACCTTGACACTACCATCTCCAGAAAGTGCTGTGGGAGTAGCAATAGATATCAGCTGTGCCTTACTAAGGCACAAGTGGTGCAGTTCTGTTAAAAGAACGCTGCTCAGGACAGGGGCAGTGCAAAAGGGCACAGAAGCTGCTCATGCCGCTAATTAACAACTCTCACAACAGCCCTGTTTGCAAAGGGAGTCAGAGATTAAAAAGGCTCCAGACTAATGCAGAGCCTGACCCAGGCTGTGAAGCAGCACATAATAATAATAATCTTTCAGGAAAAAGGTTCTTTAAACATGACTAGAAGCAATACAATACTGGTTTGTTTCCCAGCTGCTCTGCACCTGTAGTTGTCATCCCCACAATTCTGGCCTCATTGAGAATGCAGAGATCTTGCTCCAGCTTCAGTTCTTTCAGTCTTTCTGCTGCTGCCTGATACCGCTGTTCATGCTCCAGAATGTCCTCTCGAATAAAACCCTGGTAAGACTTCAGCCAAAGCCTGGGAAGAAAGTGCCATTATCACACACTGCAAGGAAAACAAGAAGGTGATCCACAAGTTCTGACTGGATTAAGTTCAAAACTTCCCCCATGTCTTTTGGACAACAGAATATTACCATCTGTACTTAGTCCTGAACATGTAAAAGTGCAGGGGATGACATTGTTTCCCATGCAGTACAAGGAAGGTAAGGACAAGCCTGTTCAAACAAGGAGCTGAACAGGTACAGGCAGAAACATCATGGCTTGACAGTTTGCAAACTGGAACGATCCTAGGAAACACTTGCCTGACAGGCCCTGCAAAATAGCTTTGTCACCTGTAAAGCCTCCAGCGGGAGCTCAAGTCAAGTTGCCACACATCCTGAATAGCATTGGCCTCTAACTCTGTCATTATGTTTGTTTTACGGAGCTCAGCCTTCATCCTCTGCTTAATTTTCCTCCTCTGGCCAGGAGTTATCTGCAAAAAAAAAAAAAAAAAGCTCCCCAATAAGCAGTACAGCACAAAGATTCTTTTATTCTTTTATATTAGCATCCCCATGTTATTCTTTACATAGTCATGCTAATGCATGCAGTTACCTCCCACTGCATGGTCATGGCACTGGGTAGTCCATGAACAGGTCTGTCATCTTTCTTCTTCCTCCTCCAAGGGTTTGCTGTCTTTTCATCCTCAATCACTCTCTCAGCTTCAATCAGGTCAGCCATCTCTGGGATCTCCAAAAGCTCCTCTTCTGCTTCATCTTCCCTCTCCTCCTCTCCTTCCTCCTGACCACCTGTGAGAGTCACCAGTCACATGCAGTAAGCCACAGCTATTCTATCAGTAGCAGCAGTCAGATCACTACATGGAAATCAGGGTTAATCTTCTTTCCACTCCCTCACAGTTTCACACATCATTCTGTGCCTGTTAAGTAGCAGTGTCTCCTTTCTGGTGTACATACACTGCCTAGGTAAACACACTTGTAGAGGATGCGTGTGGAGTGGGTGTGTTTTTGATGTTTGGTTTTTTTTTGTTTTGTTTGTTTTACCTGGATTTTCAGCCCATATATTCTCTGCAGCATTCTGGGTGAAAGCAGTTACACCAAGTCCCAGCCACTCCAGAATCAATGAATGTCGTGAACCAGTGTCGTATAACTCAGTGTCCTCCTAATACAGGGAAAGTAAAATCAGCCAGGCCTATTGCACTTCAGAATCTTAGGATGGTGCCAAAACAGCACCCTACAGCAGCAGCAACTAGGACAAGTCCCCCTAAGAGACCCTCCAGAGCTAGAAAGTCCAAGCAGCCCCAGATCTTCAGAAAGGGCACCCCTCCTCCCCTTCCGTTTAAGAGGCTTTCCTTTGGGTACTTGCATTTTTATGCTGCTTAAAGATCACTTAGAATCTCTTCAGTTTAAAGGAGCAAAATTCAAAGCCCCTGCTTGCCCTGCCTGTCTAGACTACTGTCATTTGGCACAGCTTGGTGTTCACTCCCTCACTTTCCCGGTAACCAAATGATGCTAATGATGCTAAAAAGATGTGTGCTGGGGGAAGCTCAGACCCATTAGCAGAAAGGATATAAAGCATGCACTGGGGCTGCTTGACTCAGGGACCTCTCTTACCAGAGCCGTTTTCAGGCTGGCCCAGTGCTGGGGGGCCATGTGCGGTTTCAAGTAGAACTCAGGCAGAACTCTGTCGGTCGTGTCCTCCAACTGGTTCGCTCCTTCAAGGAGCTCCCGCTCAATCTCTTTCATCTCATTCATTATCTACTCATAACAAAGAGAAGGAAGGCAGCGTCACACTCAGAGAAACAAAGTTCACTAACAGCAGGACAGAAAACTGACAGAAGAATTAAAAGGCCAAATTCAGCCTTCAGTAAATTCAGTAAAACAAGGTGAAAGGCCAGGTGTGGGGGAGGTTTATTATCTCCTCCAATGCACAGGCAACCCAGTCCCAGCATCTCTGGGGAGGTCTGCACATACATATTCATACTCTCTGGGGAGGTAGTCTGGGACGTCATATCTGGAGATAAACCTCCTCAGCTCCTTCAAGGTGAATCTGTGCAGGCCTGCACTGCTACTCCTGCCCCCAATACGCACTATTCCATATTCTTGAAATGAGAGTATTCCTGCGAATGAAAGAGAAATATTAGAACTAAGGGCCAAGCTCAGTTTTCAGCAGTACAACAAGAGGTAGGAAAAACACCCTTTGACTGCAAATCCTACACTGGTGTGCTCTGAGTGAAGTTTTTTTAATCTGTATCAATGGGGCTAGAGTCACTAGAAAGAACAAACCAAAATGTAGGTTATCATGCCATATGATGTGCAGAGTAAAAGTTATAGTATAGTTTTTTATTACAGGTTCTAATAACAGGTTGCCCAGAGAATTTGTGGATGCATTATCCCTTGAAGTGTTCAAGGCCAGGCTGGACAGAGCTTGGAGCAACCTGGTCTAGTGGAAGGTGCCCCTGTCCATGGCAGGTGGGTTGGAACTAGATGTCCTTTAAGGTCCTTCCAACCCAAACCATTCTATGATTCTATGATTCTACCTCCATCCGGCTTGCAGGTACTCTTACCTTCTAAGAACTGATCCAGTGCATGGTTAGTGTAGCAGACTATAAGGATGGGACCCTTCTGGTAAACGTTTTGCCACGCACGCTCATTAGTCAAGAGAGCCTGAACAATCTTCAAACCCACGTAAGTCTTTCCTGCAAAACAAGCTCAGAATCAGAAAAGGGTAATCCACCCTCTATGAGTGACTTGAAACATAGAATTCACCAAAAACAGATACAAGACTTCTTTCTAGGCTGCCAATTTGGTCTGTACCAAGAGAACTGACCCCAGGCGGTAACTAGCTTACAAAATGTAGACAAAGTAATATGACACGGACTTCCTGACCTGTAGTTGAGCAAGGCCACAGTCTGCAAGAATATTATATTTTGGATAATACACCAGACCTGGACACAGGGTTTTCTCTCCCACTGCATCGCCCAGCCCACTCTGATACTGGCATCATACATGACATTTGGCTGCACATGAAACATCCACGTACTAGTGGAATACAAGCACTGGTGCTTGTTGAGTTCAGGTACCATTTAAAACAATTACAGTTCATCTTGTAATACTTTATTCACACAATGGTTCATGGCTGAATGCTCCCAACACTCTAACATGCCATGAAGACAAGTAGGAGAGTACTGCACAGCAAGAGGGACCATATTCTCAAAGGTGATTGAAAACTTCTTCACCCCAATATACAAGCACAGCCAACAGTGAAGTTGGTGTCTACTTGCATGTAGGTGGGCAAAGATCAGGCATGGGTATTTGAGAATATTAACTATCTCCACAGCTCACAGTAACTGGGCCACTCAAACATCAATTAGCCACAGGACTAAAGCTTTGGAGACAGTACAGCTGTTTTTCTCTGAAGTTAATCTCCCTAGATGGGGGAATCAACGAGAACTTCCGAAATTACAGAGCCTTTAAGCAAATTTTTCTCACCAGTGCCAGGAGGTCCTTGGATAATAGCCAGCTCCTTGGTGAGTGCAAGATTCAATGCTTGCATCTGAGACTCATCTAATCTCAAGGCTTCCATTGAAAGCCATTGATTAGGATCTAGAATGTAGACATTTTTCAAGCTATCAGGGCACTTCTCTTTACGTGAAGTCTTCACCAAGGGTACAAGGTTGTAGGCAGTATCCTCTGTCACGTATGCCGGCTCCTTCACCTGTGCATCGCATTCCACAATGTACTTCTGGAATGGGATATCTGATTCCCGCATTTTCTGCAACCCTTCTAACACATGCCGATAGGCCTCAAAGTAGGCAGTTGTCTCTACCATGAGGAAAGAGTCTGAGGGTTGAACCTCTGCCAGCAGCACCTGGCTGTCTTCATCAAAACACAGCTCCACAATCCCATCAACAAGATCTTCAGCATTACGATTAGAAACAGTGGCAAAAAGGAATGTTTCAAAGTGGTCTTGGGACATGCAGACTAGGGATCCATATAGCAACCGTTTAGAATTCCGCCACTGTACGAACCTCAATGGACTTGTGTCAAACTGGACCTTGTAAACGATACCAGTTGAGGCACAACGTGGGGCAATAATCCGTGCGTCAAAGTAGATCCTGATATCATCAAATTTTTTCTTTCTCAAATTTCTGTCCTGGAGGTTCTGCAAAACCTCCGTGATACCTTCCCTTAAAGGCCTTACAAAGTCTTCTCTCAAAAGTCGGAAGTGGGTGTCAAGATAAACGCTGGTGCTTTCATATCTTCCAGAAACAAAATTGGGACGCAGAACAGGTTTCTCATTACAGTGTATCTCATCATATGTTGGATAAATGCTCATGATACGATAGCTTTCTTCTTGCCCATCTTGAGGCTGCATAAATGTACAGTTATCAGCCCTCAGTGTGCCTTCACGTCTCTTCTCCTGCAGATGCTGCATGAGCATCTGGACTTTATTGAGATTCTTCTCTGTCTCTTCTGTGATGTCCACACCACAAGCTCTCAGGGCATTTATGGATGCTGGCAAGAGTGTCAAGAGAATGGAGATTTTCTGCACAGAGCTGGCTGGGAAAGTACTTATCAGGTGCTGAAGAAGTAAAATGATGTTGCTGATATGCTCAGGGTACTTATGGCGTACAGCAGGAACTACTTCTGTTACCATGTCAGACACATACTGTGGCAGGCAGATCTTGAGAAAGTTGGACTCCTTCACAACTCCAAGAATGTGTTGGACACTCTGTCTATCCATTTGGGAACTGCATGCTTTTCGAAGCACCTGGCAAATGAGCTGAACGAAATTGTAGTTCATAGCTGTTTGGGAAAGAAGTTCCTTCAACCCCGAACCGGAAGCAAGCGTGATGACAACTTCTGAGGGGTCTTTCTCGAGGAGACTTTCTAGGAATTTATAGCCAATCCTTCTGGCGTGCCGAGGCTGCTCACCGTGGTGGGCACCACCTCGGGTAGCATTCTGGTTGAAATGAGGATTCTCCCGAGGTCGCATCCTCCATCTGCTATCTTCATTTTCCCACCCACTCCTCAGCCCTCTCCCTCTAGCTCCTCCCTGAGCTTGTCCATCTTGACACCTCCTTCCCCTGCTTCCATCTTCTTGCTCATTCCAGGGTCCTCTGGTCCTCTCACGGGCTTGTCCAAGCTGATACCTCCTTCCCCTAAATGCATTTTCTTGCTCATTCCGGGGTCCTCTGCCCTTCTCATGTGTTTGCCCACCTTGATACCTCATTCTCCTTCCCTCATTCTCCTGTTTAGTACTGAATCCTGTGGCTCCACTGTTGGCCTGTTCACCTTGGATTCTTAGTTTAATCATACTTGATTGAGGACCCCATGAAATCAAACCGCCAAATCTGTCCTCTCTTTGCCCAAGTAGAAGAGTATCACTACTCTGTTGGAGGTTTTCCCCTAATTGAGGTGCCTGGCCTGATACATTATTTGTTCTGTTTCTGCCTCTTCCTATAAAGCCAGTGTCCAAACGACGTGCATGCCCTTAAAAAAATGAAAAACAAAAAGACACTCCTTATTATAAATCAACCGCATTCACATGCCTCCAACAAAGATGAATGAGCATATTGACCTGATAGTCAGCATATTTTGAGCATTTGACATCAAATTTTAAAAGTATTATATTTGCACACAGACTTTCACAGACTTTTTCTAACTGCTAAAGAGAGTGCCATGCTTAGAGTTCACTTGAGCTACGAAGACACTAAAACCAAAACTTTTCTCCACAGAACTGAAAGCAGAAGTAAGAAGGTGAAAGATAAAGTTTCCTGGACAGGACAGCATTTCCTCGGGAGTTAGTCATTAGTGAAACAATGACAGAGGACGCCACAGCTGACTTGAACTGGGTGTATAGAGCACACTCAAAACTTGGAGCTCCTGGTCCAAGTGCAGCCTCTCGGAGCAGCCGGAAGCACGGCCCATGGAGCCTTTATCAGCCTCCCCTTAGGAGGAGGACGCTTAGGGAAGCATTTTCTGCTAGCAGAAACAAATAGCAAGAGGCTGCTGCAGCACATCACCGCAACATGGCCCCAAACAGACTCCAAGGGCAAAAAAGAAAGTGTTGAAACTCAGCCTTAAGAGAAAATTTCGCTGTACACAGGCAAGGGCGTAGCGGATCCCCCTGTACCAGCACCACACCCAGCCCTCCTGCCCTGCATTCCCCGGGGGACCCTCACCTCTCGCTCCACCTCGGGGGTGCCAGACACGAGATTCCTGCCCAGGACCCTCCATCGCCCGGCCGGGGACTGCTCCGGGTCTGTTCCAGCTCTCCGGAGGGAGGGCAGCGCTGGGCGCTGGGGACCGTGGCGCTCCTGCCGCCGAACGCGGGCGATGCTGCGCTGCGCTCCCCGCGCAGCCCGGGAGCCGCCGGCTCTGCCCCGACACGCCCCAGCGCTTCGCCTTATAGTTCCCCGCAAAGTTTCACTTTCCAGTTCCCCGCAAGTCCCGCCCGGTGGGCAGAGCCCCCGCCCCTCGTCATCGGCGGGCAGCGCCCCTGAAACGAAGCTTCTCCTTCTCTCTCCGGCTTCCGCGGGAAGGGAAAGCGAAGAGAAGAAGGAAAGCGCAAAGGATGGCACACACATCCGATCACTATCTATCCGACCCTGGCACGTCCGCTTTCGGTTTCCTTTCCCGGCATTGCGGGGCGGGGGCAGCCGCGGCTCTGCCCACCCGCCCGGGCCCAGCCCCCAGCTCGGCCCGGCCCAGCGCACGCGTGGCCCGCGGGGTTCCGGGTCAGAGCCATGGCCACGCTGGAGAGCCTGGGCCTGGTGGGCACCATCGCCGAGGGGGACGTGGTGCCCGTGGACTCCGAATCTGGCGACTCCGAGGATGAGGAGGTGGGGCCGGGCGGGCGCGGGAGCCGCGGGCCGGGGCGGTTCGGCGGGGCCGGGCTGCGGTCCTTGCTCACGGGTGTTACCGCAGGAGCTGTGCCGGCCGCCGGGCCCCAGGCGGCGGGGAGCCTCCCGCGGGGTCTTCAGCGCCGACTTCGTGTTCGGGGAGGCGGAGGCCGGCGGGGAGGACGCCTGGACGGCGGCGCTGCGGCAGCTCCGCGGCAAGGTGAGGCCTGAGGCCGGGATGGAGCTGCGGTGCCAGAGGCCACAGCGCCCGCTGCTCTCCTGGGCTCCTCTTACAGCTCCCCTGTTGTGATTTTCTGCCTAGAAAGCGGCTACGACGCTGGATGAGAAGATTGAGAAAGTGAGACAGAAAAGGAAGCTCCAGGTCAGAGTCTTTCTCATTGCTGAAAAGAGTGGTATGTGTTTGGCCATTCCCTCAGCCACAGTGCTCTGGCTGCAGCTCATCACTTCGGCTGGGTTTGCTGCCACATGGGATGTGTTGCTGAATGGATGAGGTTGCAAAATTATTAATGATTAAAGTTATGCAAAACCATGGTTTTGTGAATGGGCTCATAATAACAAATACAGGCTCACAAAGGATTGAAGTTTCTTTTTCATCCTTTTAAAAGTATTTTCATATTTTTTTTTAGGAAAGGGAAGCTAAACAAGCAAAAGTGAAAGATGAAGATGCGGAGGCTGAAGATGATCAAACCAAAAAGGAGTGTGAGGATTGCAGTAGGGATGAAGAAGATGTGGAGTCTGAGTATTCACTGGATGATGAAAGTATCTTCACAAAAGCAGGTATCAGCAGTACACACAGAGATGGTCAAGAATCTGACACAGTATTGGCTCACTGGAGAAGAGGCTGTAATGAAGTCTTGCTGGGAGTGGGCAAGAACCTTTTATATTTTGTTTGCCTTCTGCAACATTCCTTCTGATTTTAATCAAGCTTATTTTGAATGGTAACATAATTGAACTCATCCCTGAAGAAAGATAGTTCACAACATCTTGTTATAGGTTTAGCTGTGCTTGTTAATTCCTGTCACATTTCTCTTTCTCTCCAGACAAGGTCAAAGTGAAGGAAAAGAGGAGATCAAAAAAGGGAGAAGTGGTGAGTGTTAAAAACTAGTCAAATTCCTCCAGCATTTCTTGTGGAGGAATTTGCTTTGGTTAACAAATTGTAGCTCAAAAACCAGCCCAGGGCTCTTTGATAACATGTTGTGTTGCTGCCTGTGTTCCAGTTTTGTTGTTGTTCCTGTTTCTAGGAAGCAGAGAGCTTTTTTGAAGATGCCTCTCAATATGATGATAACTTGTCATTCCAGGACATGAATCTTTCACGACCTTTGCTAAAGGTATTTATCTGGTTGATTTATTACATGTTACTCTGAAGAATGTTGTACAGCCTCCCTGCCACCAATCAGAACTGTCAAATTTCTCTTTGCTTTGTAACCTCTCTGACAAGGAAATCATCTGGGAGCTAGTGTAAAAGTCCTTTAGGAGCTGTTATTACAAATTAATGGAAATTATTCTTTGATTGTGTCAATCAAAGATTGAATGTGTCAACACCATTTTGAGTGAGACTTGTCACAGCACGGTTGAGGTTGGAAGGGACATTGGAGGTCATCTTGTCCAACCCCTGCTCAAGCAGGGCCACCCAGAGCTGCTGCCCAGGAACGTGTCCAAATGGCTTTGAATATCTCCAAGGATGGAGACTGCAACCTCTCTGGGCCCCCTGTGCTGATGCTTGGTCACCCTCGGGGGGAAAAAGTGGTTCCTGGTGTTTAGAGGGAACCTAAACACATATATTACCATGATTCAGTTTGTGCCCATTGCACCTGTCTCTCTCTCCATTCTCCTTCCACCCTCCTATCAGGTATTTATTAACACTGACAAGTTTCCCCCCGGAGCTTTCTCTTCTCCAGGCTGAACAGTCCTGGCTCTGTCAGCCTTTCCCCATATGTGAGGTGCTCCCAGGCTCTTCATAATCTTTGTAGCCCTTTGCTGCTGTCTCTCCAGTATGTCCATGTGTCTTGTACTCAGTGAGTCCAGAGCTGGACACAGTACTTGTGGTGTGGCCGTACCAGAGACAGAGTTTAATTGCTCTCTCTCCTCTGTAGGCAGTCACAGCTCTTGGCTTCAAGCAACCAACCCCAATTCAGAAGGCTTGTATCCCAGTGGGGCTTCTGGGAAAGGATATTTGTGCTTGTGCTGCCACTGGGACAGGTAGGGGGTTGAACAGGGCACTAGAAACAGAGAATTAGCTATTCACAATAACTGGTAACCAGTCCTTTTTTTTTTTTTTTTTTTTTTTTTNTTTGGAGCGGATTTTTTTTTTTCCCCAGGTAAAACAGCTGCCTTCATCTTGCCTGTCCTTGAGCGCCTGATTTACAAACCTCGTCAGGCTCCAATAACACGTGTACTGGTTCTGGTGCCAACACGAGAACTGGGCATTCAGGTGCACTCTGTCACAAAACAGCTGGCACAGTTCAGCAGTGTCACAACTTGCCTGGCAGTAGGTGAGTGTTATGTTACTTAGTGAACTGTACAGCTCACTGTAAACCACTATATGGAACTGGGAATTCTGTGTTGTAAAACTGGAGGCTGTATGGTTATTATGCTTCTAGTAGATATGTTGGGGTTTAAAATCTTGCTTTCCAGTATTTTGCTGTACTTGTTTACTGGTTTCTGAGAAAGAAAATGTGGGGTCATTTCTGGTTTTGAATGTGGTTTAATCTGAGGTGCTTCCCATTCCTCAGGCAATTTGCGTCCATGTACTCTGCTGCAGTGTGCTCCTGGGGTCAGCAATCTGTATTCCCTCTCTTTCAGGTGGCTTGGATGTGAAGACTCAGGAAGCGGCTCTGCGCTCTGGGCCAGACATTCTTATTGCCACTCCTGGGCGACTGATTGATCATCTCCACAACTGTCCTTCTTTCCACCTGAGCAGTGTTGAGGTGCTGATTTTGGATGAAGCAGACAGGTAGGGTAAGCAGGACAGCAGTGAAAAACATGGCAGTTTTCTGCTTTCCTTTCCCTAGGCTGTCGGGCTGTCCTTGTTGTCCTGCCTTATGTAATGTTTCTTGGCTAGGCCCAGGTGAAGCTGCTTACCTTGCTGTTTTTCTCCTGTGTAGGATGCTGGATGAATACTTTGAGGAACAGATGAAGGAAATAATCAGGTTGTGTTCCCACCACCGTCAGACAATGCTTTTCTCTGCCACAATGACTGAGGAGGTGAGACAAGCTGCTCAGAAGCATATTGAGGCAGGAAGTTAATGGGAGTTTTTCAGGTCTTTTACCAGAAGCCATGTGGACTTCTTTTCTTAATCTGTTTTTGTAGGTGAAAGATTTGGCTTCTGTTTCCCTGAAGAATCCCGTTCGAATTTTTGTGAACAGCAACACAGATGTTGCGCCTTTCCTGCGGCAGGAATTTATCCGGATCAGGCCCAACCGGGAGGGGGACCGGGAGGCCATTGTAACAGGTCAGTGATGAGCCAAGGCAAGCTGGAATCAGTAAGTGACTATGGAGCAGGCTTCTGAGAGGACTTTCTTTTAGCTCTGCTGACGCGAACGTTCCAAGATCACGTGATGCTTTTCACCCAGACCAAGAAGCAAGCTCACCGCATGCACATCCTGCTCGGACTGATGGGCCTGCGGGTTGGGGAGCTTCATGGGAACCTCTCTCAGACACAGCGGCTGGAATCACTCAGGTACTAGCAGGCTTAGTTGGCAAGCCTAGCCTGGAAAGAAATTCCAAGTTGGAAGTTTTAGGGCAGAAGTAGATAGCTGCATACATTGCTAATGCATTTGCTTTCTCTGCTCAGGCGCTTTAAGGATGAGCAGATTGATATCCTGGTAGCTACAGATGTGGCTGCACGTGGACTCGATATTGAAGGTGTTAAAACAGTGAGTATTTGAAATACTGAGCTTTTTAATGAGGTCTTTCATGTTGTTTCCCTATTAACACTGTTTCTGTCACAGGTAATCAATTTTACCATGCCTAACACCATCAAACACTATGTCCACCGTGTGGGTCGGACAGCCAGGGCAGGCAAGGCTGGTCGTTCAGTTTCACTTGTGGGTGAGGAAGAGCGCAAGATGCTGAAGGAGATTGTCAAGACTGCTAAAACAGCAGTGAAAGCCAGAATCCTCCCCCAAGGTATGTGCTTTACTGAGGTGAAGAGCTGGAGAGAGTACACAGGGAATATCGTGGTACAGAGGGACACTAAAAGAGGTGCTGAAAAACAAGATGGACTTCACATGAGCTGGCTCTGATGTTCCATGTGTATTGGTTTCAGATGTCATATTGAAATTTCGGGAGAAGATTGAGAATCTAGAGAAAGATATCTATGCAGTTCTGTGCTTGGAGCGTGAGGAACGTGAGATGCAGCAGTCAGAGGCCCAGGTAAGCAATTTTTTTAGTATCTAGTGTAGATATCGTCCATTATGAGGTTACCCTAAGTGTACTTAACCTGCCTACTTTAGAAAGTGAAGAGAGGAGTATTTTTTAGCAATGAGCTCACATCTTGCCTGAATTATCACAGATCAACAAGGCAAAGAAGCAGCTGGAGACAGGAAAAAAAGAGACTGGGAGTGAGGGTTTGGAGCGGAGCTGGTTCCAGACCCGTGAGGAGAGGAAGAAAGAGAAATGTGAGCCATGACATTGTTGCCATGTTAAATTCTATAGCTGCAGCTGTCCTCTGCTCTGTGCTTTAAGAGCTTCTTCTTCTGTTTTTCCTTCCAGTGGCTAAAGCCCTGCAGGAATTTGACCTAGCATTAAGAGGGAAAAAGAAAAGGAAGAAATTTGTACAGGACACACAGAAAAAAGCCCAAATGACAGTGAGTACATTTGTGAACAAGTGGGACCCTGGGTGGACTATCATAGTTTTCCTTTAGCAAAGCTTCACATCACCAAAACTTGTATTTTAACACCTTTCAGCCAGAGGAAAGGTCGCAGTTTGAAATCTTGAAATCTCAAATGTATGCTGAGCGGCTGGCAAAGAGGAATCGCCGAGCAAAGAGAGCCAGAGCCTTGCCAGAAGAGGAGCCAGCAGCAGCACCAGCAGGTAGGGATCTTTGTTTTACAGCTAACATTGTGTCACTTACTTTGCTAGAAAGTTAAGTTAGTTTGTATAGAGGGAGGCACTGATCTTTGAAGGAATGGCCACAAGTGCTGGCCAATGCTTGCCTCATGCTTAGGCTAATTGTTGTGTTCCAGAGTACTGTGATGTACACTGTGGCCTTCCATTTACAACCAGTGTTCTGATTATTATTTCTTAGGTCCCAAGAAGAAGAAGAAATTGTCTGTGTTTGACGAAGAGCTGACCAACACGAGCAGGAAGGCTCTGAAGCAGTACCGTGCCGGGTAAGGTCTTAGCAGGTCTACATTAGTGCAGACCGTAGTCGATGAGAATTTGTTTGCATCTCTCTACTTCCTCAGGGATACTTTGACTGATATTGGGGGAAGAGGTGGGCAGGGTTCTTTTGAGAAATACTTGTCCTGATGTAATTCTGTGACTTGTCTGATACAATTCTGTGACTTGTCCCTCCCCTCTCTCTCAAAAGCCCATCATTTGAAGATCGAAAACGCTTGGGTATTGCCCAACGCAGGAAAGGAGGAAACTTCAAATCCAAGTCCAGGTATAGCTCCCTTTACTTTCTTATTCACATTTTGGGGCTTTTTCCCTGCTTTCTTCTTCCTTCTCTTGTGATCATTTAAAGGCCCTTGCTAAAAGGTTTCAGTTCTGCAGTGCCCTCTTACTGCAGGTCTGATGCGCAGGGTAATCAAGGATAGTGCCTTTAACAGCACATTCCTAGGCTTCTACTTGGGAGACCATTTTGCCTAGAAAATGCTCAGTGCTGCTCCTTATCTGTCATTTAGAGTTGGGCTGATGGAATGTTATTTCAATTATCTTCTTTCAGGTACAAGAGAAAGTAAGAACTGTTGCCAATTACCAAACAGGTAATTTCAGACACACTGTACAGGCCCTCAGTTTCTTTGTACTGGAAGGAGACATCTTCAGTAGAATTGAAGATTTTCTTCAAGTTCTGGAATAACTTTGGGATGTTTGTCAATGCCTGGTTGAAGACTGAAAACATCTGTAGCAGCCGATGGAATAAAGGATTATTTTTCTTTTAAGAGGTTTTACTCTTTTATGGATAGCTGGGAACAACTACAAGCTGGCATATATACTGTTTTTCTAATTCATGTATGTCAAGTGGTCTTTAATGCTTTGTTCATATACTTATGTGATCTCAAATAATTAATAGAGCTGAAAAGGATTTTTGTGGTCCAGATTTCAAACTACGTGTCACAAAGATGGTTTTTTAATTTTTTACCATCTCTGCTCTCCCTGGGTTTTTTTTTCCATCAGCCTTGCTAAATTTCATTGCTATGCCTTAATAAGGAACACAGGCCAACTGTTAATTTCTGAGCTGTCTATACATATTAAGCATTTTTCTTCAAACCTGCTTTTCTCAGATGACCCAAGTGCAGCATTAAAAAGTAACAGCTACACTCCTGACATAGACCAGCACAACAGTGACTCCAAGTACTAGGTTTTCCAGCTTTATTAAAAAGGGCAAACATTACCAGCAGTAGATATAAAATATACATAACAAAGGTCAGACAGGTGGTACTGCTCAGTGTATCCCCTTCCTTGGTCTTCTCCCAGTTCAGAGGTACATTACGAATTCTCACGGCCTTGGGGGGCGCATGCCAGGTGGAGGGGGTCCTGGGAATAAAGGAAAGAGTTGAAGAGAAAAGAAGCAGCAAGACTAAACAAAAACTACATTTTCCCCATGCCCAAAGTAGCCATAGGACCCCTTTTTGGCACCAAAGCATTTATGACAACTATGTGCTAGGGAGACAATGGAATGCATCACCCTTCAAACATGTTACAGCTTCTTAGAGCTCCTAGGCAGTTGGGAGAACCTCTGCTCACCTCTCATTCCTGGGGGTGGTGGTCTCATGCCTGGGGGGGGCATTCCCATCGGAGCACCTCGGCCAGGTGGCATTCCCATGGGTGGGCCCATTGGTGGTCTCATGCCTGGAGGAGGTCCCATCATTCCTTAAGCCAGAGAAAAAACAAGCATGTAAATGCAGCTGAATATTCAAGGCACTAGCTGGGTATCAGGATATCTTCCATAATAACAGATTTTCATCAGAAAAATGTTATCACCAATTTTGCAACAAAACATGAGCTCTACAGAATAATTCCTACCTGGAGGAGGGGCTCCTCTGCTCATGGGTGGGGGAGGACCCCCACGCCCTGGTGTGTATTGAGTTGGGGCTCCTGCTATGCTGGCAGTGGCTGCTGCAGCAGCAGCTGCAACTGTTCCACGACCCTGGGGTGTCATCACCTGTAGACAAAATAAACAGGCTCAGAAAAACAGCACCTGCTTTATAATATTAATTAAAAAATAACACTGAAATTCCCCTTCAGAAAATTACATCAGTCTTCTCTTAACTTACTAAATAATGCTACAACCTATAATACAATTCAACTGATACCACTTGAATTACGTGTGAAAAGCTGCACTTTTCAACCCTCTTCTTCTGTCATACAGGACCGTACCTAGGGAGATCTGGTCCCAAAAAAAGCCTTGCTAGGCTCAAACTTTGTGGTAACAGAAACTAAGATTACAATTCTTCCTCTACACCAACTTCTTGCATCTCCCTAGTACCAAAAAATAAAAGCCACATGGGTCATAGTCTCTTACCTGTTGGGATGGTCCTCCCACTCCTCTGACAGGGCCAGCTAATCCTGCTGGAGCCTGTGGCATGGGAGCACCAGCTGGTACTCCCCTCCCTGCTGCTCTCCCAACACCAGGTCCTCCAGCAGCTCCAGCAAGGGGTACCCGGGCAATTCCAGTCTGAAAACAGAGCCCCCCAAAATAAAGATTTATCAAAAGTCCTCAGATCCTAGAGATGCCCACAGCCTTCCTTTGTCCAATTAAATGTCTATGCCCACAAAGGATTTAGAGCTTCCTGCAGTGAAGTTTGTCAGACCTAGTCACAACAGCATCTGGAAATCTACAACACAATAGTAGCATTCCCCTGCAAAGAAGCAAATTCACCAGACTTCCCTTCCCTTTTTCTAGTTCTGTGCTCATTCTTACATCTTTGGGAGGTGGTCCTTCAACCGTCATGGACACCAGGTTCTCCCCTCGAAGCAACACAAGACCAAGGACTCGTTTCTCTTCCCGCTCTGGCTGTTTTGAATTTTTAGGTCTGGTGAGAAAAAACATTGCAAAACAGAAGAAAAAACAGAATGAATGAATGCTGCTCTTCGAGCTTACAAGAGAATACATAACTAGGCTGCTTCTCCAGACAGGAGCACATTTTTATACACCTTAATCTAAATACATAGAGAAGTCTAAACTGCGACATCACGTGTGTTGGTTATTAGGAAAGAACTGAAACAAAGTGCCCCTTAAGCCTTGGTAGTTTGGGGATTTGACAAACGAGACTAAACCCATGACTGTGTCTGCAGGAGCCGGCAGCACACGACGCCCCATCGCAGTCCCGGCTCTCGCCTCGAGGCCCCCCCCGCTGGGGAGCCGGGCCGGGGGCACCCCCGCCGCTCACTTGATCTTGCGGAACTCGTCGCAGTCGCAGAGGATGAGGTTCATGTGCTTATCGAAGGCCTTGAACGTGCCGATGAAGACGCGCCCATCCTGCAGGATGCACCGCATGCGGTAGTCGATGTGCTGCAGCATCTTGCTGCTCTTGCCCACCGTCTGCAAGAGAGCGCCGCGTTACCCGCGGGCCGGCCCGGAGCGGGGCTCGCTGCACCGCGGGCTCCCACACCGCGGGCCCCCCCGCCCCGCAGACCCGCCCGGCTCACCATGGTTGCGGCTTTCTGTGCTCCCCCCGCCGCCGCCGCTGCTGCTGCTGCTCCCGCCGCGCTCCCTCGCTCCCTCCACCCCGCCCG
>VXAZ01010072.1:944539-963682 GCA_013399875.1 Gymnorhina tibicen
GCCCGGCCCCGCCGCCGCAGCCCCCGTTGTGCCGCGCTCCCGGCGCGCTGCCCCCGGGGCCGTGCCCGGGCCGAGCAGCCCCCGAGAAGGGCGAGGCCGGTGCTCCCTCGGGAGCCGAGGCACAGCACGGACAGTGCTTAGCAAAAAAATTATTGTTTAATGCCTTAAACTGCGCTTTGGGCCAAGCTTCAGGGGTTGCCGCCTGGCTGGCGGGTTTGAGGTCACTTGACCGATTAAAAATAATAAAGCAGTTCTCTTTTTGCCTGTTGCTATCAGTTTCTGTCTTTGCCAAGAGATGGTCTCTGCCCTACTGTGTTGAAATATGCATGACCAGGGCCCATAGGCTTTATGCTTTACAGCCAACGTGCAGCCATGGAAGGCTTTTGGAGAAATGTAGGATTTCAGAGGCAGGGAATCTGAGCCATTTGGTTCTCTGGTTTATCTAGAAAGGGATATTTCTCATTGCTTGCTGTGTGAGGTAACATAGAAAACTGCATAGCCCTCGGGTTGGACTCTGCCATCTCCTATCCTTTTGTGCTGCTTGGCCAAGGAATGTGTCTTCTCTGTCCACCTGTCCCATTAGTGCCTCTGCCAGCATCACCTCCAACTTTAGCTTGGCCAGTTGGTGCCATGTGGGGACTTGCTGAGGACTGCCAAGGGTGTTTTGTCGCATCTACAGGTTTCAGAAGCTGCAGCTATTCGCTTGTTGACTGGGGGATTCTACCAGGCAGCTTTTCTTTTTCAGGGAATGTTCTTTCATCCTCCTCATTTTCATTCTGTGTGCACACACTTTGTTCTCTATCTGCAGTGAAAAGAAGATTGAGTTTGTGAATAGGGAAATTCTGTTTAAAATACTCTAGTTGTTTTAGCTTGCAGCTTCTCAGAAGTCTTTTGAATAGTGTGGTTTTAGTGGCTGTGCTGATTTTTCCTTGCCCTGCAGCTACCCTTGCACCACTGCTTTGTATGACAGATCTCACTCTGCAGAAGCAGACTGAATTAATTTTTGATGGATTTTAGCTTGGCTTCTGTCTCTCTGTACAAGACTGTGAGAAATTGTTTACATGCTGTTGAGAAGAATGTGCTGTGAGAGCATGCACGTAAGTGACTGACTGATAATCACAATTATGCAACAACATGGTCTGTGCTTCTTCACAAGAGCTGCTGAACAGTCATTTTATCAGCTCTATGACTGTTGCACTGCTTGCACAATATCCATTGTAGAAGCAAACATCTTGACACCCCTCTTGTCTGCAGTGAAATCTTTTCAAAGCATGCTTTTGGCAGACAACCTCATGTTAAGAGGCTGACCTGAAGTACCCTTTGTATTCGTAGTCCAGTCTTCCTTTTCCTCTTCTGGAAAGCTGCTTCTGCTGAACCACTGATCTGTGTTGGTCCTTCAAAGCATTGTTTGACCAAGACGGTTCTAAAAAGTTTCCTACCTTTTTAAATTTTTAATTCCTACTTCTCTGGGTTCTCCGTTAGCCAAGTCACTTTGGTGTTTAAATCTCTGCCTTGATAGAGATATCTGTGGTGTCTGTTCCGTGGGGCTGCTGTGCAAAAAAAAAATCAGTGTTGAAGCTCTGTTTCTTTCACTGTGTATTTGCTGTGCCTTGAATATTGATTGGAATAGGGAACACGGTTGCCAGTCATGAGTGGGTGCTCGTTTATGGAAGAAATTTGGGGCAGAAATAAGTCTTAAATGTCATGGTGAGTTACTTTGAGTTTGTATGCAGCTGAGAGCTTTTTTTTTTTGAGATATCAGGGTAGTGCAATACAATTTGGTTGGTCTCCTGGTTTTGGCGGTGAGAATATCAGGGAAGCTGCAGGTAGAGTGCACGACCTCTAGGTGCTATGTGCCTCTGCAGTACTTTTTTGGGGATGAAACAGGACATTTATGTGGTTCTTAGGGATGTGGTTTAGTGGTGAACTTGGCAGTGTTATGTTTATGGTTGGACTTCATGAGTAAAGGGTGTTTTCCAACACAAATGTTCTATGAGTTCTGCAGGATTTCCCCTCATATCAGTGCTTCTGTTTTATGGGCTCTTCCTCTCTGACTGAAGCGTGTTCTTTGAGTGGGAAAAGACAAGTTAAAAATTTGTAAAGGCTTCTACCTCTAGTAATCTGGACATCTTTGTTTTGGCATATAAAGCGCTGCATTTCCTTGTACTTTTCAGTAGCTACTTGCCACTTGCAATACAAATAAAAGACTATGACTGTACTGCAAGAGGCTGAAGGGAGAAGTGGTAATTAGATGCTAATTACTCTTGCATAATCACTCATGGGTAAATTAGTTTAAAAAGTTGCAAATTCACTCCTTAATACTCAGAGAGTAATCTTTGAGCCTTGTCTCTTCACTGTGTATTTCTTGTGCCTTGAACACCGACTGGATTTAGATGTTTTCTGGCTGTGAATTGGCTCGTTCGTGGGAGAGGTAATTACCTGTTCAGTTATTACAGGCTGGTTACTGGGGATGTTGTGTGCATGTGCTTCTGCACAGGACTAACGTTCCTTGGGATTTCAGGTTTAGGCCATCATAGCCTTTAATTGCTGGAGAACAGTGAGTGGAAATCACACACCATTTGGGAACTGCCTGTCTGTTTCTAGATTAAATACATTAAATACACAGAAACCTGTATATCCTGCAGGTCTGGGGGTGTCATACAAATTTGGCTCCTTGGGGAGTACTGGTTGTATATTGGTAATTACCCTCATTTGTGCCCTGAGTCTGCTGCTTTTCCAAGGCCAGCTAGTGTGTGCTGCTTATCTGAAAGGTTGGAGATGTTATTTTGAACCTAACTTGATTGGCACTTTTCTGCATGAGATGTGTTTAGTCTTACAGTTGTTTTATGAGTTTTAAGAAAATAACAGCCATTCTTGCGATTGGTGCTCAAACAGAAAGAGAGGGCCAGGAGTACTGACATGTAGCCATCTCTGTGAGTTGGGGTAGGCTTTCCAGAATATTAGGAAATTCTGAATCCGGCTGGCCAGATACTTCCCAAGGGGTGGAATGGTAGAGTGGACCAAATCTGGCTGTCATAGGAGTGCAGGCAGTCGTGTAGTCCAATCTTCTGGGCACAAACCACTGACAACTGACTGGGACCAAGCCCTGAACACAAGCTTACGCTCTGAAAGGCAGTGCAAGGAAAGGTAGACTTCCAGAGCAAATGCTGAGTTACCTTATTTTCTGTGATGGATGCTCGTGTTTTGGATTTATGATGTTACAGGAAGGATATGGGATAAAGCTAGCTGCTGCTGCTTTGCCTAAGAGCCTGTTTGGGTATCCTGAGTGGATCAAGTTATCTGAGATATTTGGATGGGGCATCAGTAAACACCAGCCCGTGGGAGGGAGGCAACCTGGGCAGTCTGTTCCTGCTCTCACCTACAGACAGCAGCTGAGCCTAGGGAGCTGCTGCTTTAGTAGTCCTGCAAACTGAGCTGCCAGTACAGACAGTGGGTGGCAGATGGGGCTTTGCTGATCAGTGATCCTCCTTCTTGTGAGTGCCCCAGCAAATTCTCAGAAGTATTTCTCAGGTGATGAGGTTGGGCATACAATTTCACAACATGCTGTTTGTGTGAGGCCTTGATCTCTGGTAATACTGGATGTTTTGTCCCTGTCAGGCCCAGGAAACCATAAGGCTGATCTTAGGTGTTTTGAAGCTTGGTGTTAGATCCAATGTAGCAAGTGAAATAGTTTTCAGAGAAGATGCTCACTATCCTTTCTCTTAACAGGTGTGAAGGTGTATGCTGTTGTAAAGGCACCTGGACGAGTCTGGAGCAATGCCACCACCTTCAGACATTGTGAAAGTGGCTGTTGAGTGGCCAGGTGCCAATGCCCAGCTGCTGGAAATAGATCAGGTGAGACCTGGTAACCAGATGGGGGAGGAAAGGCACCCCAGCGTTGATACTGGAATGTGGGAAGCATAGAAATGGGCAGTATTCCTTTCTGGTTGAGAGGAACACGGCTACTGAGGACTCTCTTTCTGTTCTAGAAAAGGCCTCTTGCATCCATCATCAAGGAGGTCTGTGATGGGTGAGTAGTTCTCTGGGAACTCTTGTGGAGAAAGTCTGTCCTGCTGACAAATCTTGCTGGGTTACTGTGGAAGTCTGCTGCTTGTTAATGTGCTGCTAGCACAGTCCATGCTGCCTGCTGCCAGTTTTGGCCATGGAATGGGCTGGGGTTTAAATTGTGAAGAAAAGGATCTCCTGTAAAACGGGGGCCTTCCATTTTTATTCCAATTCTAAGTGTGTGCATTTGTATGCCCTAGGGTCAGTTTCTCTGAAGATTGGACCATCCTGCTGTTCTTGAAGTGTAGGCCTGTTCAGATGTTGCACAGAGTTGATTTAGAGTAGGCTGAAGTCCACATTCTCCTCAAGAGGAGTTTTCTCTCCTCTCTGGGAGACCTAATTTCCCCTGCTAAAGCTTTGCTTGAAACTTCTTTTGCACCTTCCTGGGATCAAGCTCCATTTCCTAATTGAGAGCCAGAAGAAAGAGGAGAAAGGAGCTTAATGTATCCTTCTTCTTCCTCTGCCAGGTGGTCGTTGCCAAACCCCGAGTACTACACGCTGCGTTATGCTGATGGTCCTCAGCTGTACATCACAGAGCAGGTCAGTGTGAGAGGCAGCAGTTTGCTGATATCCTGGGTGAGAGTGCAGAATGTGTTGGACTAGAGTCATGGAACAATTACTGGCACTAATCCTTGAGGAGCAGCATCTCTGCTCTCAGAGAGACTCAGACTCAAATGGTGCCATTCAACCGAGGAGCTTTGCACTGCTCCCCTTGCATGCCTGTAGGTGTGGGGACTCGAGCTCAGTACCCTCAGTAGGGTTATGTGGCATAGGAGCCCCTTTACTTGTGCATACAGATGTGCCCTGTAGATCCAGTTGGGTTCTTTTCCCCCCCACTTTTTCACAGTTCAAGTTTGTGTTTTCTTTCAGACTCGCTGTGACATCAAGAATGGAACTATCCTGCAGCTGGCAGTCTCCCCGGTAAATGCTCCCTCACCTCCCTCTTTCTCAGTAACTATCCATGGATGACAGGCTGTTTCTTGCCTCTTGGCTTTTCTTTCTCCTTCTCCCCAGATTGCAGGGGGGTTGCCTTTGTTGTGGGCCATTCCACGCAGTGAGGCACACAGTCCGTGTCTTTCATCCTGGCTGTGGTGTGTGTCTTTCCTTTGGATGCTCTGCCCTTTTATAGGACTTCCTGTAAATAAATCCAGTCTACAGTTCTAATGCATCTCCTAGATTAGGATGTTGTGAAACACTGACAAGTGCATTCTCATTATGAGTGCACTCAGCATGGTCATTCAGAAAGCAACAGTTCCAGTGACTGAATGCAAAGAATTAAAAATAGAGACAAATTTGATGCAGAGGGGGTTGTTCCTGCTGAATTCTTGCTATTGTGACCTCAAAAGTCATCTTTTGCAGCTTTCTTTTTATTTAAATTCTTAAAACTTCTTTGTGCAAGTGTCATGGCATAGAGCTGAGGGTGGGTAGAACTGGGAGAAGGTAGTTGGGCAATCGGGAATTGAGAGGATATCATCGATCTGTGTCTGAGACATCTTACAGAATGTCTTATGGATACACAAAATGTGCTCGCACTTCTCTTTGAATCTATGAGACTTTTTATCAGTATTGTATTTCCGTAATGGTGCTGCTCCATATTTCTATACCCACCTCCACTCACCTCAGCGAGGAGAAAAACAGGCATTTGCTCTAACATGTAAAATAGCATTTTACCTCCTGCTTGGCTGTAACTGTTGCTGAGAGAAGCCTTTTTTTAGTCTGTCTTAGACTTGCTACTGAATGTGACTTTGCTGGTATGTCTACCCTGGCTCTGCTCTCCCTGCCCACCCATGGGCTTCTGACAGAATGCTGATGCTGGCAGGACTCAGACTGCAGGTGACTGGTCTGTAACTGGCACCATCCCTCTTTCCTGCCAGTCTAGGGCAGCTCGCCAGCTGATGGAGAGGATCCAGTCGCACAGCATGGAAGCCCGGCTGGATGCCATGAAGGAACTGGCGAAACTCTCAGCAGACGTCACCTTTGCCACAGAGTTCATCAACATGGAAGGGATTACAGTGCTGACACGGCTTGTGGAGAGTGGGACCAAGCTTCTATCCCAGTAAGGTTCCTTTATTCCAGGACTCTGGAAGAAAACCTCGAATAAGGGGCTAATTTTGCTTTCTGAAGTGGCAGTAAGCAACTAACCTTATAGCAAATGTTGATCTGTGGAGACAAAGTCTTTCTAGTCATTTGCTAAACCTCATGAGGCAGCAGAGGAGACAGTCATAATCTGATCTGGAAGTTTCCTGGAGCGCATTCACAGTGAACTATGATGCAAATAATTCACTTGGATTTTCTGCCGTAGTTGTTGCGTTTCATTGAAAGTGCTTTTAAAGTCTTGATAACTTATTGTCATAACATTTATAGCTTTTGTAATATATTAGCAGCTAAGGTGGTTTTGGCATTTTTTGCAATCTTTCCCTCAGTCTCTTTTATCTTTCTGTCTTGTGGTTATGTATTAAATTTTCCACAATTCATGCTGTGCTTTCATTTTATTTCAAGTCAGCCCCAATATTTAGAGAAGGACAATTAACTTTCCTCAGTTTTTTTTCTGATGTGAAAACGTGTTTGTTCCTTTGACTTGCCAAGTACTGATCCAGATGGTTGTGAGTCTCTGGTGGCAGGACTAGGGACTTACTGCTGCTAATTTTAATTTGTGCTTGTAACTAGGAAAAATAAAGTATCTTTCTACAAAACAGTAAAATTATCTCCATAAGTGCATACACTTCATTGCTCCCCCAGGTACCAAACTGTTTTATTAGGAGAACGTGGTGACATTTTTCGCTTACCCAGCTTGAGCAGGCTTTTTATTCTTGCCAGCAGATCTCTTGTAACTGAATTCTTCAATTTCTCAGTTACAGTGAGATGTTGGCTTTCACCCTGACTGCCTTCTTGGAGCTCATGGACCACGGTATTGTCTCCTGGGATATGGTCTCAATAACCTTCATCAAACAGGTGAGTTTGGGTGGAGGGGGTGAGTGGATACTATTTCCTCTCATGCTTTAATGCATCTTCCAGGAAGAGCAAAAGACTCTGAGATGCTGAGTACTCCCTGAGAGCACAGTGCACCCCCCTTTCTGAGCCCTGTCTCACTCACCACAAAGCTGATGGGCATCAGCTGACCTGCTGGTTCCTGTGTTTGCAGATTGCAGGGTACGTGAGTCAGCCCATGGTGGACGTGTCCATCCTGCAGCGGTCCCTGGCCATCCTGGAGAGCATGGTGCTCAACAGCCAGACTCTGTACCAGAAGATTGCAGAGGAGATCACTGTGGGGCAGCTCATTTCCCACCTGCAAGTGTGAGTGTTCACCCAGCAATGGTGTGATTTACATCAATTTTATGGCTACTTGTTTATTTTAAAAGACAGCATTTTACATTTGAAACTCTTAAAGATGATATTTTTTAAGTATTACCAATATGACAACTTACTTGACCTTTACAATTTCTAATGGATTTTTTAAAAAGTGAAATCCTAGATTCTGGGATTCTGTGTTCTGGAAGCACTTGGGCACATGAGTCTTGAACGATATTGAGTCTTGAAAGATATTTAGCTTAAAATAACTGCCCAAGTGTGTTCAGTGCTAGGACCAAACCTGCATTTCACTAAAACAACTTCCCAAAGGTTCTGCCTCCAGCTGTCTGTCACTTTTATCCCTCTTTAAATTGTCTCCACTAGAATCTGAGAGCTCATCATCTTCTGGGTTTTGTCCTGCGTACTAAGGAAGAAAACAATAGCTTTCTTTGCTTGAAGGGAATAAAAATTCCCTTCGTCTCCTTCCTCTCTTTCCAAACAAACTGGCAAATTAATATCTGTCTCTTAGGGCTGTTTGTCTAGGTCAGTTCTACTCTTCCATATAAAGAAGCAGCATGTAATTGTTAGAGCTTTGAGTAGGTTGGGTTTTTTCTCAAGCCTTTTAATTCTGAACATGTGGAAAAGCACAATTCGTGGATGAGATAGGTACTCCTTAATCAGTGAACAGTAGTTTAACAAAATTAAAGTGCAAACAAAGTGTTGCATCAATGTCACTGTGTGCTTGGAATGTTTATACATTTGAATTTGGTTAACAGAAAAGCTGTTAACCAGTTCTGAAAGTTCTGAACATTCCAGCAGCTTTGTTCTGCAAAGCTCATATGTCCTTTCAGCTTTATGATTTCTCGTTTAGTCAAACACAGATTTGGTCCTAACATTGAACACACGTGTGCAGTTTTTTTATGCAAATTGTCTTTGTTCAAGACATAAACTTGTGTGCTTAAGTGCTTCCAGAACACAAATGGTCACTTAAGAAAGCATCTATGCAGGGAGTATTTTGAAAATGGAGGTGGAGGGTGAGTCAGGATTTGCTGGTGGTTTTCTTGGCAAGACCATCAGGAGGGAACAGTTCATAACAGATATGATATGTTCTGGAAGAAAATGACCATGGAAACAAGTCCACAGGAGATGAGTTAGAAGAGGACAAACTAACCTAAAAATTGTTCTGCTTTGTCAAAAAGCAAGCAGTGTGGTGAAAAGAGCAACAGCCCTGAAAAGGACAGCAAAAGTGAATGACAGACTTCAGAGACCTGTGCAGCTCGAAGGCCCAAGGAAAACCTAGGATGATGCATGGAGATTTGCATGTTTGAAGTACAGCAGATTGACCAAAATGAAAAAGATTGGAAGGGAGCAATAGAAGAAAGAATATGATTGTTATCCAGAGATATGTCAAAGTGAGGAAAATAGGTATTTAAGCTAAAAGAAGTAATGGCTTTAGATCTTTTATAAAAAGTTTATTTCTACATGTATAGTTAAATTAAAAATTATTTTTTAAAGAAGTATATTCATGCACACAAATTCATTTAGGTGATACACTGGACTTCGGTTCATCAGAAGAGCTTGATGCAAGAGTGCACTGGGTCTGGCTGAGGTGGAGTTCACTTCCCCAGAGCAGCCCTCACAGTGCACTGTGAGCTGAAAAGGTGTTGATAAAAATCCCGGTGTTTTGGCTGCTGCTGAGCAGTGCTCCAGCATCAGAACTGTCTCTCCAAGGTTTCCTCCCCTCATCCAGTACCTGGGGGTGTGGGCAAGATCTTGGGAAGGTGCATAGCCAGGGCAGCTGACCCAAACTGACCATATGATATCTGCTCAGCAATAAAAGTTATGAGAAAGGAGGGATGAGGGGCATTTGTTACTGTGACATTTGTCTTCCAAAGCAACTGCTGTCTGTACTGAAGCCCTGCTTCCCAGGAAGTGACTGGACATCACCTGCTAATGGGAAGTAGAGAATAAATCTTTTGTTTTCCTTTGCTTCCATGCACAGCCTTTGCTTATGCTTTATTAAGCTGCCTTTATATTGAGTTTTTCCCATCCTATTTTCTCCCCTGCCTTGTCCTGCTGAGGAGGGGAGGGATAGAGCAGCTTGGCAGGCGCCTGGTGTCCAGCCAAGGTTTACCCCCCAGGAAGAGTTACAGTATTGCAAGAAACAAACCTGGATTTGATAGAATATCACAATGAAGACAGAAGAATATCACTGGCATCTAGAAATTTAGTTTTGTGCTATTTTGAACATGACAAGTGAAGCCATGTGCTGTGTGTGACCTAGGACAGGGCTAAGCACCCTTTCCCTGAAGAAGTTCTTCAGTGAAGCCTTCTTTCCCCTTAGGTCCATTTGCTTTTGGTGGCTTCTGTTGGCATGGGGGAGAAAAATTACTTGCTCTATACAAGTTTCAAGCTATGTGCTATAACCAGGTTTTACAGAGATAGTTTCAGCATTGGAAACAAACTGTGGCGGTGCTGGGCTGCAGTCTGCTCTGTCTCCTGGATAATGGATCTATCTGTCAGTCAGAAATGTCTCTCAGGTTTTTGCAAGCCTTTTGAAGAGTTGGACATCGTGAGCATAGCTTACATGAGTCCTGCTTGTCTGTTGAAAATGCAAGACAGCTGTAATCAGTATTCCCATGGTGCAGGTAAAGCAACAAGCTGAAATATTCTATACTGCCTGTTGCCTTACAAGCCTCCCTTTTTTGTTTCTGCAGCTCAAACCAAGAGATTCAGACATATGCCATTGCCTTGATCAATGCCCTCTTCCTGAAGGCACCTGAGGACAAGAGACAGGTTTGTTCTTGCCTTTTTGACTTTAAACCTGAATAATGGTTGCTGCCTGGCTGTTTATGCCTCAGAAATCATATTGTCTGGGCAAGGTAGAGCTCAGACCTTGCCAAGAACTTAAGTGACTGTTTCAGTGTGGCAACAGAGGAGAAAAAGTACCACCCCATTAATAATGTGTCCTGGAGCACACATCTTTATTTAGGAGATGCTCAGAAAGGATTCTGAAAGACCTTCAGAGACAGAAAGTAATCCTCCAGACAGCATGGGAAGTTTTTTTAAGCTAATTGTGTATGGGAGAGGTAGGCTGGGTAGATTCCTTGGGGCTGTATGTACTTAATAAAAATCACCCCACCTCTCTCTCCCCCAAAAAGGGACGTTTCTTAAGTCATAAGGGGATATTCCTGCTGGCAAATGTGAGAAATGAAACACTGTCCTGCTCTGAGGAAACTCCCAAGATCTCAGCTACCTGCAAGATGTGCACATGTGTGTATTGTGTAGCTTTGCTGTGTTAAGCTTTTCTTCTCTAGTGTCCTGTTTGTGCCTTATTCCTGGACTCCAAGCTAAATCCTGTCTGCTTCTCTTTGTGCCTTTTTTTGCTTTCTGCCAGCAGGACAAGCTGCTTAACCCACTAGACCTGCCCATCACTGTAAGTAACTCAAGCCTGGGGGCTGGTCATGTAGGGGAACTGTAGGCATGTTAGCTTTTCTCTAGCTGTGCCTCCTTGTATCCCAGGGATGATGCCCACAGGCCTCAGGGAGTGGATGAACCTAGGGAGAAGGGTGGGAGGACTCCTGGGGATGCACTCAGACTGTGGAGGGGAGAAGAATCAGTATCAGGAGAAACCCTGAATGACTTACTGTGCACACAAGGTCACACAGATGGTCATAAAAGGAAACTGATACTGCAAGACTGACCAGGTGAACCAACTGCAAAACTGGAACCAGTCCTTTAGCAATCTGAATCTCCTTAAACTTACTGCAGCATGAGTTATCTCACTTGTGTTAATGACAGTTTCATATCCAGCTGCATCCTTCTAAAGATAGAACTGTTTGTCTGTGAACGGCAGTCACGAAACTTGATGCTGACTGGGGGCTAGAGCATAAATTCTGCCTAATTTGTGACTTCTCCCTTATGGGAGTTGTAGTGTAAGAATGTCTTTTGCCCTGTGCTGACTCCAGGGAAATCACCACTCTTGTTAACAGGTTGATTTGGAACCTCCTGTGTTGAGATACTGGTACGTTTTTTGGTTTTCTGGTGTGGCACAGAGAGTGTTACACTTTTTTCAAGGATGCAGTGCTTCAGAGTGGAAACTGCCATCTCAATAAATGTTACATAATTTCTAAAATTAATGGATATGCTTAATACATGAAAATAAGAAAAATCATACTCCTCTGTTGGTAATGCAGCAAAGATAGTAGACTTCACAGCAAACAAAATTCCAAGGGATCTTTCACTTTTTTTTCCCCTCCCTTGAACATAATCCACATGACCACAAAGGGCCATGAAGTTGACTAAGGGACTTGGAGTATCTTCCATATGAATAGAGCCTGAGAGATTTGGGATTGCTCAGCCTCAAGAAGAGAAGGCTCAGGGAGGTCTTACGTGTTTAAATATCTGATGGAAGGGAATAAAAAAGAGGGAGCCTGACTCCTCTCAGTTGTGCCTCCTGACAGGGCAAGAAGCAGTGGGCACAGCTTAAAACCCAGGAAATTCCACATGAACACATGCACATGCACACACACAGCATACATACGAGAGTGGTCAAACACTGGAACAGGTTACCCAGAGAGATTACGGAGTCTCCATCAGTGGAGATAGATAGTAAAAACCTGACTGGACACAGTACTGGGCAGCCAGGTCTGTCTGTTGCTTGAACCAGCAAAGTTGGACTAGATGATCTCAAGACATCTCTTTCAGCATAAATCATTCTGTGATTCTGTGACCGTCAAGCAGCAAAGTGGGCCTTACTGGACTCTGCAGAGCATAGATCCCTTAGCAGTGGTTAGACTGTGTGTGTGCTCATGCTTCTTTCTATGCTGTTTAGAATTGTTTAATTGTCTTTGTCCTTCCCACTTTTTATCTGCTTCAGTCACCTGTTAACTCCATCCCATGTACAAACCAGTTCCTTCAGAGAAAGGATTCTTTGTGTCGCATGCATGAGCAAATCCTAACAACAGAGCCTTGTCCTATTCTCGGTACTACATCTCACAAATAGTAGTAGAAAATAATGACTCAGAGGGCAGTGTGTTCTCTCTGAAAGCACCTCCTACTTCATCTAGATGTTCCTTAGATACCTTCCACTCAAGCACTGACTCACTTTGGTTGTAACATGAGCGCTGCTGACTTGCAGCCATTATGGCTTGGCTGTCAGTCACTGTCTTGGTTTAGGAGGTTTCTGTCTGGATCAAAAGTGATAACAGGGACTCGGAACAAGGTTAATGCACACATTTTACCAGACTTCTTACTCTGTCAAGAGTGATGTTGATATGAACAGTTGGAAAGTCTTGGATTGCTCAGAATGTACAGCTGATTGAGTGCAATTGTCTGAGACTCCACATCTGCTCCCAATTCTTAATCTGCACTGCACAGGAATGTGAAGAGATCTCAGACTGTCAGTTCTTTTGGACTTCTTCCAGATGATATAATGCCCAACAGATTTTTCTTACCCAAAAGATTTTGCTTGTAGCAGCAAACTCATGATAATATTCATCTTGACATTAGCACTTGTGCCATTCTCCTAGCAGGGGTAGTGAGGTCACTGTTATGTCAGAAAGTGCATCTTCACAATTTGCAAGGAAAGCACAGGTTAGGTTTTTGCAGGTGCATGTATAATTGCTGCTGGAACTGAAGGCATCTTGCATCTGCTGTGACTGTTTGTCGTCATGACTTGATGTCTGGAAACCCTCCTCACCTAGAGAAGGAAGCCATGCAGTCAAGAGGGAAACTGGAAGCTTTCCTCTAAGCATGAAAATTACTAGCCCATATTTTTGTGAACTGAAATGCTTCTGCAAATTGTCCTTAAGCTGACTTCTGAACATCTCTTTAGGAACTGGACAAAGGAAATAAATTTCAGAGGGAGAGTTTTTGAGAGGGAGGAGACCTGAAACCTGCATCCCATAGTTCTTGTTATCTTGGGTGTTTACCTTGGTATAGGAAGCTGTGAAATGCTAATTGGAGGAAGCTCTCGTAGATGGCAGATTTTTCCTGCACAACCCACTGTATTTCTCCTAATAGTGAAGTACCATTTGATGTCCAACATTAAGCTAAATTTGCTTCTGTGCTTTGACTATGTTAGTGCCTTTCTCCACACTAGTGATGTTCTGTCGGGGAGCCGTCTATGAGTTGTGGTAATTTGCCATGCTAAATTGACAGGCTGTAGAAAAGCACTTTGTTGTGTGCCAGTGCTGTCTCCAATTCATAGGCTTCCTTCATTTTCTCCTTTCTGCACAGTGTAGGCTTAATGTTTATATTTCACTCATGTTATTTCATCTTTAAATTCCACAACAGGAAATGGCTAATGCATTTGCCCAGAAGCACCTGAGGTCTATAATCCTAAATGTAAGTATGTCTGGAATGACAGAGTGCTTCCTAATGTACTCTCAGTGAAGGTTTCATTTATGCATAGTGTAAATTCTGCTGCCCTCAGGGCACTTTCAGAAAAGGGACTCTTTCAAAGGCAAAACTTGTTCAAAAGGGAGTTATCAGGATGCTGCTTTCTGCTCTTACAGAGCATTATAATTATGTTTCTTGTGGAATATAGAGGTTAAACAACTGAATCTTCATATAGAGAGATGTACATGCAGTCTGGCATATGCCTAGGGCCAATACCCCAGCTTTTATTTGCATTCTCTTAATTTCTACCCTCTCCTTTATTTTGCAGCATGTGATCAGAGGAAACCGCCCCATTAAAACAGAAATGGCACATCAGCTCTACGTCCTACAGGTCCTGACCTTCAATCTCCTGGAAGAGAGAATGATGACCAAGATGGATCCCAATGATCAGGTCACTATTGGAGCTGTGTAAGATCTGATAGAATAGAACAGACAAGGGGCCTTATTCCTGAGCTCCCTAGTGCTATAGAATTTGCAGTAGATGGTACATAAACTTTCAAACTCGCCCTTCACATTATAAACCTCGAGACTGGGGTAAGCTCATGACCATCCTACTGCATGCTGTGGGACTCTGAAATGTAAGTGGGCACTGAAAGTCATATCCTCCTTTCTTGACCAGTGTGATGCCAGCTGTCAAACTGGTTACTTTACCTTTGTGGAGGGCACATCATTTTATCCATTTCCTTGCAGTATAGGAGGAAAACTGGGCATTTTTAAGGTGTCTGTTACTCAGCTGTATTGCAGTCTTTAATGAGAAATGCCATCGCATTATCTGAATGCCTAGAAATTGCCTGTAACTAAACTTGCAGTTAAAGAAAAATGCAAACAAATATTTTGCATTACCCACTGTACTGAAACTTGCCATTTTGAAATGGATTGCCTCTTTGTGCATAGTGTTAATGACCTTTGGCATCTCTCTCTATTCACTGTGTGAATCTCTCTATTCATCTGAAGAGAGATGCAGGACTGTGCATTATGTGAAAATACTGCTGTAGTGATTGATCATAGTACCATTTCCCTGCCTTCTGTCCTTCAGGCACAGAGAGACATCATATTTGAGTTGAGAAGAATTGCATTTGATGCAGAGTCTGACAGCAACACCGTCCCTGGCAGTGGAACAGAGAAACGCAAAGCCATGTACACCAAGGACTACAAGATGCTGGGATTCACTGTATGCATCTAGACAGTGACTGTAAACCTTGTGAAGGCCATCTAAGCAATCTCCATCGGAGTTGTGGGGAAATAAGGAACAGAAATAGCTGTTTCCTTTACCATACTTCAGCATCTGAGTTTAGAGATTCAGTTACACTCGCCCTCCTGGGGAAGATCGTTATGAACTTGCTGATGGGTTGAATGCCAGGGTTCATTAGGCATTCTCTGGAGGTATTTCCTTACTATCTGCACCTATGCTATGAAGAACTTGGAATCAACCTCTCCTCTAGAAAGTTTGAATAGCATTGTCAGCAGGTGTCCAAGGTTACCTCTTGGATAAATGTGAGGGGGTGCTTGATGGACAGGTGGTTTAAAATTGATTCAGAAAAGGTTCTCACACAATTTCTTTGAGCTAATTTGTTTGGATTCTTTCTACACACTCTTTTCACAGAATCACATCAATCCAGCCATGGATTTTACACAGACTCCTCCTGGGATGCTGGCATTGGACAACATGCTTTACTTGGCCAAGTTTCATCAGGACACCTATATCAGGGTATGTGAAGCTGCTGATTTTTACAGATGCCAACACCTCAGCAGCTCTTCTTAGTGTGTGTGGCATCCTGTTCTTGTAGATTGTTCTGGAGAACAGCAGTCGAGAAGATAAACACGAGTGTCCCTTTGGGCGCAGTGCCATTGAGCTCACCAGGATGCTTTGTGAGATCCTGCAAGTTGGGGAACTCCGTAAGTACCATTTATTACCCAGCTTTACAGGTTGCTGGGCTGATGCTTCTAGAAGTAGTTTAGAGGCTGACCAATATTCACAAGCATTTGTACCTTCATCTCACTTCTGTCTGTAAGGACAGGGGGAGCTTGGAGTTGGCACTGTTGGTGTGCCAGTGATGATTCTGGTATTGAAATAAAATAAGAGATTTTGGTGTGTGTTCAGTGGTTCTCCTGAAAAACTGATTGAAGCAGAAAACTTCAACTTCCCAGAGCTTCAGGAGGGTGCTGTATAAAGAAAATAGTCTCGAAACCGTCATGAACTTGGAAGAAGTTTATTAGCTCTGACAGTCTCAAAACAACATTCTGAGAAAATTGACCATTGTAAGAAATTCCACCACAGGAAGGTGGGAACACTGCAAGCAGTTATTTCGGGGGATCAGGATGAAAAGAGCATGAGTCACCGAGGCTTGCATGGTGAAGTGTGGGGATAGTTGCTGTTGTCAATAAACTGTCTGTGGGGTGACAAAGTATTGAACTGTCTTAATCTCTTGGAGTAAGTACTGTTGTACACCTTCAGGTGTCTGTCACTGTAGTGGATTTTAGTTACTCCTAGTACCTTTTGTCCAGTATGCTCACATGGTTGTGGTTTGTTTCTTTCTGAAGCTAATGAAGGCCGGAATGACTATCACCCCATGTTTTTCACCCATGACCGTGCATTTGAGGAGCTGTTTGCCATCTGTATCCAGCTGTTGAACAAGACCTGGAAAGAAATGAGGGCAACAGCAGAAGATTTTAATAAGGTCAGGGTGGAGAAGAGATACTTTTGTAAAATCTTTTGCAGATCAGCACACGTTCACTCAGCTTGTACATTTGGTTAAAGAGTAGGGCGCAGAAGATGTGACAGGGCATTGATATGGGCTGTAAGGGAGGATGGCTCAACTTTTATTTGGAATGCCCTGAGGTCATTCTTGGTTCTTCTGGATCTTCAAAGTCACTAGTACGCTGATACTGCTGGCCCCGGTTATCCCATGTCAGTCCTTCGCTGCCACCGAGCTGTGCCCTGATACTCTGCTGCCAACAAGAACGTGACTTGTTTCTTCCTGTCCCACCTCTTTAGGTTATGCAGGTCGTTAGGGAACAGATCACACGGGCTCTCCCCTCTAAACCAAACTCCTTGGACCAGTTCAAGAGCAAACTGCGCAGCCTGAGCTATTCTGAGATTCTGCGGCTACGCCAGTCGGAGAGAATGAGCCAAGATGACTTCCAGTCTCCACCTATTGTGTATGTGCCTAACAAAACCAGTTGCCTTCTATCCTTGCCATTATCTCCATTTTCTGCTTACTCTTCAATATTTGACTGCCAGGGAGCTGAGAGAGAAAATCCAGCCCGAGATCTTGGAGCTGATAAAGCAACAGCGCCTGAACAGGCTGTGTGAGGGAAGTAGCTTTAGAAAAATTGGAAATCGCAGAAGACAAGGTAAGGTGACAGTGTCTACTGTATTTTTTCATGTGAAGAACTGTAGCAAATAAGATCTAATTAATTAACCTGTCAGCATGCATGTTGCCAGAAAGAAAAGCTGGTTACTTGGGCTGTCCATATCAGCTAGTAGTTTGGGATGGCACAGACATGCATTTCTAGGAATACAGCCGTTCCCCCATGAGTAAGAAGCTGTGCTGAGGATCTGGGCAAGCAGATGGATTGGGTGGAGAGGCTGTAGTGTAGTGGCTGTGAGACCTTCTGTGAATGATCTTGCTCAGCTTACTCTACTTGGTGTGCGTTCCAGAAAGATTCTGGTATTGTCGCCTGGCTCTGAATCACAAGGTGCTACACTATGGAGATCTGGAAGATAATGCCCAGGGGGAAGTGACCTTTGAATCTCTACAAGAAAAAAGTAAGTCCTGATTACAGGCTCTGCACTCTTCTGTGCTCTGCTGTCTAGAGGCCAAGTATAATTGTAGATAAAGATGAAAGAGCCATGGCTGAAGCCCTGACTAAGGGGATACCAACTTTTGGTCCTTGCCCAAATTCTTCAATTCTTGGAATTGCTTGGTATTTCTTTTTTAACAGCCAGCTGCAGGGATGTGTTACTGTTCATGTGTTTTGGAAAACTGCACTAAGGAGCTAAAAAACAAAACAGTGTTCAGTTGCAAAGACAAAACAAAGTTGTCTTTTCCTGGTTAGGATTGCTTGTTTGGGAGTTTTACTCTTTCACTGTTAGTTCCAGTTGCAGACATCAAAGCCATTGTCACAGGGAAGGACTGTCCGCACATGAAGGAGAAAAGTGCACTGAAACAGAATAAGGCAAGTGCTCCCTTTTTGCTGTCATTAGTATCTAATGCTGTAGTGTTTAAGACTGAAAGCAAGCAACAGGAGTGAATGATCTCCCTGCTGCAGGTCTGTTGTGTACAAACCCCATCTCCTGTCTGGGCCCTTTCCTAGTATTGCTTTGTGACTGCAAGGAGCTGTGAGCGTGGTGTGATTGTGCTGTAGTCTCTTCAGAATTGCTCAGAACACCAATATGGGAAAGTGTACTGAGCTGCAGCGAGGCAGCTCTCTCGGGGTGGCAGGCAGAAGGTGCTGTAATGTTTTGCTCAGTTGGTGAGTGAAAGATTCTTTTCCATTTAGGAAGTGTTAGAATTGGCCTTCTCCATATTATATGATCCCGATGAGACCTTGAACTTCATTGCACCTAATAAATATGAGGTAAGGAATGTAGTGGTTAAGCAGTAGAATATATAGCAATTAACTGAAGAGATAAGAAGGATTGGTTGCTTCTCATTAGAGACTCGAGCAGGACGTCTCTCACCAGGTTCATTCTTAGAATATGTTGGTGATGCTTAGTATGAACCATCTTTTTTTTCCCTTAGTTATCTTTTTCATTTAAAAAGAAAAAAAATCCTACACTAATTTCCCCTAGTCTGGACTGCTACATTTTTTCCTCCTATGATGCCTAGAAAAGGTTTACTTTTTTCATTTGTTATGCCACAGTAGAAACTCTTGTCCCTCTACTACAGCCATGGGCTCACACTTTCCTCTAGACTTGTAACTTCCACTGGAAATCTCTGTGGGCACTCTTCTGGGGTTGGGGGTGGGATTTTTTTCCCTACATATTAACTCCCTCCAGTGTTTCCTGTCATGAAGTTCTCTAATTTTTGCATGGATGGAAAGATTCAACATAAGGTATCTTTTATGCCTGGAGTCGTGAATTACCCGTTCTTTTCCACAGTACTGTATCTGGATTGATGGGCTTAACGCTCTCTTGGGGAAGGACATGTCCAGTGAGCTGACCAAGAGTGACCTGGACACGCTCCTGAGCATGGAAATGAAGCTGAGGCTCCTGGACTTGGAGAACATCCAGATCCCCGAAGCGCCGCCGCCGATCCCCAAGGAGCCGAGCAGCTACGACTTCGTGTACCACTACGGCTGAGCGCCCCGCGCTGCCGCCGGCGCCTGCACCGAGCCCGCTCGGGCCGTGCGGCCGGGGCCGCCGCCTGCTGCCGTGCCGCGGGC
>VXAZ01010072.1:963872-998266 GCA_013399875.1 Gymnorhina tibicen
TGCTCTACTACGGCTTCTCCATCGGCATCACCTTCTACAACAAGTGGCTCATGAAGGTGCGGGGTGGCGGGGCGGTGCGGGGCGGCGGCGGCGGGAGGGCGGCGGCGGTGACAGCGGCTGTCGGTCCCGCAGAGCTTCCCGTTCCCGCTGCTGGTCACGCTGCTGCACCTGCTGCTCATCTTCGCTCTCGCGGCACTCGCCCGCGCCCTGGCGCGCTGCCGCTCCGGGCGGCCGCAGGCAGCGCTGTCCTGGGCCGACTGCCTCCGCCGGGCCGCCCCCGCAGGTACGGCCGGGACCGGGAGGGGACGGGACCGGGGCGGCGGAGCGGGAGCGGGCCATAAGTTTGGGGCACAACAATATAAGGAAGACGTTAAGCTGTTGGAGAGCATCCAGAGGAGAGCCACGAGGATGGTGATGGGAGCGGAGGGGAAGCCTCGTGAGGAGCGGCTAAGGTCACTTGGTGTGTTCAGTATGGAGAAGTGGAGACTGAGGGGAGACCTCATTGTGGTCTTCAGCATCCTCATGAGGGGAAGCAGAGGGACAGGCACTGATCTCTTCACTCTCATGACCAGTGAAAGGACCCAAGTAAACGTATGAAGCTGAATCAGAGGAGGTTTAGGGTGGATATTAAGAAAAGGTTTTCACTCAGAGGGTGGTTGAGCTCTGGAACAGTGCAGTGGGCACAGTGGTCACAGCTCCAAGACTGAGTTCCAAGAAGTATTTGGACAACACTCTCAGGCACAGTGTGGGATTCTTGGGGTGTCCTGTGCAGGGCCAGGAGTTGGACTCAATGATCCTGGTCGGTCTCTTTCAACTCAGCATGTTCTATGATTCTGTGAGGCTCCTTGGGAGTGCCCATGGCACTGGCTGCTTCCTGAGACGTTTGTCTGCCTGAGGTGCTCAGAGCCCATCCTCTGGGATGGGGTGAGCCATGGGGTGCAGCCGTCGCTCCGGCCCCTGTGTTTCCCTACCAGGTGCAGGGCAGGTGTAGATGCTACTTAAAGATTCAGCCTGAGACCTACTACCTTCACTGCTCGTTACAAAGATGTGTGAGAATAGGGAGAGGCCACACAGAACGTGTCTTTCCGAAGGAGCCACTGGCACATGAGAATGAACAATGAGAACCACCTTCAGTTCTTGATAAGCTGTCTCTGCAAGTAACATTTTCTCTCTAACACTGGTATCAAGCCATGCGTTTATGTTAACTCAGCATCTTTCTCAGGTTGGAGCTTGGTAGAGAATTCATCATTCATGGCACACAGAACTGTACCTGAGGCCAAGGAGTGAAGCTCCTACTCGGAGCACAGAACTGTAACTACTTCTGCAGTTCTTTGGCTGTGTGTTATGTTGGCTCCCACAGAACAGCATCTGGTCAATGATCTCTGGCAAGGTTTGCAATACCTTACATAACATGCCCCATGGTTTCTTGAAAAATGCTTCCTCCACATCTGCAGCAATTTTACCTTTCAGCATAGCCTGCCCTTGGATCAGTAACACTGTTTCCTGTGGTAGGAAACTTATCTAGAAGGGAGAATAGACTGTACCAAAAGCGGCACCAGGGTTAGGGCTGTGTGCAGATAATTGTTGCCTCTTCAGGCTTCGTGCAGTGGCCCTCAGACTTACAGGTTACCATGCTCTGATACATTCAAGAAAGATTTTATGCAAATCTGCAATCACTTTCAGTCACAGGGAGGGCAAGAGTTATTTCTGGCTTTTTCTTAATGCATGTTGAGTGAGTGCAATGCTGAGCCCAATTTGAGTCACAGGGAACAGGACAGAAACATAAAGAGCTGAGAAGAAGAGCTGAGAATATCTTGAGTTACGTTGATTCTGAAGAGTTAACTTGAGGAAAGCTTTTTTTTTTTCCCTGGGTCTGTGTTTGTGGCCATGAAGCAGGGTTTTGTGGTGGGTTTGTTTAATGTCAGGGAAGACAGTTAACTTCAGGACTTTTTCATTGATCTTTAGCTCTGTCAACTTCCTTGGATATTGGGCTGAGTAACTGGAGCTTCCTGTACGTCACTGTCTCCCTGTGAGTACAAACACCACGTTCCCTGGGAGCCTCTGGTGGGGTTTGGAGAGTGCTTTGCCAGGGTCTGTTTCTTGAATAGGTGTTTGATGGGTGGGATCAACATGCAGGGTCTGTGATAGTTTGCTCATAGCAGTGTAGAAATGGGTGATCTGGTTCCTAACAGTACTTCGATGGGAAGAACTACATTGAAGGAGTCTGACAGTGTATTTTGGCCCTTACAGCTACACGATGACCAAATCCTCTGCCATTCTCTTCATCCTGCTTTTTTCACTGCTCTTCAAGCTGGAGGAAATGGTAAGGGTCTCACACAATGCTTTAGGGAGGAAGGTCAGACCCAGGGAAATAGACATGTACAAGAAACCTGTGAGTAGAGGAATGATGCAATTATGTGGGTGAATCTGAACGGAAGGAGGTGCCTGTCTCTGTTGTGTTTGCTCTTCTGCAGAGGGTGACGTTGCTGCTGGTGGTTCTGCTCATCGCTGGGGGACTCTTCATGTTCACCTACAAGTCCACACAGTTCAATGCACAGGGGTTCGTGTTGGTGCTCTGTGCCTCTTTCCTGGGGGGCATTCGCTGGACTCTCACACAGATACTGATGCAGAAGGCTGAACTGGGTATGCAGGGTGTTAGGAGGGGGTGGCGGTGCTGGTAACAGGGAGGGGAATAAGGAGAGGTGATAGCCCTTGCTGCAGAAACAAAACACCTCATGTAAGGGAAGGTGTTTGAAACCTTGGGCACGGGATATCTGTGGATGGGTAATGAAGGTGGCTTGGTGTCTGCAGCAGCACAGGTGTGGGCATCACAAGTAAGGTGTATGTCTAGGAATGGTGCTAATAAAGGCTCTGGGAGCTGTGTTATTCCCTGGCTTGTCACTATGTGGTCTGTTACTGATTCTCCTCTTTCAGGGCTCCAGAATCCCATTGATATCATGTTTCACCTGCAGCCGCTCATGTTCCTGGGGCTCTTCCCACTCTTTGCGGTGTTTGAGGGTGCGTGAGTTAATTAGAGAAAGCAGGGATAGCTTTATAGAGTGGTTGGGAGATTGTGTAGCAGTTTGTTGTTTGAGATCATTCACGTAGCTAAGTGAACAGCTATGAACTCTGCAAAGTAGTTAGAAACCTGGGTTTATCTTATGCTGGCAGGACATTAAAGAGTGCATAGAAGTAGTTGCCTGCCACACTTGTGGAAGTAAGGGCTGTGAAGAACTGGCTCCACATCCTCCTGATGCTGGAATGTGAGCAGCCCACCCCCATCGATCTTACTGAGAGGAATTCTGGGAGTTGGGAATGGTATTCTGCTACTCATTGTCTTGTTCCTAGGCCTGCCTTTGTCCATATCAGAGAAGTTCTTCCGTTTCCATGAAGCAGGAATGCTGTTCTCTCTGGTAGGGAAGCTGTTCTTGGGTGGAATTCTTGCCTTTGGTCTAGGCTTTTCTGAGTTCCTCTTGGTTTCCAGAACATCTAGCCTCACCCTTTCCATTGCTGGCATTTTTAAGGTAAGGCATGGTTCCTGTGCTAATACTAGAAGGCAAGTACTGAGTCATCCCTATTGGGCTTTATGTGGTGGGGGCTCCCTTAGATCCTTAGAAATCATTGCTTGTTATTTTTGTTCTCCTTGCACAGGAGCTTGATGCTTTGCCTGGCAGTCTCTGCAGTGAAGTCTCTTGGTCCCTGACAGCAAAGGGCCAGAGATTAGTGGCCATTCTATAAAAAATACCATTAATGATCAAAGTTTGTTGGAATGTGGGATAGACTAAAACACATTGCCCTCATGAGTAGCGGATGGTGTGGAAGAGAGGAGGGCTAAGAAGGGCAGGCTCTTGCATCAGACCTGCGTATGACCAAACCACTGGTTTGAGCTATCTCTGTAACCTAGTTTGGCACATCCTCCCCTCCTCAGAGGAGTCCAGCACACATACTTTTGAGCTGAACTGTGATATGTGAAATCTCTCTGATCCAGAAGTTGCAAGATTCCTCTGTAACTGAGCTATGCAGTCAGATGACTTAAAATCCCACATCCCGGTTTGACAGGTTGTTTGTTACTAGAAACTGTTTTTAGAACTCTGTGTGCATGAAAGAATGTGCTGATAGAAATTTAGCAGCCTGACACCTTGATCTAGACTTCAGCTGTAAAATGTCTCATGCGTATCTGCTCAGGTCCTGCCCTGCCACTTGTCATGTTTTTTTGTTTCCACAGGAAATCTGCATTTTATTCCTCGCCACACATTTACTGGGAGACCGCCTCAGTCTCTTGAACTGGCTGGGCTTTGCTGTCTGCCTGTCGGGAATCTCCCTTCACGTTGTTCTCAAAGCCATGAATTCCAAAGGTGATTGTTTTAAATCACTTTCTCTTTCTTTGTAGGCTTTCTCGTTGCTTCACCAGGAGCTGTGTCTGGTTCCAGCTCCTTGACAGTGCCAGGTTTGGTGGGAACTCCAGCAAGTTTGTCACTAAACAGGCTGTGTGCATGCAGGTGACAAAGCACTGGAGCCACACAAAGAGGCCAGCTCTGACCCTGACCTGGAGCTGCTGCTGCGCCATCCTGAACATGGTGAGGAAGAGGAAGAGGTTGTTGAAACCCCACAACAGCACTGACTGAACGTGAAGCACAAAGCCACCTGCTCTGTTCTTACCAAACCTGCCTGACAGCTATCAAGAAGGAAGGTCCAAAAGTCTCTGTGACCACCCAAAGCAGAGCCAGGGCCTGGTGAGAGAATTCTGCTGCTTTGCTACAGTGTGGATCTGTAGATGCTGCACAAGAAACAGGCAATATCCCTTTCACAGGAACTTGGAAGACAAGCCCTGGTTCAGTGGATGTAGAACGGCGTGGTGAGACAGGGAAAAGCTGTAAAAAGTCTATTAGGGGATCCTGAAGGCTTTTTACTGAGAGTGTAGATCATGAGCTGTAGAATGAACATGGACATGTCTGGACTGCAGCCTGAGTGGTTCAGGTTTGTTTAGGTTGTTTACTAACCTAAACACTGCTGTTTAGGTTTTGACTTCAAAGCAGAAGGTAGATACACCTTTCCTGTTTTTTTAATGTTTCTGCAAATTAGGAACTCCGGTCCTGGTGGGATCACATGACTGTATAAATCCCTAGAGTTGTCTCAGTGAGAAAAAGCCTTTGTGCCTGGTGACCGCCATGTTCTGTGTGCATAGTAAGGACAGAATTAAATGCTGGATTAAATTTGGGACCAGTTGAACATGATGAACATTTCCAGATGATGTTGGTTGGAGGGAAGACAGGGATGCAAGAGTACTTCTGGTGCTACAGGCCAAGAGGAGAATGAGCAGTGTCACAGGAGATCTAACTTGAGCAATAAGCTTGTCAGAAAGTATGTGGGGTTTTGAGGGGGGGATTTTTTGTTTTTTAAATAAACTTTTTCTGATTCGCTTTTGTCCGTACATTCTGTACCTATGCTTCATCAAGCAGAGGTCATTTGTCTTCTCAACTCCTTTCCTTTTAGTCCTGCACTGACCTCGCTGCTGCATGCCCATAAGGCCTGGCACACAAAACACCCAGCTATCACTGATGTCTAGAATTAGGGAGATCTTCCTGCAGCCTCTCATGTTTATGCCAGCCAAGAGAGCTTACTGACTGGTCTGCCTTCATGCACCATATCCTAGGAAGACTTTTAGTATTGTGGCTTTTTGTAAGAATCTTATCTCTTTGCCCCATTTGACTGGATCGGGTAGTGCTGCAGTCCAGGAAGGGGGAATAGCAGGATTTAAGATGTCATTTTCATTGCTGCTAAGTCTCAGGTCGTGTTCAGCAAGTGGCTGGTTTTTTGCATGGCAGAGTTTCCATGTCTTTCAGTTTTGTTCAGTGTTAGCTTTTGTAGTTTTTGGAGTGGAAATAACTTGGCAGAGGTTCCCAGAGGGATAACAGTACAATCTTTCTCCTGACAGGAGCTGGGTGTTAAAGTGAACTTCTCATACTCTGTTTGAGACCCTGAACCATTTTGACTAAACGGTCCCTCTGTTGATCTTGCTTCTTAGTTTTCAGATATGAAGTCTTTCTTGATGCCTTTAATCAAGAGCACGTCCTGTATAAAACTGGTTCTGAAGAAAACTTTTGTTATTAGTGATCATCTTTGATCATGTTCTGGTAACTGGCTTCAGACCAGACAGCAGGTGGTGCAGCTTCCTCATGTACAGCTACTGAACCAGCACGTCCACACCAGGCTGGCAGACCAAGGCATTTTGTGCATCAAGTAGAATGCCTGGAGCTGTCAATGACTTGGTCTGTCCCTAGCTGGATTTTCCAATAGCTGGGACTTGTGATGCTTCTGGCAGGATTCACCCTGTTTACCCTGCCAATAGCTGTGAGCTCCAAGCCCCAAATACTCTGTACTTGATGTGGGGCAGTGGTGCTTTCTGCACATGATCTGTGTTCAACAGCTGCTCTTTCATTTCACTTTCCACTCTCCTACAACTGAACCTCGGGCATCCTTCTGCTGTGTTCATCCCAGACTGAGATTTCAGGTCCCTGTAAATCCAAGGTAAAGGCAACTTCATTCTCAGGCCAGAATTTGCACCAGATACGGTGCTTGAAGATGAAATCTGATTGTGCTTGTGACCTGTAGAGCCATGTAGTCTGTTGCTTCCAGCCTTGTTTCCTTTTTAAAATAGAGGTGATGACCTAGAACTCCTAGTGGCTCTTGGAGCTCTTGGAACATGGCAGAGTTGTGGGCAAGCTTGGGAGGGGTGGGGTGGGATGTGCTGGTGCAGGGCAGTGCAGCAGTGTTAAAGCAGCAGCACAGCTTGTCTGTTGAACACTGTTCATCTGGCTTGAATGGGCACTCATATTTAACAAAAGGAGAAAGAACCTTTGCCCACCCTCTTTCATATAAGGAAGAAATCCTACTGTGCACTGAAAATGCTGGAAATGGAAAAAGACGCAAGGATGAAGGACTTGGAGGAGGGAGACAGGAGTGCTGCAGCAATGGCACAAAATAAATGAGAATGCACAACCTTGTAGTGAGTGTTGAAGTACAGACTGTAGGCCTGAAGAAGATTGGAGTCTACTGAGGAGGGAGGATGGAAGTATGGGCAGGATGGTGGTGGAAGCTGGGAGTACCAGTAGATCCTGTTTGCCTCTGGAAATAGCCCCGGGTGGCCTTGCAGCTCCTTGGCTAGAGGTAGTCGAGGCCGCTTGGTGTTGCTGAAACTGTTTGAGGCTTGGATTGACGCGGTGGGATGGGAAACACCCAGCTGTGTGTGCAGGCACAGGGCCTTATCTCCTGCCTTTAAGAGGTCTCTTGGTGCCACAGTGTGGTCCCTGTGGCTGTCTGAGCGGAGTGGTGCAGCTCACTGCTTGTGCAGACCGTTTTCTGACAAGCCCCAAGCCAGGGGCCGCTTTAGGGCACGGGGGAAGTAGTTTTTAGTACAGACAACCATTGTGTGGCACAGCTCAGTTCTGCCCCCTTCCTCAAAGGACGTGTGTGAGGGCTGAGGTCCTGGAAGGGCTCTGGAGCAGTGCAGTGCCGGGGGCACACGTGTGCTGCAGCAGCACAGGCAAGGAACATTGGAGGCCAGGGAGGGCTCAGGGGTGTGTCTGTGCTGCCCAGGCCTCCCCCGTCCGTGCCAGCCCACCCCAACACAGCCACCCTGGCAAGGGAGGGCTGCCATTGAATATTGATAGTGTTTGAACTAATTAAGCAGCGGAAGCAAAGCTGAACGAGTCTCAGAGGTGCTGCACTCCTTCTGCAAACTCTGTTCTTGCCTGTAAGACCAGGTGTTTACATGTGTGATGATTCTGCCTCCCCACACATCCCCCTGGGAGACCTCTTTATTTGAAGAACAGATGCTTGGCTTCCTGCTAAAATTTCAATACCATAAACATCCTGAGGGCAAGGAGAAAGTGTCCCTGCAGACCCCTCTGCACTCCTCTGGTCCTCTGCCCAGCAAACAAGGTATGTAACACCAGTGGGCTTACTGTGGGGAAGCAAGCCTGTCTCCAAAACACACTGGAGTAGCAAGGCAGAGCAGCAACATGGGGCCTGGTGCCAGCAGTAGGGCTGCCTCAAGATGTGCTTCATTTCTCATTTCAGCTGAACATCTCTGTAGTATTAATTACGTGGTTTGTGGTTGGTGCCTTGTGAGGTGGGGAAGGGGGAGCTCAGGGTGTAGATGGGAGGATGCTGGTTACTGCCAGCCTGGAGCTTTAAAGGGCTCACATTCATCTGCAGTCTCTGCAGTGGCAAATAATTGCCTCTGACTCTGATACCCCTGCTGCTGCACTGAGGCTCTCTTGGTTTTTTTCATTGTTGGGGTATGCAGATTTTGATGTTCACAGCCTTGGATCTCCGCAGGATTTTTCTGGGAATTGCACTTACCATTGTCCTCTTGCCATCACTGCCACAGTACACCTGCATCAGCCCCCTACCATCACGCCCCCAAGAAGGCAAAGAAGGGGGGAGGCTTTGAGCAGAGAGGGGGGGGAAAGGCAGCTGGGCAAGAGGAGAAATGGCAGAAAACAAAGAATATGAGTGGCTGGAGATCACCATCATGGAATCACTGAGGCTGGAAGGAACATTGGAGGTCATCTTGCCCAAGTCCCTGCTCAAGCAGGGCCACCTAGACCTGCTGCCCAGGAATGTGTCCAGATAGCTTTAAATATCTCAAAGGATGGAGCCCCCACAACCTTTCTGAGCACCCTGTGCCAGGGCTCAGTCACCCTCGGGGGGAAAAAGTGGTTCCTGGTGTTCAGAGAGAACCTCCTGTGTTTGTGTCCATTCCCTCTGTCTCTAGGCACCACTGAAAGGAGCCTGGCTTCATTCTCTTTCCACCCTCCCATCAGGTATTTATCTACATTGGCAAGTTTCCCCCTGAGCCTTCTCTTCTCCAGGCTGAGCAGTCCCAGCTCTGCCAGCCTTTCCCCAGATGTGAGGGGCTCCCAGGCCCTTCCTAGTTTTCATGGCCCTTTGCTGGACTCCAGCATGTCCATGTGTCTCGTGGTGATGAGCCCAGCTCTGGACACAGCACTCCAGGTGTGGCCTCACCAGTGCTCCATAAAGGCAGGAATCACCTCCCTTGACCTGCTGCAGTTCTTTACCTAAGGCACCCCGGGGTATTGTTCCTTTCTTTGAGGCAAGAGCACGTTGTTCACTCAGGTGAAGATGCAGGTATGCAGCTAGAGGGCAAGAACCTGCCCAGTCTAACACTGCTAGAGGTTTGCTGGGGCAGAGAGCTGTCCTACAAGACCTACAGTGGCATAAGTAGTCCTTCCATCTCATTTTGTGCTCTCCAGCCTTGCAGAGCTGGGTAATTGCTGTATCTATCAGTGCTCCTCGCATTAACAGGCAGTAATTGGCACCTGTGTTAAAGAGCCTGGTTTCAATTACTGCTGAATGCAGCTCAAACTCCAGAGCTGGGAGATTACATGGGGGAGGAGCTGTAGTGCTCACGTTTACTCTCTGTTTTTCCACCAGGTGCTCCTCTTTCCCCAGGGATGAAGCTTTTTTTCTGTTTCTTGCTTGTGCTTTGACTCTGCAAAGCTGCCAGCAAGGGCTGCCTGGGAGGCCCGAGGCTGAGCTCAACTCTGTTCTTCCTCATGTGGATGTTTCTTACAGAAGCCTCTGCTACAAATCCTGCACTGAATGGTGGGGTTGCAAGGTGTGGGAGGGAATTAGTCTTCGTAGATGGTGGCATTCCCCCAGCCCCATGCAACAGCAGTCCTGGGGGCTTTCCCATTCCCTGCCCTCAGCTACACTTCTCTTGGTTTCCACTGCATCAGCACTCCCCTGTGTGCTGGGCCCTGCCCCCTACTGCTGCCATTCATCATTTCTGAGCCAATAAATTACAGCGCCGTAAAAATGCACGGGGAATTGTTTTCTGTGTTATAGAGCCATGAGCCCTTAAATTTCCATTTGTTTAGTGGTTGATGAATGGACAGTTGTGGTTGGCGCTGGAGCTGTGGAGCGAGGGGAGAGCTCTGACTGCAGGCAGTGCTGCCTCCTGCAAGCTCAGCACCAGGGGCCTCATCACCTTGGGAGGCAACACCTGTCTGGGGCTCCCCTTCCCAGAAAAACTGTTCAGTTCATAGCTGGGGTCAAAGGAGGGGATTGGAGAGGCCAAGTCAGAACATTCATGCTTTATTCCTATCCTGTGGTGTGAGTTTTATCATGTCTGGGAGGGAGCTCCTGTGTGGGATGTCAGGGTAAAAAGCTGTGCTGTAGGAGCAGGACTGGTTCAGATTGTGGGTGGGAGCCCTGATCTCAGGAAATGGGGATAAATGGAGACACTTGGCTCAGGGTGAGGGCAGTGGAACAAGCAAGAGGACTGGGATGGCTGGTACAAATGCACATGGGTCTGGCTACAGGCATATAGGGAAAGACTGTGCTGGCATCCAGGGAATGCTGTGGCTTAGTGACTTCCCAGTGACAGAAGAAGTCCTGCTTGATGCTGGAAGTCAGCATCTGTGCTGCTGTTGCCTTCCTACTCTCCAGTAACCTGGAGGCTGCACCTAGACCATGATGCTTAAACCGTGAAGGTGGGGGGCATGTGAAAGGCACAGCTATCACTGCATAGTTTGCTTCCTTTTTTGTCTAGGTGCCTATTTTCCTCCAATTGTGGTTTTAAGTCAGTCTTGCAGCACTTTGGACCTGTCTAATGGTTTTGACACTGGATGTAAACTTAGCTGCATGACTTGTGCCACAGTTGAGTCTGAGTCCTGCCTTAAGCAATAATAAATTCCTGATCTAAGCTGCTCTGCCTGCACTGCTGATGCACGTCATGTTCTTCTCCTCTTCCCTGTCTCTTCAGACTGCAGGCCACTGGGAAGAGCCTGGGAGAGGCCTCCAGCTCTGTGCTCCTGCTCCAGGGGTACAGCACAGCAGTCATTCCACTGCCCTGTGATCCAGCGCTTGCATAAGTGGCAGGAGAAGGCACAGAAGGAGTTAAACAGTGCTGGAAAAATTGGTATTTAATCCACTGCTGTCCCTTCTAGCAAACCTAGATGGGAAAATGCCTCCCTGTTGGAAACAGCGCCTCTCAAAAATGGAAATGCGGGATGGCTGGGGATTACGGTGCCTATCACTGGAAATGGGTTTCTTATCATCTCTCTGAGCTGAATTGGTGGGACAGCCTCTGAAAATTGAATTGCCTTCCCTGTTTTGGTCTCTGCCATTGCATCCCTCCTGTACTCCAGCTTTGCACCCACCTTCCCAGCCTCTGGCCTGCCTTGTCCCCATCCTCAGCAGAGTGGGGGCTGCCTCTGAGTGGGTCTGTGTCTGTGGAGAGGGACCGTGCCAGCTGCAAGGTGGGCAGGACTGGCTACATCTGGGAAGATTAATTCTTTGGGTTCTCAAGGCCAGGAGGATGTAGTCCCTCTTTCCAAGCTTCCTGCTGACCTTGCAAGGGCAGTGGTGGCCTGGCAGAACCTGGTTTAGGACAGCATGAGCAAAGGTGTGAAATGATCAGAAGACATCAGGCACTGCTGGAAATAAGAGCTGGTGCTGAGGAGCTGGGGCCAGGATGGATGAGAGGCAGAGAAGATGAGGGAGCTATGAGAGATCAAGGAGAGAGGGACTACGTTGAACACATCAGAGCAGGAATGAGTGTGATTGTAAGACTCTGGGCAGCCTGAGCCCTGGTCTGTGCTATGCCAGGTGGAGGCATCTCTCCCACCAGCACTCAGGCTCTGTTCTGGGACGGCCAAGGGGGCTCTTTCAGTTCCTCCTCAGTCTCTGCACACCACAGGCACCAGCCAGCCTGTCCCCAGCTCTGTGCCTGCAAAACCTCGGGGGCTCGCTGCTCCTCTGGCCCATAATGGGTGAGGCCGAAAGCTGATCAAACCCCTTCTCATGGTTCAAACTGCAGGCCACAGCCCAGGTGTGCCCAGGTGTGCCGCAATGATGTCCAGGCACAGTGCAGGGACTCCTTTAAAGGCCTTTTTCCCAGTGTTTGGTTTGGGGATAATTATCTTTTACTGAGCTGTATTTTACCATAGGTTGCCAGTGCCTAATTTCATCCTTGTCTCTGTCACAGTATGGGGTTTTTTTGAGGAATTTCCCATCCTCTGTTAGAATTAAATGTGAGCCATAGGCACAAGAGCTGCTGAGTGTCCACCTGGCAATGGCTTTTCAATTCACCAACCTGCAATCACACTGCTCCAACACACAGTTGGTGCCCTTGATTCTTTGTCTGTCAGAACACATTGAGTTTGAAAGTAAAATTATTTAGAACTAATTGGGAAATTTTTTTATACTCTTACGGAGCTACCGTCCATAGTTAATGGGATCTGAAGCAGATCTCTCTCTCTCAGAATAGCCCCTCTGCACTGAGCTGGAACACACAAAGTAATGCTGGCTGCCAGGGCAAAGCACTAACCAAGGGCCTGGCTCCTCTTGGAAGAAAAGGCTGTACTCAGGTTGCAGAGTCTTGCTGTCTGCTCCGAGGAGAAGTCCTCTCTTCTTGCTAGGGTGCCATTCTTGCCCTCTGCTGAAGGACTGACTCAAATTGCTGACAAATAATGGAACAAAAGTTACTTTTAATCATACAAGTGCCTCCTTATGTGCTGAGGGACAGCTGTGGCCAGGTCTAGCAGCATGAGAGGCGGGGGGAGCCTTTATCTCTGCAGCAAAGGAAATTATGGCCAGAGGCATTAAGCTGTTTGAGGGCACCGTTACAGAGCTCATTCCTGAAATGGGATGCAGGTTTGCTTGTTGATCCCTAGCAGCATCCACGCTGCGTGGGAGAACACGCTGGTTTGTTATGTGTGACAGGCTCAGCCTGCAGTGGTGGCCTGGAAAGGAGGGACAGGGATGGGGGCAGACCAGTGGCAGCCACAGGGAAATCCTCAATGCAGTTTTGGAAAGTTTCCTTGTTGCCAGCCCCACGTGCACTGGAATGGGCTGCCCAGGGAAGTGATGGAGTCACCATCCCTGGAAGCATTCAAGAAGTGACTCAATGTGGCACTCAGGGTATGGTTTAGTTGATATGGTGGGTTTTGGTCAAAGGTTGGACTTGATGATCTTGGAGGTTTTTTCCAACCTTAGTGATTCTATGATTCTATACTTTTTCACAGCCTCTGTCCTCCCCAGGGTCCTGTGCCTGGGGAATGGACCCCTGGAGTTATCCCAGGTGTATTTTGCAAGGGGGTTGTTTCCCCAGCTCTTGGTCCAGGTGCACCTGCACTCAGCGAGGGCCAGCACAGAGCTGCCCCTGTGTCACCTGTTGATGTGAAGGGTCACCAGCTGGGCACAGGTGCCCTGTGGGGCCATCACAGGCTCCTGGTCATGTGTCATGTGTGGTCATGTGTGGTCATGTGTTTAAAAGTTTGTCCAAAGCAACTTACTATTTCATTTTGGGTTAAAACTGATAAATCAAGGTGACTTTGGGGAGAGAAATAATTCCTTTTGCAGGATTTGCATAATCCTGGCTGGTGATATGATAATGGTGTTTGTTAAAGACAGAACACAATGAATTAACACTGTTAAGTTGCTGCTGCAAAATGCAAAGCAGGTAATTTACAGTGGGTGCAAGCCAGAGTGTGAGCACAGCAGGCTTGACAGTGGAAGCATCAAGCCCAAAAGGCTTCTTGCCACAGGTCCAGCCAGGGTCTGGCACAGAATCAGCAACAGGTACCCCCTGCACTCTTCCTGACCCCGGCTAAAGGCTGTGCTTGGCTTCCCTGGGGGAGGATTGCCCGTTTCAGTCCCTTTTCCCACTGTCTCTGTGGGACTGGGACCTGCTCTGTCCCCTGGATCATTCTGGAGTGCCAGCCATGCAGGGCCACTCCCTGCTGGAGGAGGGACAAGGGAGCTGAGGGTGACGTACGTCATGCTGGCCCTCAAGAGATCTCTGGGCACGGAGGTGCCCTGGTAAGGAGATGGGCCCTGGCACTGGCCTCGATGCCATCTCGGCCACCCCCAGCAGGCTCTGGAGGCCTCTCATTCCTCCCACAGCAAAGATGAAGTCGCTGGGGTGGGTACAGCAGCCTGGGGACCAGCCAGCTCTGGCCTCAGCCCTCAGCTCCCACCTCGCTCAGCCAGGCTCAGCTGAAGGAATGGTGCTGCAGGCTGAGTGAGGGTGAAGAGCTGGTGTGAGGCAGAGGTGGAGGGAGATGTTTGGGAAAGGTACACGGGCGTCTCACTCATTCCCCGGGCTGGCGCTGCGCTCCCAAAGCCATCCTTCCTGCCAGACCCCACTGGAATCCTAATGCACTGTTTATCTCTGCAGCTCCACAGCTCTGTGAGAGGGAGACGCTGTGCGGGAGCCAGAGCAGGATTTCAAGCTAATTGGATCCTGTGTCTCCGTGGCTTCCCGTGTAGGCAGCGACCGGGATTAGTGCAGTGTTTCTGAGGAATGGAGGAGAGCAAGGATGACCTGCATAGGGATTTCCTCCTGCATAGCTTCTGCTGCTACCTTCAGGAGAGGACTGAGCAGGAAAGGTTTTGAACAGGCCGTACAGGTGGAAGGGCCCAAAGCAGCATGTCCCCGCTGTCCAAATCACTTCTGTTCTTCCTAAATCTTTGAGCCAGGTGCAGTTCCCTTGCCAGGAAAGGAAACAGCTCAAATACCTCCTGAGCCTGAGCCAGCCTGACATGGGATTGGTCTCTCTTGCTAACTTCTTGTCAGGGAACCAGAAAGGGAAATCAAAGAACCAGTGGCTCCTGTGCTTGGCTTTGCTTCCCTTTCCCTCCCCAGACCTGGCTGCTGGCTGGGAGCAGCGCACACTTGAACCTTCTCCCTTCTCCCGTGTTCCTCGCTGTGTTTCAAAGCCCGTCAGGGCGGGCGCAGGATCCAGCTCATTAACGCAGATTTATTCCTGTATAAACATTTCATTCCTTTAATTGCACGGCAGTCACGCCGCCGGCAGCGTGGTAATGGCTCCGATTGCGCCAGGTGCGTGCGCCCGCAGCCGGCACACGTGGCTGAGCTCTCACACCCCTGTGCCACACACCGCGGGGCCCACGGGTGGGAACCTGAGCTGTGCAACGCAGCATCGGCCGGTCTGGGTGAGGGTGTGGGCCCAAGCACTCTGCTGTGGCATAACAGCGGGTCGGCGGGGTCGCAGAATCCTAAAATGGCTTGGGTTGGAAGGGATCTTAAAGATGATCTCATTCCAACACCCTGCCATGGGCAGGGACACCTTCCACTAGACCAGGTTGCTCCAAGCCCTGTCCAGCCTGGCTTTGAATGCTCCCAGGGATGGGGCAGCCACAGCTTCTCTGGGCAGCCTGTGCCAGGGCCTCGCCACCCTCACAGGGAGAAACTTCTTCCTAATATCCTATCTAACCCTGCTCTCTGTTGCTGAGAAGCCATTCCCCTTCATTCTGTCACTTCATACCCTTGTACAAAGTTCTTTCCCATCTCTCTTAGAGCCCCTTTAGGCACTAGAAGGGGCTCTAAGGCCTCCCCAGAAACTTCTCTTGTCCAGGCTCAAAAAACCCAGCTCTCTCAGCCTGTTGCCCGAGCAGAGGTGCTCCAACATCTCCCTGACCATAATTCTGTGGTAGGACTGGAGTATTTTCCGTGCTGGGCAGAGGAAGGGCAGAGGCACAGAGGTGCCCAGCCCCTGGCTCTACAGGCAGTGTAGCAGAACACTGAATGAACCCCTGTGTCAGCAGCTGTGCACCCTGAAAGCTGCTGGGATGCTGAGTGTCCAGTGTCTCTGCTGTGCTGAAGGACAGCCCTTGGGCACCTGGACAGTGGGATGGAGCCTTGACAGGGTGCTTGTCCCCACAGCACACACGGAGCCATGCAGGAAGCTGAGGGTGGAGAGAGGATCTGAGCCACTGTGAGTACCAGGGAGGGATCCCCCAAGGAGATCCAGGATGTGGCTGGTTCCTGCCCTCGCCGCTTACTCCCCGTGGCACTACCAAAATGCCACCATCTCCCAAAAGCTTCCTGGCAATCCCTTTCTGGCAATGGAGCACCTCTGGGCAGGCATAGGTGCAGGAGGGTGCACCCAGTCTGCAGTGCCTGCTGGGCTCTGAATGCTGGGGTGGCAGATACTTGCAAACCTGCTGCTGCAGCTCACGGTCTCTTCTCCCACATTCTCATTCAAATGTTAATTTTATGGACGCCTTTATAAATCTTGCGGCTTTCCCCTGTCCACAGGCTACATAGATTTCATCTTGTTGAGAGGTGACACTTCTGGCCTTTGGTACCAGGCTATCAATTTAATATTCTGAGAGTAGTAAAAAACATGGGACCATATTAACTCACAATTACTCTGCTGCTCCTTCCTGTAACTCTTTCTGTGCCATCTGATGATGAATATGTGCCTCAGCTGCTGGCAGAGGCACAGGCACAGGACAGCCCCAGCCAGCGCCAGCCTCCTAGCTGGAACAGCTACATGGTGTCCAAATTGTGAGCTGCTATTCTTCTGCTTGCCAAGAAGACGGAGTTTCGTGCCCACCTCTTTGTTAGACCTGGCAGTCTGGAGAAATGCTTGCACCTTACCTTTGAGGCCCTTCCATGTGTTCTGAGCAGGGGACACTTGCAAGTCTGCCAGCCACCCAGCTCACTGATTTGGCAGGCTGAAAGGAAAAGGCATCCCTCTGCTCACTGTGAGGCAGCCTTGCTGCCGACCAGCCTGGAAAAACATGTTTGGGTCATTCCATCAATGTAAAGGTTAAATGTTTAACTGCAGCTATTGAAAACAAAGCAACAGCAGCAACAACAACAGCAGCAGAAGGATTGGATGCCTTATCAGTGCCTGGAATTAAGATCTGCATCTAAGCACCTACCAGGTACAGTGCACTGAGGTCCTGTCTGGGCCCTGCCCTGTGATGAGTGTTGCCTCTCAGCACTTTGCAGAGCTGCCCATAGGTGGCAACGGCTCAGCCCCACTTCACTCCAGCTGACAGCTTTGCAAAATGGATTTTTGGCCTCTTTTTTCTGCCTGGGAGCTTTGAAGAAGCACCTGATGTGCTCTCTCTGCTGATAAAGAGGGCTTCTTCGTGTTGTATCCTTACTTTCAGCCACTTAACCTCCGTGAGTATGCCAGTGACTTACTGTAAGAGTTATTTGAATACAGGTCTTTTGTTGAGTAAATATGGACCTGGAGGAGTCATTGTTTTCCTACCCTGCACATCTCCTATTTCAGTAAATCACTAGATTTTTCCTATATTTAAGTCTTGTTGTTTTGCAAAAGAACACTTTATATTTTAGCATTGTAGAGCAGGTTGTCATTTGGAAAACAACAGCTTTCATGGCTCCACAACGAGTTGCAATATGCATATTAGTAAAAGAAAAACTAAAACCTCATCATGACGCAATATATCCAAGAGTCCCATAATGCCTGAATTCCCTCTTCCTGTCACATTTGTGGGCATGTCACAGCAACTGTCCTGCTGCCAGGCCATTGCCTCTGGAGTCTGAGCTCACCCTTTGTAGTCATGTGCCTGAAAGACCTGCAGATCCAAGGCAGACGCCAGGAGACACAGGCAGAGGTCCTGCTCCACGTGTACCCCTCCCTGTGCTCTATCTCTGTGTGTTCTTGTCACCCTGTCTCCCCAGGACTGATGTTCTTCCAGGCTCTTGCTGGCACAGTCACCTGTGATGGGGCCCTTTGGGCTTGAGCTGTGATCCACTGAGCAGCAGACTGATCCTCTGGGGGACTTTATCAAAAGGCTCGGTGGGAGCAGCCCTGTGACTCTGCTGGCTCCTGAACTGAGCTCCAGGGTGATGCCCTGGCCCCACGTGCTGCTGGGCACCAGCCCAGCCTCGGGCTGCAGCCAAACGAGGCTGCTCTGGGGTGCAGGGGCCCAGCGAGCACCCAGCTCTCTGCTGGGCTGTCACCTGAGCAGCAGCAGCAGATGGATGTGGAAAGCCTTTGAATTCAGCACATGATCAATACTAAACTGATCTTCTGGAGTCTCTTATAAGATTACCCCAGCCTCATGCATCCAATTGCAAAAAAATCACTCAGCACTCTAGGGAGATGTGAGAAACGCTGCAGCCCCCATTTAGGATGCACAGAGCCAGAGTAAGTGACTTCACAATTGTTTATTGCAGTAAATAATTCATCCACTTTACATTTGGTTTTGTTGCTACCCCCATGCCCCTGCCTCAGCTCTTTTCTCTGTTTCCCTCTCTTGTCCTGAAATTCCCATGCTGGGTCCTTTCTGTGGTCATGATTCCCAAACACACACAAACAGACACAAATCTGTCTCGGTCCGACTTTTCCTGACAGCCATACCAGGGAGAGCAGTGCTGAGGGAGGGAGAATGCTGGTTCCCTGCTCAGCTCAGCCCCTGCCCAGGCCTGGCTTTGCTGCCTCGGTCTCAGCCCCAGTGCTGCTTTCACATGGTGCCAATGTGCAGAACTGTTTGGAATACATTAACATTGCTAATAGTGTTTCTGTACTAATTAAAAATGACATTTGAACAAACTCTAACACAAATTATCAGCTGGCCGGGTGTGGAGGGAAGGTTGCAGCTGAGACAGAGCAGCAGTGAAGGGACAGGGACTGCTCTGGAGTGAGACCCGGCTGGGGCAGGTGCTGGGGCAGGTGCACCTCACCTGGCACCTGTCTGGGAGCCCTGGGCTTCCCCACGCAGCCAGAGCCAGGAGGGACAAGGCGACCAGATGGGACCCGGTGTGGGGGTCATGCAGCCTCTGGGCTGGGTGCCTGCAGGGCTCTGCCCATCCTGATCACACACTTGCCAGGGTGGACTCTGGTGGGCTTGCTGAGCCTGACAGCTCCCATGTCAGTGCAGGTTGTTTCAGCTGCTAAAAACAGATTGATGAGAGTCCCTGCCACGGGATGAAGCTTTTCGAGTCCTGTCAACTGAGACAAGACTGTTATATACATCTCTGAAGCCCTTGGCAGCATGCTAGCTCCTGCTTCTGGATAGTTTTGTCGAAAAGACCAAGTACAAATTGGCACATGTCTCTTTGAATTGAAAATTGTTGGAGTCTGGGAGAGTGTTGGGAAAAGCATCACACCTGCGTGCTCAAGGCAGTTATTCCTGGGGGCCTTGGACACCCTGGAGATACAACACAGGCTAGGAGAACTCTTGGGACAGATTTTGCTGCTGCCTGTGGAAAATATTTTGACTGTCTGTTCCTTGGAGCCCTGCAGACACCTTCCTGGGAGTGCTCTCATTTGCACAGGTGGGTGCTGAGGCTCTGATCCCTCCTCTGGTTCTGTCCACCCCTGATCACTGTGAAGGGCTGGAGAGTTGAGGTCATGGTGGCAGTGGTCTGACCCGAACTGCATCTTCAGAGATGGATCCTCCTTTACAGGCATTGCCCAGCCATCTCCACTGGCTCTTTTAACACTTCTTCCAGCAAGGCAGCAGGTGACCTTTTGGAGCAAAATGATCCCAGCATCCATATGGTATTTTGCACGCTGTGCCCTTGGGATCTGTAAGGATAGGCCAAATCAGTGTTATCCTCATCCACTGCTTCCAGACAGAGGTGCCAGTGAGATTTCATCATCTGGGATACAGTCTGGGGGATTTTTTTCTCCAGGATAGAATCCCTGAAATGCCTCAGGGTCATTCCTTCATGTGGCCCCTTGGGGCCCTTCCTGGGGCCTGGTTTTTGGGGGGCTGGAGGACTTCAGGCACGAGCTGCTTTGCCAGTTTTGTGATTCCTGCTGCTCCTTGCGCAGGAATCTGTCTGCAAAGGGGTTGTTACCCCTCCCCAAGGTGTCAGTCCAAGGCCCCCAGTGCCTTGGGCATGCAGAGCATTACGTTCCCAGCAGCTCAGGTAGGCACCTGCACATCATGGGTGATGTCCCCAGGAGTGACCTCTAAGCTGTGCAAAGGGTTCTCCACCTGAGCTTGGCCTGAGGTTGTCCATTATGTCACATCAGGAAAGCCTGATTCCTAACCTGGAGCCCTGACCAGGGTGGGGCATGTAAGGAGCTGTGTGCACAGCCCTGCCAGACCCTCACCACTCTTCGGGCTGCCAGCAAGTGAAGGGAGATGGAGGAGCACAAGGTGGGTGCCCAGCATCTCTGCTGTTCCTGGGCCAGTCCCTGGAGCAGAGCACTCTGGATACCCCTGCAGATGGCAGCTGGTGGCACTCAGCACCTCTGGAGCCATTCTTAAGGCTCTGAGCTTGTTTCCAGTCAAGGTGTGTGCCTTGGCTCAAGCCCACATGCTTCCCATGGGTTTTGGCAGGCTGTGCCCATGGGGCTGGCTGCTGGCAGTCCTCCCGTGCCAGCAGACAGCAGCTGGGCCTGGGGCTGCGCTCGGCCACGTCAGGCTGAGCTGACAGGCCTGGTGTGAAACAAGATGAATGGGCTGAAGTTGGTGAAAATTATTCTAATTTATAATCTGCTGCTTTGTGGAGCTCACCAATTAATTCTTTCTAGATACATAAGTAGGCCACATGTTTGCTTTGCTTCAAATGTAATAAACATTACACTCTGTCCCCTGCTTTTGGTGCTGGTTCCTGTCAGAGCATTAGTCCCTGTAGCTAATTCCTCACACCTGTCTCCGAGGCTCCTGGGACCTAGGCTGAGCACGGGGCGGAAACGCCAGGCTCCAGGAAACTTGTGGCATGGAGAGATAAATTGCTGATCAAAGGGCTAGTGCACAGTGCCTCTGAGTATTTAGTCGTGGGCAAGGCAGCCCAGCCCGCTCGGGAGAGTGCTTTGTTCCTCTCGGCGCAGCGAGCAGCCAGGGCGGGATGGGCTGCTGGCATCTCTGCAACCCCAGGCCACGAGGAGCTGGGGAAGAGCGGGGCCGTGGGGTGCAGTGTCTGTGGGGAGCTGCCCTTCCCAGCTCTGCTGGGGTCCGGATGTCAGCACAGAGCTGCTGCAGCACCGAGGCACCCGCCCTGGGCAGGAGCATCAGCCTCTCTGGCTGGTGCAGAAGTGACCCCTGCACCCATCCTCAGGGAAGGGGACTGCTGTTCCTGCCCTCCACAGTGCTGCAGAGCAGAAGCTGAGCGCAGCCGTGGCTGTGGAGTCAGACAGGAGCTGCAGCCTTGTTACCCAAAAATCCTGGAAAAGCCAGGAAGAGGTGGGGAGGTTCCAGCAGGTAGGATCCAGTGGTTCCAGAATGTCCCTGGGATATTCATGGCCCGACAGTGCCAGGATGCCCAAGGAAAGGCCCCTGCTGCCTTTGCAGCCAAGGACAGTACAGCCCAAGGGTTTGGGCACTGCTGGCCCAGGCAGTCCTGCAGTCAGGGGGAAACAGAGGTGATGGGCAGTTCTTTGCTCCTTCTGTGCATGCAAAAATAGAACCAATTTTGCAATGCCTTGCTGATCCCCCTCACCTCCTTCCCTACCTGCAGGGGATGGAGGCTGATTCTGGATTTGCTGATAACAAGGGTGCAGAGAGATTTGCAGGAGCAAAAGCCAAGTGCTGAGTGTTGGGCTTTATTTTCTGTTTCCATTGTCATGTGACTGATCACAGCCATCACTCTCTGCCTTGATTTCTGCCTCCTTCCCTGGTACCATCATTGTGGTCTCTTCATCCACCTAACAAGCCAAACCCACCTCACAGGCCCTGAGTGTGAAAATGGGTTGAAAAGCCCAGGTTTTATCATTGCCATCACATCCATCCTCCACCTAAATTCCAAGAATTGCCAGCACTGAGGCAGCAAGCTGTGATGCAGAAGCATGCATGAACTTTTGCTGAACTAGAAGTGACCCTGCTGTTTGTCCTGTTGCCAGTGGTTTCCATGGTCCCCGAGAATTGGGAGAATTTTCCCAAGCCTTTCTCTCCCTTCCACACACAGGAAACATCCTCCATCCTCGCCTACTTTCCCCAGCCTGCTCAGCACCCTGGCCTTGCTCTGGTGCTGTGTTGGTTCCTCGGATGAAGCAGGGTAGAGCTGCTTTGCTTGCTGAGATGCCTTTGGTGAAGGGTGAATGGATTGGGGCTGGTGCCTGCTGCTGAAGGTGCCCACTTCCACCTGGTTTGATGCAGTGATGGTTTCTTGTTTGCTGTGCAGAAAAGTGGGGGCAGATTACTTGGCACTTCGTTTGCACCATCTGCAGAGGAGAGAGAATTTTAAAAATAAGTTTAGAGCATAGTCTAATAGTGGATTTCAGCACTCCTGCCACAAGCACTGCCTTGTTCTTTTCTCTCACCTGGCTTTACCCCTCACATCCACAGCTTCTCTGCTGGCATCCAAGTGCAAGAAAGCACCTGCCTGGCCCTTGGCTCCTGTCCTGCCCTGGGTGGTCCAGAGGCAGCAAGGGCATGCCCTTCAGTGAGTCTTGGGACAGGGACAAATTCCTTGAGCTCTGTTAGGAAGAGGTGCTGGCTTTGCACTCTGAGCCCCAGCACCCAGCTCTGTGCTTGCCGTAGGCACGAGGAGCCTGGCTCAGCACTGCCAAGTGTCTGATGCACTTCCCACCCACCCTTCACCGTGGGGGTGAGCATTCACTCTGCACTCCCTGGGGATGTTCCAGCGGGAGGAGCTGTGTTGGGGGCTCTCAAGGGCAGAGATGCCAGCCTGGCCTTGGGGCACGTGGCCCCCCCCTTTCCTGGACCGCCAGACACAGGCACTTGTGTGCCCCGTGCAGGCCTGCCAGGGAGGGAAGCCAAGCAGCCGCCGTTATCAGACTCACACAGACCTTTCCCATCTGGCTGCTCTTCTGAGGAGCGATCCACACTCCCTGCAGGTGCCGGCAGCCGTCACCATCACGGGAGGTGCGGCCAAGGCAGGAGGTGCAGCTGATCTGCTTGCAGGGTCTCAGGCTGCCGCCTCCAGTCCAGGCTGGTGCAGCCCCTGCGGCACCTGCGGCCTCTTTTCTCACCTCAGTCACGCAGGTGGAGCTGACAGGAGTCCTGAGATTTGAGCTGGCTCAGGCAGCTTGAGCTGCGTTGCAAAAGGCTGGAGACACAAAGCTTAGTCTGGGTCTGGGTCTGGTCTGGGTCTGGGTCTGGGTCTGAATCCAGAGCACTGAGGATGGAGAGCTGGTGTGCAGCCACAAGAGGATGCACAGGATCCTGGAGACTCTAAGGCCACCAGTTCTCTCAACTGCTGTGAGGGGCAGTCCTCTCTGAGTCCTCCCCCCCGTGCCTGCCAGAGCACTGAACACAGGGGCAGGGATCTGCTGGCAGACATGGTCTGTGTCGGCGTTGATGCTCTTTGTCCTCCCCACAGCCATTTGCAATGTGCCGCTGGCAGCACGTGGGGGTGAAGGGAGAGCTGCCCACCCGCCTGGATGGAGCTCAGAATGAACACCTCCCCTGTGGTGTTGCCAAGCTCTGTGCCTGCAGAGCCACTGAGGCTGAGCCAGGACACTGTCATCTCCCCCGTGTCTCCCAAAGCTATCCCCTGAACTTCTGGGAAGGGCTGAGCTGAGTGGGTGTCCACCACCCTGCAGTCAGACCCTCTTGCAGAGCTGTGGGGCTTGGACTGGCTGTGCTGGGGAGGCTGAGCTGGGCTGCAGCCATGCCACTGCCTGCATGGCACAGGGAAAGCAGCAATCCCTCGAGTGCCTGCAGCTTGCTCAGTGCCTGGCAGATGGGGAGGGGTGCTGGCTCCTGGGGAGCTGTGCCAGGACACGTTTCCAGGCCTGAGATGGGAGTGTTTCTCCCTGATGGATGCAGTTTGTTTCAGAGGTGATGGAGCACTTGCTGCAGGAGCAGACCAAAGCTGGTGGGCACAGGGCAGCCAGGCTGGTGAAGCGAAACATTTTAAATGCTTTTCATTCCAGCTCTCTGCAGCCCATGCCTTGCCAGGAGCCGCTCTCTGTTTTCAGTTAACGTGGTAACTGCATCAGGACCAAGTAAACAAGCTTTCCAAGTATGCTGCAGGAGCCAAGGCAGCTCTGGGCATCTTGGTCATGTCCCTGGGGACAGTGCTGCTGAGTGCTGCTGATGCTGTAACACAGCTGCTCCCACACCTTGACTTTGGGGATCCTCAACACCTTCTCTGGGGAGACTGAGCCAGGGGTCTGGCTGTGGAGAGGGAGAGGGGATCAATCCCCTGACTGCATCCTCGGAGAGCAGGGCTCTGCTCTCAGTCTGGGCTGGACATTCCAGCACGGCTCTACTCCCTGTGCATGTGTTTCCTGCTCTTTTCTCTTTCCATCTTCACCACAGACACAGGACAAAGGACCATGAGGAGTTAGAAGAGGTAACAGAGCTGAGCACTCAGAACCCCCAAGGCCTCTCTTTCATGGTACCCCACTACTCAGAGAGCTGTGAGTGTCAGACCCCCAGCTTCCCTATCCTGGCCTGGCTCCTGTCCTGAATATATTTTTACATTTTGTGACTCTCAGAGGTTTTTAAATTTAATGGGTTCCTCTTTTTTCTTTCCTCCTCCTTATCACCTGAGCTGGATCCTCTCTGAGCTGCTGCCAGCTCCAGGGATTACAAGTGAATAATTTATGTCTGATGGCACGTTTGAAGTTTAAGAAAAGGAAATGGCAAGTGTAGCCAGCTCCTCATCCCTGCCCCAGAGATGTGGTGCAGACTGCTGCTGTTTCTCCAAAGGCAATTCCAAGGATTCCCTAAGGAGCCATATTCTGCACACGGCATGGCTCTGCTCGGGCATGACCATCCAGATCCTGGCAGCCTGGAGCTGAGGGGTCCCAGGGCACCAGAGGGGCGAAGGGCCCATTTTCACCCAGCTGCCCTTCCAGGCTTCCACCGTGCCCGGAGGCAGCTCCCAGCACCCGCACGAGGGTCGCTGTGTGCCAGGGGCTGAGCTCCCTGCCTGCGGGAGGGACCGGGGCCAGCCTGGAGCCGGGAGGGGTCACTGCCAAACCGGGATTCGTGTCCTGGCAGCGCTGCAGCACAGCGAGGAAGGCAAGGGGCGAACGTGCCCTGCTGGAGAGCTGGGTGCTGGGCTGGCTGCTGCTGGGGCTGCCTCGAGGGTCCCCAGCCTGGGACCTTGCTGAGCACAGCACACGCCTCTGCTTGACCGACCTGCGCAGGGTCTGGAGCAGAGAACTCCCTCCCACACCCCGGGGCTGTGCTGCTACCGATGGGCTCGGGGCTGGGCTTTCAGAAGGCCAAGCTCGTTGCTAATTCTCAGGACAGGGGCCACAGGAAGATACTCCAAGAAATTATTTTTAACTCCCTGTGATTCACTCTTCAGAGCTAAGTCACTTTTATCAGCACTGGTTCAGCCCCAATGAAGGCAATCTTTCCTCATACATACACTTCTCTCTGCAAGGTGGCTCTGACAAAATTTAAATATGAACTTTAGTGGTTTCCAGGAGCTCTTGGAAGAACTAACAAGCGTATCACAGGGTCCAGCATTAAATCCTTCCCTGCTGGGATGCAGTAGAGAACGGAAACTGTCAGGCAGTTTGAGATCCACTTAGCAATTAGTGCAGATGAAAGAAGCACTAACGCGAAAGCCCTGGTCTCTGTGCTGCTGGTGGGAGGAGGAAAGGAACGTGCAAGAGAAACACAACAAAATGCGACTGTGTATCCCACAAAACAATGAATCATTTTAACATTTCCAATCCTTTTCAAGCAAGCAGAAACAGTCGATCAATATGTGACAGAATTAAAGACCTGCAGTAAAACCCTGGAGCTGAGGATCTGTGAGAATTGTGAACACAGACTAATCTGCGAAATTCTGCATATGGCAGTAGCACACCAGGAAAGACCAGCATACGTACAAGAGCCAGAAGCTGCAACAGTACAAATCTGCTGGGCAGGAAGGCTCCTCTGCCCACCCAGAGGAACACCCACTGCAGAGGAGAAACCATCACTGGCAACGGATATGCGGCAGCTACAGAAAGCAGGAGTATTTCCCAGAAAACTCAAAGTTACAACAAACATGGCCCTAAGCCATATCCTTGTAAAAGCCTGCAAAAATGTGATTCAGAATGTGTATTCATAAAAGCTGCAGCCATATCCATGGCTGTGGAGGATTTGGGGCCAGTAAGAGCATCTCATAGCCTTTACACTCTGAAGTGGTGAAAACAGCTGAGAGATGCCATTCCATGGCCATGCCACAGCTAACTTCAGGAAAACAGCAATTCCAAGGTGGGTTAGTTGGACGGAATGCCTGGAAAAAGGAAAAGCAGGCGTACAACAGCTAAGCAGGCGACTACTTAGTTATGTGCTCAAGGGACATGATGGACTGTATTTGAATTTATTCTAAAAATATCTATACTGGACCATTTGAAATGCAGTAGGGAAGACACAAGTGCACAGTTTGGAAATACTAATATTTTTAGGAAGCTAGGATCATTCTTTGGATCCTGGTAATTGAGTGAGCATAGGAGCTCCACAAGATGCACTTACAGCATGTCTTTGGGAGGTTCAGGTTCCTGCAGTTGCACTTTGGAAAAGCTGTAGAACCCTGTCATATACTCACAGAAGCCCACTAGTCACAACAGCAGGACAATAAATAGCACAAGGAAAGTGTAAGTTTAAACTCAGTGCAGTGGGACTGCCATGGATGAAGGAAGCCAGGGAACTGGCTGCATGTGCACATATATTGCCAGTTAATCTAATGGTGGTGGTGGCTGAGCAGGATTTGAGTCAGAGGGAACAGAGTGTGATGAAAGATAAACAGAGCTGGGGCGGATGCTGCACCTCCTAGACAGAGGCACTGAACCAACTCCCTTGGGTGCAGGAGGGCTTTGCTTGTCCCTCCCAGCCACGTTATGGTGTTCTTCACAGCCCAGAGAGCACATCCTTCAGAGCGCTGGTGTACTCCACAAGTGCCCACATCACTCTTCCTTTCTGAGATGTGAGTCCAAAGACCACCCTTGTAACAGAAATAAACAACTCTTTTCCAGCTTACAGCCTCTCCACTGCTTTTTGCAGCCAGGCTGTGACTTTGAGTGCACCACAGTTCTCCTGTCATTGTTATAGGAAGATTGTAATTGCTTTGAACCCCATTTTCCTCTGCCCTTGAGTGACCTCAGAGCTGCAGGAGAGTGTGTGTGAGAGAGAGTGTGAGTGTGCCTGCATGTCCATGCACTAGGGAGAGAAGGACAAAGGGAGGCTGTATCATGGTCCTCCTGCCAGTTAGCCCTGGTCCTAAGCTTTCTATCTAGCTGGGATCCTTGGATGCAGCCCAGACCTGATGGCCCCAACCTCTGCCTTTCCTCATTTTCTTTGCTCTGTCTTTTTTTATGCTGCATATCTAGGGCATAGGCTCAGTTATCCACTCTCTTGCAATGCCTAGGTGGTGAGCTGTGCATCTAGAGGTAACTCTTGGGAGCAAACAGCTTGGAATAAGTCCCTGTGCCACTGAAAGGAGGGCACTTTGTGAACACATCCCACAGCAGGGGCAATTCGTCTGCCTGCCCGGTAGCAGAGCCAAGCACTTCTCACTGGGCTTTCTTCAGTCTGGGCCTGGACCAGCAAAGCAAATGTTGAATGACTGCTACAAATAACTGCCCCAACCACCAGTTTTTATAGGCAGAGTGGCAGCACTTCACGCTGGGCACAACAAGCAGTGGAGATGAAAGCTCAAAGCCAATAGACATCACAGAGCCAGTACAGATGTGATCTATTAAAGAAGTGTCTGGATTGCAGAGGAAGCAGAAAGGTGTACCTTGAAAGGAACCTTTAACGCCTATGAGTGAAAGGGAACAAGGGCTGGGAAGCAAGGGAAGCTGCCAGGGGCAAAAGCTAATGGACCTGGTCCTGGGGTGTGTTGTCAGCAGGGGACGTGTGGCTGGGATCCAAAGGGTAAGCTGTGCTGCTTCATCTGTAGCCATAAAAGCGAGAGCTGAGCAAAAGGGCTGCCCAAGCTGAGATGAGAGGCAAGAGAGAGCTGCTGGGGAAGGGAACACCCCCAGGCTCCCACAGGGGACTGACATTCTTTACTGTGGCTTTTGAGGAGAAACCAATAACCACAGGTTATTGCAGGGCACGTTGCATTCTGCACCCTCCCAGAGACTCCAGCTCCCACCTCGTCCAGATCCAGTGCCTCAGCTGCCAGGTTCTGACCAGACTCCCCACCCATCCCTCCTTTCCCAATGTGCCAGCACAGCTGCTCCAGGCTGGTTCAAGCCTTCTGTCCCCCATCACTGCAAACAGGCCTGCCCTGTGCAAGGACAAGTGTCCAGCTTTCAGCAGCTGACCAGGCCCTTCCAGCTGGACATGCTCTGGCCAGGCTGAGGTATTTGTGGGGGGAGCTTTATTCCTTCCCTTTCCCATGCTGTAGCCCCCCGCAGCCCAGCTGTCCTCCCATGCCAGCGCACGGCAGGGACAGTGCCAGCACATGCTGTCCCCAGCCCCGGAGCCACTCTGAGCAGCAGAATGTGCTGCATTAGGTCGATTTCAAGAGCCCCTCCAGGTCAGTTAGCAATTACCTGCACCAAATACACGCTTGGAAAGGAGCTTCTGATCTCTTCAATGCACTCGTTTTCCTCTTTCAATTTCAAATTCGCCTCACTGGAAATAGGCACTTCAGCCTCTTTTACAGACCATGGTAAATTAGGATTTCGTCCAGTTCTGTTGGTTTTGCTGATATAGATGTTTTCCTGTGCAGAGGCGATGCCATGGCCAATCCGAGGTGTGTCCAGACCCGTCCTGTTCAGCCACTTCCAGCTGAGCCTGCGGGTGATGTCAGGGTACAGTGATCCTGCACAGACCACTGGCCCTTGCATGTGCTGAGCAGCCTCTCCTGGGATGGGCACCCTGGTTCCAAAGCTCCTGTTATCAGACTGGTGCCCCATGCTGTTGAGACATGGCCAGTGAGGAATTCCCTCCCTTGAAGAGTAAGCTGAAGTGCAGGTTTCCACCTGCATACTCTGGTTTTGTCCTGGAAGGGAAAGGACAGAAAGAAAATCCACTGTCTTTGCATCTGTCCTCATCTTTGTGCTGAAACCTGACTGCCATCCACTTGTCACAAGGACATTTTTCACAGTGACATCCTTCATGCTGAGCTCTTCCAGCACTGCCCTGGTCACACGGAGGGAATGCTCCAGCTGGTTCATTTTGCTGCTCAGCTGAGGGAGACACATCTCCTGCCTGTGCCCGAGGACACGCTCCCAGGGGAAGGGAGGCTCACCGCAATCCTGCAGCTGGTGCATCTGCAGCAGCCTCTGGGGCCAGCGTGGAGCCATCCCCCATGGTCCCCTCACAGGCTCAGCTGAGGGACCAGGGCCAGCTGGTTGCAAGCAGGCACAGGCTGCTGGGGAGGGGGCCTGGCAGTTTTCTGCTTTCCTCATCACGGGGCACCCAGAGCCTGACGGGGTCACGCAACGCCCTATCCCAAAACTGGGGTTCAGCGCTCAGAGGCAGAAGCAATTTTACATAAAGTTCAATTAAATATTTGCTTTATAATTGCGCAACAAATTATTCATAAAGGCATTGGAATCTAATCACAAGGCTGACACCATGGAGTCTGAAAATGACACAGTACTTGGAGAGAATAAAGATGGGGGGGGAGCTGCCAGGCTGTGGTGACAGGCAGTGCCTGAATCTGTGGGGCAATGGGAACGTTCCCAGAAAAAGACCCACAGCAGCACAGAAGAACCTCAGCAAGGCAGGGTTGTTTGGCTGACTGAGTAAGTAGGGTGGCACGTGAGAAATGGCTCTGGGCAATAGTTTGGGGGGTTTGGCTCAGGTGTGCCCAGCAAACAGGGCAGCGCTGGGCTGTGTCCCTCCCAGCCATGTTGTGTCACCTCCATCTTCACGTGGACACGCTCTACGGTGTGTTATAGAGTGTGCCCAGCTCTGCAGGACCTGTGTAAGCACAGGACTGCTGCCTTCAGCTCATGCCTCTACTTCCATGCCTCAGCAGCAATCACTGTGCTGGACCTCATTAAGGGGTGCAGAACCTCTCCCACAGCCATGGGCTATGAAGAAAGTCATGTGGTGCAACCTGTCTGTAGGGTCCATCCTAAACCTGTGCCAGAGCAGCATCCAGGTAAAGGCAGGAGGCAATCTGGGCATGTAACGGGGCATCCCACATTGCAGCCCTCAGGACGCAGGCAGTGTGAGACAAGGACGAGCAGCTGGCAAGAGGTGGCTGAAAAGCACAGTGGGAGCAAGTGTGACCTCCCAGGGACCCTCTGCAGGGAGTGTGGCAGGGGGACCTGCTTCCGTGCAGCTTTGTGGCATCCTGAACTGCAGCTCTGTGAGCAAAGCCCTCTCTGCCAGTCCTGACACCCAGTGTCCAGCTCCCTTCAGGGTGAATTTTGGAGGGCAGCAGACTGAATCCTGCCCCCAGGAAGAGCGAGACTGGTGGGACTGAGCTGTGTGCACCTCTGTTGGTTCTGCTCAGACAAGGTGGGGTGTGGTCAGGGAATGAGCACAGCTCTGCCGGACGGGTGCTGAGCCCAGCAGCCACTGCAGCCAGGGAGTGCTTTGCCTAACAAGTGCCCATCCGTCCCAGATTCTGCCCCCTGCTGTCATCCTGGGCAGTGGGCTGCAGGCTGTCCTTGTCCTGCCAGGGAGAAGCCCTGCAGGGCACCCAGTGCTAGGAAAGCTCTGACTGACAGGGGAGCTGGATCCTGGACAGAGCCGGACTGAAGATGGATTGCCTGCCTGCCAAATGTGGACATTAGACAGGGAGTTAGATTAATGGGAGATGGCTCTGCCAGCAGAGAGGTGAGTCACAAAGCTTGTCCTGTGCTGAATCTGTTTCTCCAATAGGGAAGGAGTAGGAGGATTTAGCAAGATTAATCTCTCATAGAGTTGTGAGAATAGCCAAGATTCATGGGCTTCTCAGCAACAAATTTCCAAGTAAGCAGACAGCACTTGGGCTTGCTCCATGTGACACAGCACAGATCTGTGCTGGTAACTGGGGAGTTTCCTGCCGCTGGTCACAGGTAAGATTGGCCGTACTCCTGTGCTCACACGTGAGCCCTGCAAAGCACAGGCTGCACAGAAGCACCAGGCAGAGTGGTTTGAAAGCATCAATTCCCTGAATTTCCCTGAAGTGGTCTGCAGCTGCTCTACCCAAAACAAACAGTGTTGGACCTTGCACAGAACACGAGAAGGAGCTAAGAAAGGACACCTTTTGGCAGCTGAGAGGAGCTGGTGACACATCAGCTGGGAGAGTTTGCCAGGTCTCTGCCATCTTTGTGTGAAGGAAGAGTAGGAGCAGGGCTGGACAAGAGCCAAAGCATCTTTCCTGGTGTGACCAGCACTTCCCTCTGGATAGCAGTTTGTGATACAGCTTTGACACACCTGGCAGGACCTGCTGGAGATGGGGGAGGGAGAGCAGGTTTGTCACAGCTACTTTTTGGGAGATGATGGGGAACTCTCAGGCACCACTGTCTCTACCCCCTCCAGAACTGAAATCTCCAGGAAGGAGGATGAGGCCAGGAAAAGGAAATCTTGGTAAATGGGTTTTCTGTTATGGTAAATGGGTTTTATCTTGTGTTTTAAGGAGCTGTGGAGAGAAAACCTCGGTGCTAGTGAAACAGAGAGATTTTTTTTTAAAAGGAAGATTTCCATTCCATGTTGGGAGTCCTGTTTCTTTCTGATATTTCTTCAGTTGCTCATGTCATGGCTCTTCAGTCTGAGCAGTTTTACAAATGTGTTGTGGAGATGAAAGCACCAGGGAAAGCTGCTCAGGATCAAGTTGGAAAAGCTTTTAACTTTCAACTCCTTACAGACAAAGGCACACAGAGGAAGGGGGAGAGTGCAAAGACTGGGAAAAGGAAGAGGAAGAAGCAAAAAGAGATAAGGAGAATAGATGAGTGAAAGGGACAGAGCAGAGAAGACAAATCACGACAAGAAAAGGAACAAGGCACCAGCAGAAAGAAAGGGAGAGATAGGGAGAGAACAAAGCCAAGGGGCCTGGAGCTCAATGAGATGGGGAGAGTATATCAGAGGAAGGGAACAGTGCTGCAGGTAGAGGAGAGCTAAAAAATACAAAAGAGCTATTTGAATGCTGGGGTAAAGCAATGATGGGAATAAGAGGAAAAGAGAAGCCAGATGAGGATGAAATTCCCGTGCAGATAAAGGGGATGGCAGCAAAGTCAGAGGAAAACCCATCCATCCTTCTGTCACCGCGAATACAAGACATGACATGCCATGAAAGTGACATGTCAGCTTCTGAGAGAGGCTGTGAGACACAGCTGTGGAGGCTGTTCATGGGGAACCACACTCACGACATGAGTGACCATGTCACAGGTGGTCCTTAGTTCTGCTTTGCATCTTCCACCATTCCTTCCCCACGGTGGCTCCTGGTCTGTGCTGCCTGGGCATACTCTGGAGCACTGCTGATTCAGGTCTTGTGGAAGGACTGTCCTAAGGTGCCTTGTTATGGTGTTCTCCAAGGCTCCTCTGGGGGCTGGGTTGGGACAGGCTGCCTGGCCTTATCAGCACCTGCATGGCAGCAGCAAGAGGGCATGGAATCATTGAGTCATAGAATGGTTTGGGTTGGAAGGGACCTTTAGAGGTCATCTAGTCCAACCCACGTGTGATAAGCAGGGGCTTCAACTAGATCAGGCATGGAGCTGCTGTGCCACAGGGGAGGGGGCGATGGTAGGAGAGACAAATCTTCTGTGTCTCCAGAATAAGGGGGTCTTAGCAAAAACAGGCTGGAAAAGGGCACCATGACTACAGACAAGTGCTGGGACCGTCTCCTCCCAGTATCACACCACCTTACTGGATGCTTTCAGCCGGCTGGGTTCAACTCCACCTGCACTGTGAGAGGTGGCCTCTTGGCTGTCCCAGGGAAGGGATCCAGGTGTTCCCAGTGCCAGTGTCATTGTTGGCTCAGGAGCCTCGCAGCTGTCCTAGGGCTAGATTGGCACTGAGCAACTGCAAAAGTCTCTGTTTGCAGACTGTGTTAGCAGTGGAGCAGCTGTGCTCCAGGCTTTGCTCCTTTCCCTACAACAGCATCAGGCTCAAGTGGGATCTACTTTGGCAGCAGTGCTTGCAGCTGGGAGGTCTCTCCGTCTCACACTGGGATTGAGGACATTTCTAGATGCTTCTGTGTCTGAAGGGGCTGATATGGAGCATTTCCTAGGATGTCTTCAGGGCCCCCTTTGCCTTTGAGGGTGGGAGTCACGCAGTAGTAGGATGGTGGGAAGCCTTGTGCCAGTCACTGCAAAGGTGGCAAATACAGCTGCCAGAGCCTGCTGCTGGATCTGCGTCCTGCTCATCTTTCGGTTCTGGAAAGGAAGAGACACTCCTCCTGGATCCATGCTGCGGTTACAAACCCCTCTTTTGCTTTCTACCCACCTCTCCCTCACCTGCAGGCCACCTGCCTGTGCAGGAAGCACCAGATCCAGGCAGTTTGTGGATAACCTGCTACCAGGTTACTACTGTTTCTTAACCCAAACTGGCCAAGCAGAGGATTTGTCTGCCTTGTACACAAGGTGCTGTGCAAATGGAGCAACACAGCATTCCCTCCTCTGCTGTTCTCTTGTGTTACTTTCAGGGCCAAACTCCAAGGCCAAACAACAGAGAATGCTCTGGACACAGGAGAGCGTTTTTTCCGGGTAAGGTGTGAGTCTCTGGGCAGTGGAGACTGGAAAATGTCCCACTGGAGTCTGTTTGCCTGAGCTGTGACTAAAACCTGACTTGCAAGAGCAGATTTATCTGTCCCCAAGTAGCATTGCAGTCTCACCAGCCTTGAGCTTCTTCCCTGCTTCCACCTTCCACTGGTCCTGATCATGCCTAGAGCGGTCTGTACACCCAGCATCCTGCTGCTGGTGTGTGACTACTGCAGGCAACAAGCTGTGTTGCCACTTCTGCCCCTGCACCCTCGAAATGCTGCTGGGCCAGGACAGTACCCACCAACACTTTGAGAAAGACTCTGGAGAAGGCACCAAAGACCTGAGGTGGGTACTGAGGATGCCAACCGTCATGGCCACCCTAGTGCACAGCAGGAGGGGGTCTGACAGCCCCAGCCTCGGCTCCAGTGGTGCCCAGAGCCCCTGACAGAGCTCCTGCTACGACACCACTGGGCCATCCATGTCTGGCACCATTCAGAGGCAGTGGAAACGTGGGCTGGGGTCTCTGTCCCCGACCTGTCTGATGCCCTGGCACCCCGGCTCAGCCCTGTGCTCCATGCACCGAGTTAGTTCTCAGCACCGGGCACAGGAGGGTTGGCCCTGACCTGGGGGTGGCCAGGTGTGCCCCTGCCCCTGTCCGCGCCCCGCTCCCGCCCCCGGGGCGGCCAGCACGGCACTGGGGCGGCAGAGACGATGCGGACGCTCGGGGCGGGGGCACCGCGGGGTGGGGAGCGGACCCGAGCTGCAGGCAGAGCCTCCCGCCCCGCCGGGGGCCGCACGAACCCGCGGGGCTGGGGGGCCGCTGCCCCGGGCTGGGGCCAGGCGGGATCCCTAGGGCGGGTCCCGCGGCCGGTCTGTAGGGGAGGCCCCGGGGCCGGTCCGGGGCGCGGACCCGGCGCTGCATTCTCAGAGTCTCCAGCAGAGGCTGGGCTGGGCCGGGCCGGGCTGGGCAGGGCTGGGCAGGGCTGGGCTGGGCTGGCGGGGAAGGAGGGGAGGCAGTCAGGGAGCGAGGGGGAGGAAGGCGGCTCTCGCCGCACATGCAGCCCCCGCCGCGCACCCGCCGCCCGCGCCCCGCCTCGCGCCCTGCCCGCCCGG
>VXAZ01010072.1:998668-1114757 GCA_013399875.1 Gymnorhina tibicen
GCCAGCGGCGGGTCCGAGCACACCCTCCAATTAAAGCAGTCCGGTGGTTGAAGAGCTGCCGCTCCTTTTTTAACCGGTGGTATCTTAGAACATCCTCTTCGGGCTCCTTCCTACCCAAGAGCCATCTCCCCGTTTCTCTCGCTGAAACCAGAGCCTTCGTGCCCATTCCGTGCCCGTTCTGTGCGGGCTTTGCTTGGGGCGCGTGTGGATGTGTGATCGCTGTGCCTGAGGAACCCAGCGGGAGCCCTTAGAGCCGGCCGGGTAACATCTCTCTTCACAGAGCCACATTTTTTCTAACAACAAACTAAAAATAACTGTTCTAAAACTAGCACTTTCCTCATTTGAAATGTGGTTCCCAACCGGCTGTGCACAGGCCTTCTGGGAGCGAGAGCTGCAGCCGCATCTGCTCCCTGGCGTGCCCTGGCCCAGTGCTGCCACGCCAGGTGCCTCTCACCGGGCATCCGAGGAGCCCACCCTGTGGCATCTGGGCTCCTGCGGGCACTGGCGGTGGGTGTGGGAATGGAGGGATGCGGTGGACGCCTCTTCATTTTTATTTGATTTCTGACAGTTTTAACATCCTGCGCAGTCTGGGGAAATCTGCCCTGTCTTCTCATCTAACCTCTTTTATGCGTGAGCAACACCAGTTATGGGGGTGATGGTGTAGACAGCAGCGAAGAGGGGCAGGCTCAGGAGTTCAGACATAACTTCATAAGAGAGTGCAGTGCACCTCAGGGAAGCCTTTGGACCTGAGAGGGCTACGAAGGGTGGGTGGCTCCACCAGAGCTCTGGTTCTCCAGAGCTTGCTTGCATGGCCTGAGGAAGTAAATGGGGGGATGTGCCTCTCTGTCCCTGCTCCTAGGCTGGTACTCGCGCTGTTAAAATGCCATGTGTTGCAACATAGTCTTGCATACCACTGAGGAAATCTCAGCTATTTCTTTGAGATGACTGAGGTTTCTTTGGGACCTGTTTCTGTCTCTTCAGAGTACCCAATGCACAGAGCATGGCTGAAGCCTGCAGTCTCTGTACTCAGATTCCGTGCCTGGGCTTTGCCAGGTTTTCCCTATGAGGCTGGTGGATGCTCTCCACCTCTTTCAAGAACACTAGGTAAGGAGTATTTGCAGCAAACAATTAGCAGGGTTGGAGATCATTGTCCTGGTACATCAGTTTTCAAATGCTGAAAATAAATTGTTTCTCTGGCTTTGAGTCTGATACGGTTTCTCTGTGCTGGTGCTGTGTTTGTTTGTGTTCAAGGCCAAAAGGTGGTTGTGCTGTTCATTGATGAATTCCCTGAAATGTTGACAGTACCCTGAGAGTAGCACAGGGTAGAGCCCACTGAAATCTGAATAAGCTGGCCCAGATTCTATGCTGACTTTTGTCTCAGGTATGTCTCTGCTCCAGTGAGGTGAGGGTCAGATCAAGTGAGGTTTGGTCTCTGTATGAAATGCCGGTTGCTGAATAATACAGTGCTGAAATTGGTGGGCTTATGAAAGAAAAAGTATGTGTGCTGTTTCATAGGTAAAAAAGCCAGCTTTGTTCCTGCCTAAAAAAAAAAAAATGCCCTTTGCTTTTTGGTGCATTGACACTTTATAATATGATACGGTGATTTCATACCTATGACAGAGAAGTGGCTACTGGAACAAGGTCAGTTTTAAAACTCTTTTTCAAAAGAAGCTAGCAGGCCTCCAGAAAAAAAAAAAAGACAACAAGAAAGAGAAGGTTGTCTTTGGGTTAAAAATAACAGTTAAAATCCTATTCTTCCTAGCTCTCTACCAAAAAATACGATATTTTCATGATTTAAATGCAATGTCATGTTTGAAAAACTCATGGTTCTTTCTTGTGTGTAAGGATTCTGAGAAAAGGGTCGCAATTTACTGTTTGTTGTTTATATTGTCTGGTCAGCTTTCGGGGGTTTTCTTGCACATTAAAAATAATATTGAGCTAGCAAGGCTTTTCTTTGTAGCGAATTTTACTTTTGTGCTCATAGTCACTATCCCATAGCAGTAAAATTTGGCTGCAAATATTGCAGAGGGAATATTTGTTTATTTGAAACCCCTTTTTCAGCCCATGGACTTTATTTCGTTAGAAGTATTAGATTGTTCATGAAAGCTTTGAAACAAAACTGGACTTCAGGTGGGATTTAATCTGCTGTTATTCCTTTAAAGTACGCTTAACGTATTTTTTCAAATAATTAGTTGTTATATTTTAAAAGCCCATATTTTAAAAGTAAAGAAAAACAGTTTGAAAAAGAAATGGTGTGGTGACACTTGGGTTCTTCCGACATCATGTCGCTAAACAGTATCCCTGCATAAAGACACAGCCATGTATGAATTTGTGTCGTTATCTTTTAACCATGTGGTTATGCAACTGTGTTTGGGTTTACAAGCAATGACACTTCTCTGCAGATAAGTCCATACATACCCCGAGGCACAGGCCATTTTGAGTGATCTGCTTTCTTGAAAAATTACATGTAAAGATGAAGTGGGTGTGAATCCCAACCAGATTCCTTGCCCGAGGTTGTAGGTGGACACGGTGTACAGCTCCTTGCTGTTCTCGGGATCTCTTTTGTCTCTACCACCAGTTTATCCCATGGTGTTTCTTTGTGGAAGGGGTGCCCGACGGGGAGGGATGCCACCAGCTCTGCCTCAGATCTTTTGTTGCTCTGGGAGTGTCCTGCCTGTGCCCTGAGCACCCGTGTGCTCTTTGCTCTGCGGTGAGCAGGGTCACCTGTGTCACCTTGCGCTCAGGGGTCTGTTTGTGGCTGCCTTGGGCTGCAGGTGAGGGCACGGAGCTCTGTCCTTTGGCTTGGCTACTCCAGCATTCACAGGGCTCGTGCCTGCGTGTCCCTGTGAGCTGTGTTATTTGTGAAGTCCCCGCTCTACCACAGCAGAAAAGCCAAGACTTTGTGGCTGGATTTGGGCAGCAAATTACTGCAGACCTGGAGTATGGGGTTGGACTTGGACTCAGCTTGTCCGCTACCTGCTCAGCTCTGTGGGACATCTGTCTCTGCAGTTGTGTCCAGTTTGTGGGTTAGTTTCTGCTCTGGAGAGCTGTGGAGGGCTCAGGCGTGGGGCTCTGCTCCTGCCGGCAGCCACTGCAGAGACCCATCCTCCCAGTGAGTTCAGTTTCTTTTTCATTTAGTCATCACTTTCTATTATTTGCAAAGTCCATAAAAGGAATACAGCACATTACAGTAATTTTCAGTTTTATCCTTTGCAACAACTCTGCTTTCAGAGACTAGTCCAGACTTTACTTTAGCCTGGCTCTGTATCTCTTTCATTTTTCTTTCTTTTCACTGTCCTTTGTGCTGTGGCCGGAAGAAGGGAGTTCTGTGTTATCCTGTTGGGGAACGGTTGTTGGATGGCATTTTTGTACTAGTTCTGCGGGACAATGTTTGGGTAGCAAAAGTGGATCCTTCTCCAGCAGTGTCTGCCTTTTGTTATCCCACAGGGCTGACAGGGATGCCTGCAGAGGGTCTAGGTTCTTTCTTTTCTGACAGAAGCTGTGGGACTTCTTGATGATGCTGTTCCTCAGATCCTCTTGCAGCGTGGTTGGAATTCTTGCAAATGAATGTCTCAGCTCTTTGACAGCATTACAGCACCTTCTCTTTTTTCCTTTGAGGGCCTGTGGGACACTGTGGGCCTGAGCAGGTGGTAGCTGGCAGCCACATGTGGGGCCCACAGCAGCCTCAGAGCTCCCTTAGCTGTTGATGTTTCCTGGTGCATGTACGGCAAACGGGGATGCAGGACTCTGCTGGGAAGTGGGAGCACAAGGAAGGACTTCTCACAGCATGTGGGTTGTCTGGGGGTGCCTGTGCCTCGGTGGCTGGGCATGGCTTTTGTCTTCAAACACTGGGTTTCCGAGTGCTGTCTCAGCTGCTCCCGCAGTGCGCTGGCCCAGCCTCGGCGGGGGTGAGGGTGCACACCAGTGCCAGCTGGGGGTAGCTCTCCCCAGAGGTCCTAGAAGGCCTCTTTGAGTAAAAGGTGGGGGACAGACCCTGCTAAGCTGAGGCCCCTGCATTTTTCTTCTTGAGAGCAGGTGTGATTGTGCCCTTGGGCACAGGAGAGGCAGCCAGCCCAAAGCTGGTCCATCTGTGCTCCAGCCCAAAGCTGGTCCATCTGCTCCAGCCCAAGGGCTGGATTTGACTGGATCATTCATTGCTGCTACACCTACAAGCTGAAAATCAAGGTGCTTTTCAGAAAGTGTCTCCTTTCTGCTGGGTGCCCCATCTCCGGATAGCTCACTGAACACAAGGCAAGGCTGCAATACTCATTGCAACCTAATGACATTTTTTCAGGAAAGGGCAGCACTTCTGTGTTCCCAGTCCTGCCCTCCTGCTCTTGTCTCGGAAGCACGCACTTGCCTTCTCTCTGCCTGCTGTGCCGTGTTCTGCTGTCCTGCTTTTACTCACTTCCTTGCCCCTCTGGCAGTGCCATCCATGAGCCTGGAAAAAAAAAACCCAACAGAACTCATTCAGTTTTGACTCTACTCAGTGCTGCACTTCCTAATTTCAGATCTCTTGTGAGAGAGCCATGGCTAAGTGCCTGTTAACACTGCTATCACACTGCTGTGGGCAGGATCTGCTCTCCAGACAAGGCAACCTTGCGTTTCTCCCACTGTCACTGCTGTCATGTGTGCTGAATTTGGCCCTGTGTGGCTGAAGATGGAAGCTGTGGCTGTGATGGAGGTGATGCTGGGCCTGGTGCTTGTCAGAAGCAGCCATGGATTTGTGGCTGCCCTGTAGGAGCATTTAGTGAGGTGCCTATAGGAGCAGAGCTGGGAGCATCCTGGCTCTGTTTAGGGCAGTGGTGTGTCAGGGCCGGTCACTGCATGGGGTGAAGCAGTCCCGTGCTTTGGTTATGGCACTTCTGTGAGCTTTGCTGACTGGGAAGTCCTTCTGGGAATCATGAAAGCAGAATTGTTTGTCCAATGCCCTTTTGCAGATACCCCCTGCCCCTCTTTGTTGCTCCTCCCTGCTGCAGTACTTGAGAGAGAACACCAAGGGGACGGAGACGTGGGCTCACTCCTCTTTGCTGGCTGACACTGCCTCACTCACCATTGCCTCTCCAGGTGGGGTTTTGTTAATCTCTTCCCAGCTGACTGCAGCCAGTGGCGTTAACAGCTGCAGGTGACTTGAAGCTTGAGGCCCTCAACTCACCTGAAGCTGCTGATGGCCAGAAGCTTTCCGCAGCCAGTGATGGGATGTGAAGGGAGTCGCCATAGAAACATCTTGGGCAATAAATGGAGCCTTGAAAGCTCTGACTGCCTTTTGGCAGGAGCCTGCATGTGAGTGTGGGTACAGGTAGTGGTGTGCACCCTGCAGACCAAGGCTGTGAGTGAGACATTTGGAAGCAGGAGCAAGCACAGGGTCTGAACACTGCTTCAGTGAGCTGGCACTTCGCTGAGGTTTTGATGGCAAAACGGATTCAGAGCAGGAGGGTGTGATTTGGTCCTGATATGGCCTGGCAGGAGGGAGCTTGTTCCCACAGATGAGCTGTGTCCAGTTCTGTGCAGCCAACAGCCCCTCCTGGGTGCTGCAGCCACAGGCTTGGGGCAGCTTCATCCCCAGTGCTGTGCATGGCAGCGCCTGGGGACTCAGTGCAGCCTCTGCAGGGGACACCAGTCTGTCTCTGGACTCCTTCTGGGGCACTGCTGCCCTTCCCTGTGCTCTGGCACTTGAGAGCTGTGTGCAGGCAGACCCCAGCCCAGCCTGGGAAGGGCCCCATGCCCACCTGAGAGCTGTTGGAGCTGGGTACCCTGGGGTGTGTGTGTCCCCCTGGCCCTGGACTGGGTCTGCCTCCTCGGTGCCCCTCTGCTGCCTTCCCGGGCAGAGCCTGGATGCCCCTGGCTGCCTGTTTGCTCACAGGTCACAGGCTGGCCAGGGAGACTGACCACTTTGATGGGAGCTTGTGGGGCGGATGGATCCTCTGGCTCTGAGGCCCCGCTGTTGGCCAGAGTCAGGGAGGGCAGATAAAGGTTTGGCTGGTCCAGAGAATCCCTCCTGGTCTGGCCATCCCAGGAGGGAAGAGAGTTGGAAGCCATGGGTCAGACCCTTGTTCTGACAGCCTCCTGCTCTGAAATGGCTGTTCCCCTGTGCCAGACAATAACTTCTGTGTGTGCCTGGGGATGCTGCACTTCCTTCTCCAGTCCTGCTTCCTTGCGTCTGTGTCTGTCACACTGGGATTATCTCCCTCTGCTCCTACTGCAGCTGCTTCCCGGAATCCCAAATCCCCAAAATGCTGTTTCTCCAATAATCCTTGTCATTAAAAGTGGCTCCTAAGCTCTGAGCACCTCCTCCTGCCCTCATCACCCTCTCTAGAGAGAAGCAGTTTGAGTTGTGCGCATACTAACACTGAGAAAATAATCTTGTTGATGTGGGACAGGACACTGTTTTGTTTCCCCCCCTCCCCCTAGAGTTACCCTTGGATCTTTCTGTATTTTCACCATTCAGTGTTTTTACTTCTGTGGAAATGTGCTTTCTTCCCTATTGTTATGGCCCCAACTAGGCATGTTGCTGACAGCGTTGTGCCTGTGTGGGAGAAGGAATTGTTTCCCCTGCCACTGGAGTCTGGAAGGTCGAGGACAGACAGGTGAGGGAGGGGGTTGCTTTGAGAGCTGGACTTCACCAGCTTTCTAAGCTTGGCTGCCTTCCACTTATGAAATACAGCTAAACCTTTTGATGGCAGGTAGGAATAGCTGAGCATCAGCAGAGTCCTTAAGAAATTACATCCCTGCTTAAACTTTTAAAAGTCAGCTGAACGCCCGTTTGCTACAGCCTTCCCGGCTGTTTCCCGGTGGCACGGTGTTTTTTGCAGGATAACTCCTGCCGCAGCAATACCGTCCCAAGGCAGGGCACCCCTTCACTGGGCACCCTCAGCTGTGCCGCAGGAGGTGGGGATTCTTCCCGGGGCAGCTCTCGGATGCTGAGGCGGTGCGAGGGCAGCCGTGCCCGGGGCCGGGGTCCGGCTGCTGCCGGGTGCCGGGGGGGACGGAGGACGGGCGGGGGGCTCCTCCTCGGGCCGGTGCCGGCAGAGGGAGCCATCCTTCCTCCTTTCCTAGGCACAGCCCGCCGTGCCAATTAACCAATTAATCCGAAAGGTGAGCTGAGAACCAGGATCCTCCACTGGGCAATGGCTCTGCTCGTCTCGCTGAGGCTGAGAAGTGACTGTGTCTTTCCCAAATCCCTCTCTGCTGCTTTGTTGCCCAGGTTCATCTCTCAGGTGAACCCTTGGGTGGGTTTGATCTGGCCCAGCTTCTTGTGGCCGTGCAAGACAGGAGCAGCCTCCGTGGCAGGTGTGGCAGAGGCTGATGCCAGTGCCTTGGCCAGCTGGGCATGTGGGCAGGGGACAATCCCCGGGCATGCAAGGGACTGGGGCTGCACCTGTGAGTGCCCATGGACCGTGGCATGAGTGACCAGCGGCTGTGGCTGATCCTGCAGATGTAGACATGGCCTCGCCTTGCCTTGCCCAGGACTTGGCAATGGATTAATGAAGGCAGACAAGGGCTCTTGAGCTGGAGCTGTGAAGTCCCGCCTAGAGGACTGACTGTTGTGCTGGCAGATGATGCTGCTCCCGTCCTTGGTACCACAAAGCGATGGACGTATGAAGTGAATGCAAGCACTGAACCTTCCCCAGCCGAAGTTGCCACCACAGGTGAGCATTTATGGATTTTTCTCTCAAAAAAGCTGTTTACATTTTTGTGCAATGGGAGACTCGTGTCTGGCTGGGAAGGATGCTGGAACCATCAGTTGAGGCTTTAATGGGTTTTGCACCTAGAGTGCTGATGTGTTTTAGTGGATTAGATGGGAAGTGGGGTGGTGCTCGGCTGCTCCAGAACTGGAGATGTGAGCTCACGTCACAGGACTGAGAGGCTCAAAGTGTTGTGCGAGGAGAATGGCAGCTTCTCACTCTGCCACGGCTGCTGCTTTCTGGTTAATGCATTTGGAAGGGTTCAGTCTGATTTCCTCTCTCTGGCTGTGAACATGGCCTGTACTGGTGCTGCCAGGTGTTGTGGGATAGCCTTGGTAAGCAGCTAAGCCCCACGCAGCCAATTACTCACTCCCGCATTCCCAAGTGGGTCATGGGAAGAGGAAAGGAAGAGTAAAAGCAAGAAAATGTGTGGGTTGAGATAAAAATGGTTTAATAAGTGAAAGTGGAAGAAGAGAGAAAGAAAACAAGGGATGCAAAGGCAAACACTCGCTCCCTTCTGTGTGTAGACGGATGTGCAGGCAGTTCCTGAGCTAACGGTGACAAACTCCCCTGAGATCCCTCCCCTCCATTTATATTGCTGAGCGTGGTGTTAGATGGGACGGGGTAGCTTTGTGGTTGATCTGGGTCAGCCACTCCCAAACTGTTGTGCACCCCCAGTCTATTTACTGGGGGACATGGTGAGGAGCAGAGAAAGCTTTGACACTGCAGACACCACTTGGCAATAGCTAAAATATTAGTGTGTTACCAGTTTTGTTTTGGTCACAGATCTAAAACTCAGCACCAAGCAAAGCTAATTAACTCCCTCCCAGCCACACCCAGTACAGGACAGTTAAAGACCTTTTAGTGCTCATACTGAGGGAGATGCCTTGGCAAAGAGCCCTTGTCAGACCTGGGCAGAGGGAGATGGGGCCTCTGTCCTGTGGATCTGATGGCCAAGGCACACTCAGGCTGTCCAGGACAGAGTCATGGCACTGCCTGGGGGGCTGCCAGGCATGGTGTGTGTTGGGAGAAGCTGGAGAAACAACGGAGTGCTGGAAAGCAAGCCTTGGTAAGCAGGACCATGAGTCAGTGGTGAGCTGCTCACTCAGCTGGTGTAAATTACCCTCAGTCCTTCAGAGTGCTGGAGCTGGCACGGCAGGGTCTGACCTGTGACTGCTCAGGGCTGCTGCTCAGCATCTCCCTTCAGTTCCTGGCCACAGGCTCCAGGCAGATTTGGTGCTTCTAGGGAGGCATTTTCCAAACCTTAGGCTGTCCCAGAAGGAGAAAATCCTGCAGCTGAGCCTGTGTTGCTTATAGTAAGCACTGTCAGGGTTGTGAAAAGCTGCTGTGAAAGAGAAACGAGAGGGAGGGACTGTGAAGCACCAGGCTGGAAGGTCTTTTCTTTAAACTGCAGCTGAGCTGGGCTTAGGCAGAGGTAGGACACAATGTCTGGTCCTGGTTTCCAGAAGGCAGCACATGCATTTCCCTTGTGAGCGATCAAAGGCTGAGACTGAGACTCATCTCTATCTTTTTTATATCTAGTCCATCACTGTGCTATCTGGTGCTTCCCAAGTATATATAGAAATAGCTTTTTTTTTTTTCCTTGTCCTTTTCTAGCCAATGCCTGGAGTTTTTGGTAACTTTTTATGTTTTATATGTTTTTGTGTGTAAAGTCTGTCTGTGCCTCTGTGTACCAAGATGAGGAAAGCTGTTTCACGGGTGAATGTTCTTGGTGTCCTCCACCATGGGGGCCTGAGGACTGCCCAGATGCAGTGCTCGTGTCTGGCTTGGTCCTGACCCTCTCAAAGGTTTGTTACCAGCCCTGCTCAGGGCAGCTGTGTCTTGTTTTTCTGTTTTGGAATCACAGTGACTGCGTGTTCAAGGTGTGAGTATTGGTGTCACGTCACTGTGAGGTGTGATGAGAGAGGTGAGGGGCAAGACATGTACAACTCAAGGCCCAGGATGGGTAGAATGGCTTCTTGGCTGGACACTGCTTGGCTCTGGATGCCCAAACTCTGGCTGAGGCTGCTGCCAGCCCAGCAGCCTGAGATAGGTGCTGGTTTGGAGAGGAGGACACAAAGGAACGCGTTTTGTTTGCGCTGCAGTCCTCGTGGTTGACACAGTCCAGTGTCTGTCTGGAGCAGTGGGGGCCTGGAGATTGGTGTGGCAGCACACAGGGGGTGCATGTGCAGTTTGGGATTTCGGCACTTCTGCAAGTGACTGCATGGATGGGGGGTGGTGGGCTCTGCACTGGGCACTTGGGGCTGTGTGAATGGCTTCCAACATGACTGTCATAAAAGGAGCTAGAAAGGAGTGAGAAGGGAGAAGTGAGGCAGCCCAGAGGACAAAGGGAGTGCAAGCAAGAGTGCAGTGTAGTGACAGAGCAGGATGCAAAGGGTCCGTGTGTGTGAGGGTGACAAAGCCAGAGAAAGCCATGCAGGGAAGTGGCTGTGTCTGTACACGTGTGCTGCCAGTTCTCCCTCTTTCAAGCATGGAACTGCTTCGGGGAAGAGTCAGGGATGCTCGGAGCCAGCGTTTATCAGTGTTTTGGTTGTGAGGATCTTTCACTGTCAGGGTGGGTGTTGTACTGAATGGAGAGGGTTGGGTCAGGGGAGTTCTGCACGTGCCCTGGGGCGTTTTCAGGGAGATCCCTTGCTGAAGCAGTGCCAGGCTGCCAGCCGGGAGTGGAGCAGGAGGACTCAGAGCTGCAAATGGCTGCACCTGCCTGGGTGAGTGTCTGTGCCCTCTCCTGCATGCTCACACTCTCACATGTTCCAGCACAATCCTGCCTGCTCACGTGTAGGTATATCTCCTTGGCTCTATTCTTTCACATGCACTTTGTCCATTTGCTTTTCTGTCCTCCCTGTTGCTACTGTAATCTCTCTCTCTTTCTTTCTGCCTTTGTTCCCTGGGCTGCTTTGCTTCCTCTTACTTCACCATGTCCGTCTTTATTCCTTTTGATAATAATAACATTCGAACCTACGTACAAGGCCCCAAGGTCCCTGCTTTGTGCAGATACATGAGGAAAGACCCTTCAAAGCCTGTGTGCTGGGTTGAGAGGATTCTCATAGTCTCACTATTTCCAGGAGTGTCAGAGGCAAAGGGCTTGATTGTGAAATAAGGCCTGTGCAAAACCTCACGCTGTCCTCTGTCCATCCAGGAATGTCAGAAGTGAAGACGCCAGTCTTGTTTGATGGAGTTTTACACCAAAGCCCTGAACCCTTGTGCCTGGTGGAGGAACGGGATGATTAATCTCCCTTTATCAGTTGTGCTGAGCAGAGTGGTTGTTCCCAGGGCTCCCAGTGTGTCCCTTCCTCACTGTGCCATTGGTTTGGTAGTGACATTAAAGTGAAGCTACTTGCAGATTCTGTTCCAGTCTGCTGTGTTCACGTGCTTCGAGCTTTCAGAAATGTTCTCCCTTTCAACTGCAATTTGCACATTTGGCCTCTGCTGAGAGGTGATGCTTCAATGGGATGCTGAAGTCTGGTGGTTGGAAAGCAGCGTTTCTAGTGATACACTGAGCTGTCTTGCTTTGCATATGTGATACCCACTAAATTTCCTGTGCTTGAGGGCCCTGTGCGGCTGCTGGATGCTGGTTCACAGGCTGCAAGTACAGCACTGGGGGGATGGTGGAGGAGGAATCAAATATTTTTCTTCACTCAACAAAGCACTCAGAGTTTCTTGGGGAGGGAAGGCTGGTCCTGTATCTGGCGTGCAGAATCATCTCCAGAGGCTCGCTGACATGTCATAAGGATGTAGCTGTGCTGTGCTAGCCCATCATGATTCAGACCGTAGATAGCAAAGGGCTCTGAAATCAGGAGACACATTTAACACTTTTTGTCCCTCCTGAAGTCCTCCAAGGAATGTACATCCTGTGTGTAGTGGTCTCTTTCAGCCTTGTTCAGCCACACTCCAGTTTTCTGATGCTTCCACTTCAGCTCTCTCGTAGGTGCACCTTCTGTTATTTATGCCTGTGTCCCAAATCTCCTTGCTGAGAGCTGGATTTGGGAAAAGAGCAGGCAGTAAAATGAAAAGCCATCACCTGTTCCTGTGGTTTGCTGCTCTTTGCAGCCCTTTGAGTTTATATACAGCAAATGTGTGTTGCAAAGTCTGTCCCTGCAAACAGCAACAGGCTGTTTTGGGATGTTTGCTTCCGCTGTGATTTCTCTTTGAGCAGCATGACCCATAAGCAGGGTCATTACTCAAGAACAGTGGAAGGAGATGGGGGTGGGCTGTAGCAGCAGGACCCTCTGTTCTTGTCTCTGCAGTAAAGAGCAGAGGGGCTGTAACACCCATGCCAGCCCTTTCCTGGGCACCGTGGACCACTGTGGAGCCTTTTTGCCAGCACTTACATTGGTCACTGTGTTGGAGCTGGCTGTCAACAGGATCGTCTCGTTCTTTCTTTGGGCAAAGTGCCTCAGAGAGCCAGAGCACGCTTTCCAAGGAGAAATTTGGTCTCTCTTCTGAGCCACAGACCTGGGGGATGATGTCACTTGCGGATGCAGCAGGGCTGGCAACTCTGTGTCCTGCACTAAGAAGATTTTGGGAATTCTACCTGGGATCACCTGTGTGTCAGTGCTGGCAGCAGAGAGCAGAGCCAGGGCGTCCCAGAGCAGGTGGCCAAGGTCCTTTTGATGAGATGTCTAGTCCTGCCCCAGGCTCACCGCCGTGGGAGAGGGAAGTGGGTGGTGTTAGCTGTTGCTGCCCTTAGGTCTGCCCCTCGTTGCTGTGCACCTGCCTGCAGCACTTAGGAGAGTCCCTGACAGCTGAAGGTGGAGGAGGAGGAGAGTGATTTTTCCCTGGGCAAGTCATGTTGGTGAAAAATAAATTGGATCTGGCCAGGTGAAATTTTTGAACAGCGCCTGTAAGTACTGTTGAGGCTGCTCTGTGGTGGCTGCTTCTCCAAGGGTGTGTGTTGCTTTGGGCTCATCCTGAAGCTGTTTGGAATGTGGACAGTGGCATCATTCTGCTTACAGGGGGCTTGTGAGAGGTGTGATGTTGCTGGCAGAGCAGAGAAAGTTGGTGTCTGTCCAGTACAAGGCACTCCAGACAGGACAGAAATGGAACAGGACCTCGTCACCTGTTGTAGCATTTACTGGTGTGTGTTGGAAGATCCAGGATCTGCCCTTCCTCACGGGAAGGAGGAAGGACCAGCCCAGGAAGAGGCAGTGGGGCTGGTGTGTCTCTCTCTAAACTGTCCCATCACTCCTGGTCGGCAAACTCTCCTCCTCTTGCTAGTTAATATTAGTATTCCGTTTGTGGAACGGGCGATGCAATTAACACAAAGGTACAGTCATTCATTCTGACTGGAGGACTCATGGGATCAGATGTACTGGGGATAGGAAGCGGAGGCTTTCTGCTGGGAAGGAATGTCACAGCACAGCGGACACAGAAATGAAAAGCTATTAATAATGATCCCGGAACTTCACTTCCATCAGCTGTTTATTTAAAGGTGCTCCATATTCAAAGCCTCCTGATTTATGTGGGCAATAACACTCACAGTCCTGGGATCACTTTTTTAAGCAAGGCTAATGGGGTGAAACCATCATACTGCGACAGTAGAGATCAAGCTGGGAAAATGATACTGGAGAGAAAAATAAACTATTGCCTAGATAATCCCTGAGCTACGCTGGGCTGGGAGCTGGTGTGAGCTCCCTGCTCTTCTAGCATTTATTAAGGCTTTTACTTCCTTTTTTTTGCCTTGGTCTTTGTGAACAGAATTTAGCGGGCATGGAAGTATATAAAAATCTGATTCTACCGGACAGGATGCTAAAATACTTCTTCATTTGCATGCAAGTGACCTGGGACAGGTGGTCTCCCTGTCCCTGTCTTCAGAGCTCCCATCCTGACTTGGTCCATTCCCAAAGGACTGGTTCCTCTGGGGAAAGGAGTCTGTGTTCTCTGCTGCCTGGGTTTTGCTTGCACAGGAGCGCCTGTGGGGAGACAAGTGGGATGTTCTGGGCTGTGGCACAGAGGGGACAAAGGGCTGCTCTGCTCTGGGGGTGTCTGGTTTCCATGTGGGTTCTCTTTATGGGGCTGTTCGCCCTGGCAGGGAGGGCTTCTTGTTGGGGCCCAAGTAGGGCCATTGACCTGGCATGTGAATTTGCAGAAGCTCATAGTGGTTACCTTGTTCTGCAGTTAAACCATGACAGGAGGTTGGGCTCAAAGTGCGGGAGGAGCTCAGGGCAGGAGGAGTGTGAGTGTGGTGCTGGTTTCTCCTGACTGCCAGTGAGCCCTTGGGGGACAGGAGCTGGTTTCAGCAGCTCCCTCTGGACGTAGGGCAGTGTGCAGGAGTGCCAGATGCTAGCCATCAGAGGATATGTGGCTTGTGGTGTCTGCAGGGCAGTGAGCAGCTTTTGGCAAAGCCTGGCTGTTTTTCCTGGGGAGTTGAGATAGCCCTGAGGCTGCCGAGCTGCGGTTTGGGTTGCTCTGGGCAGCGACTGACTCCTGGGACGTGACTCTAAGCACTATTCATTGTCAGGAGCTGGTAGTGGTGATGTGATTAGTAGAATGAAGCAAATGATTCCAAATAAATAATGCATCAATCATTAATGGTTGAATGCAAAATTTAGCCTGTTGCTGTTGTCTGCAAGATGCTTACAAGGAGGTCAGTCGTTTATTGTGGAGAAGGCTGTTATCTGCAGCTCGTGGGCAAACGCTGTGCTGTAGGGATTCCTGGCACATCTGCTCCAGTGTGTAGGTCCCTGGCCCAGCAAGAGGCTCTGGTCCCTCCTGGTTGTTCTTTGTGAGGGGGAGGTGGGCTTTGCTTTGAAGAAGTGTCTGCCAGGTGACCGCCCAGAGGCTCCCAAACAGACTTCATGCCCCGGTGCTCGTGTTCAAGAATACTGCTCACTGCTGACCTGCTCCTGCTCAACGTGCAGCCTCAGGGACCCAGGAAGGGACATAGCAGAGCTCTGATCATCTGGGCAGCCCCTCTCCTTGCTGTGCTCCTCTTGGAGACGTTGACTTCAAACAGACTTGGCCAAAATGTCCTACCTGTGTTGGAGACTCAGCTGCCAGGGATTTCTGCCAGCTGTGGTGGAGTGTTCTGCACGGTGCTGTGTCTTAGCAAAGCATATTTGCTTCCTCTTTGGGGGATGAGGCTGTGCAACATTCTGCTTCAGGTTCCTAAATTCCTGTGGTACCCAGATTCCTTCTTTTCTTCCTGGTGCTTAGGAATCCTGGAGAGCAGGAAGGCTTGGAGCATCTTCTTCCAAACCAGAAAAGCCTGTCTGTAGGCAGGGCAGTGTCAGATTTTAGCAGGATGTTGCAGAAATAATTTTCTTACCCATTATACTATCTTGTTTCTAATTTTTATTTAATGAGCTCCTCTGGAAAAAAAAAATCGTTGTAACAGTTTTCTTAAGTGTGAGAGATCAGGCTGAAATTGGCATTAAGGAGACTAATTACACTCATTCTTCCACCTTTCTAACAGCTGTTTATTGCTGCAGGCTTGTCCTGAGGTGCTGAGGAAGCCACTTAGCTTGGGCCAAAAGCACCCAAAGAGGCATCTGCAGCAGAAAGTTGGTGCAGGCTTCTAATCTGTGCTGTGCACAACCAGATCATCGTGTTACACTGCAGAAAAGGACTGTGAAAACTGCAGGTGCAGCCCCCCAGGTCTTGTCCTGGTTTTTTGCTGCTCTCTTGTCCTCCCTCGCAACCTCTCAGCTTCATTGTAGAGGATCCTGTGGGGGCCTGGTCTTAGTCTCAAAATGACAGTGTGCTGCCAGGGGAAGGGACTTCCTCGGTCTCCTGCCTTCTGTAAAGAGGGGTTGCAGATCTCCTGTCATGAAGACTGAGGGATTTCCAAGGACAAAATTGGTAAGAGGATTAAGATGTATAGGGAAGAAGAGTGAGCAGCAGCAAGAGACCTTCCTGAAAGTGATGTGTGCCTGCCACAGTATTTATTTCACCAGAGGACTGAGTCTGAACGTGACCTTGAACCTTGAGAAGCGAATTGAAGGAGGTTTCTTTGAACCTTTCTGACTCAGTATAATACCCACTTGTTATTCTTTGTAGGAATTTGGGGAGTCTTTCACAAGAGGTAGAAAGTTGCAGACAGAGCTATGAACATCTTCAATTTTCCATTTAATCACACAATATTGAATGATAAATAATTCATGCATCTGCCAAACATTGGCTTAAAAGAACCCAATTCCCTCCACATTTGTCAAAGTGGAAGAATTCCATTTTGTGCTTTTTTATTTTCCTTTGTCCCTTAATTCCTATCCAAATGGCCCGTTGTCTGGGCCATCAGCTTTGATTCACCCTGTCCCGTTTTGGGCTCACACCTTTCCTTTCTTGTCACTTTTGCTGGTGTTCAGGACCCAAAGAAGTGGCAGCAGGAAGGCAGGGAGGGGAGTGATGGTGGTCCCTGTGTGTCCCCGGGCTGTGCCGCAGCTCTGGCAGTGGAGGCTTGTGAGGGTTCTCTGCCCCACTGCACGAGAGCACTTCTGGCTCCTCAGGAGGTGCTGGGGCTTAAAAGATGCAGCTCTTTTGGGAATGCGACTTCTGACTCTGCACAGGGTGTTTGTAAGGGCATGACTTTCAGATTCCGCTCTCCGTCCAGATCCTAAAATTAATGACTTGCTCTGAGCTCTGGAGCTCTCTCACCACAGCAGGAGGAGCTCTGTCCATCCCAGAAGTTGTGACAGGGATGCTGTGATGGCTGCTCCCACCTCCTCTCCGAGATTGTTTTTAAAGACGAATTAGAAGTATTGTATTCACGTAGACAAGGCATGAAAATTCCATATTTGGAAAAGAATTGCTGCAGAGCGAGACCGTTATGGCTGTAAAAACCTCTTCCCTAGGGCAAATGTTGAGATTTTCTTTGCAATTAAAATTTCTTTGAAACTTGGACTAGAGAAGATTTGGAGGAAAAAAAAAAACTCCTAAAGTTTGAAAATACTTCTTTCCAAACAATGCTTGTGTGAGAGCTTTTACAAATACTGTTCCTCCCAGTGTGTCTGATAGCAGAAAGTGACTGAACATGAGAAGTCAAAAGGTTGTGAATAGCTCTGGCTCTGGCAGTTGCCTCATTCTTCTATTATAATTTCTCAAGGCAGCATCAAAGGGGACAATAATTAAAGCAACTTAAAAAGAAGGGAGAAAAGGCATGTTTAGTCATACAGACCTGAGCATTGTGTAGGTACACATTCCTCTGCAAAAACAACTTTTCTCGACTGTCTGTGAATTTATCTGAGAAGAAAGGCAGATGAAGGAGTTCCTTGCTGGGAGAATAGTTCAAGGAAGCAGAAAGAGGAAATCCAGAGATTTACTTCAAGAATAAGCATGACTAAACTTTTACTGCAGATAATGGGTTTTCTGCCCTGTTGTCAAAGCTGAGCCTAGGGTGACATCAGTGAGAGAACTTGATTTTATCATTGTCTGTCTTCTGTGCTCTGTATCAGGGCTGAAGACTTGCTGAAAGGCAGATTGCTACCAAACATTGCCTTGGACCTGCGCTTGGGATATGCTCATCCAGTAACTGGTTACATGACCCTTTCACTGTGTAAGTAAAGATAAAAGTAATTTAAATGTCTTATTCCAAGAGCCTCTGCGGTTTTGAATCCCTTGGCCACTGATCTCTGGCATTTGTACACACTGTGATGCTGTGCGCCATCCAGGTTAATATCTCTAGCCATCTCTCACTTGATTGGCAAAATTTGTTGGTATTCTGGAAAGGACACTGAGTTAGGGCCCGCCTTCTGTGGGATCCATTTCAGTAGAGGGTGCAGCGGGGGTTCCAGAGCTTGCAGTGGCAAAAACCTGTCTAGCTTAGAGTTGTTCTCTGTGGCACCAGTATTCTGGTACTTTGTCCTGCTTTATCTGAACACTGAGACTTAAGTGCCACCGATGGGAACTTGCCGTGCAGTGGCTATGATCATCGTCTGTCTTGATGTGAGTGGGCATCCCGCACCTTTTCCCTCAGCAGCGCTGCCATCCCTTACAGAATTAGTGCTGTGTGTTCATGTATTCCAGCCAGGGACACTGGTTGGTGGGGGCTGCAGCTGTGCAGAGCAAGTTGGAGCTGCAGCCAGGTTGTGTTGTTGGTCCCTGGTGTTTTAAAACCGCAGAGGGCTCAATGCCCTGACCATTCCCTTGTCCAGCCCAAAGGGGTGATCCTGGGGAGCCTCTGGAGTACTAGAGAGGAGCTGTGGGAAGTTGTGGGGATAGGGGTGGGTGCTTGGCTGAAGTGCAGTGGTCCAGGCTTGGTGTGGTGCTGACGTGTGTTGTCAAGAGAGAGCGTGTGGGATGTTGGGAGCTTGGCTGTGATACGCCTGCCTGGCCTGGAGTCGACAGTATTTTATGTCTGGCAAGATTGCCTCATCTCTCGTCTCTAGATTTTGAGAGAAGTTTATAAAAGAAAAAAGAGGTATCTTTGCCTCGTCTTGTCTTACAATATCCAGAAGAGAAAGTGAGCTCCAGAGAGCCTGAGTTCATGTCTTAGCCCTAGGCCTGGAGATTATGAACCATCTTAAAGCTTTGCAGCAGCCTCACCATGCTTGTATTAGCTCTGTACAACGGATGCGGGGAGTGTGCTCTAGCCAGCCTGTTCCTTTTCCCGGGAAGGGGAGCATTAAGTGGATTTAATTCCTATTTAACAGGAGGAGACGTGGTCACAGCCCGTGTGCTGCACTGTGGGCAGTGCAGGAGAAGAATTGCTGTTGGAGTAATTGCAGGCTTTTTCCTGCCCCATCTCCCAGCAAGAGCTGTCTGAGGCTGGGCTGTTGTGCTGCCCACGCTCTCGGATGTGAGGCAGGTGGGCTCCCTGTGGATGCAGACTGAGCTGGCACTCGTTTGATCCCCAGAGCTGCTCTTGTGCTTGCACGTGGCTTCAGCTGTTCCCTTAAGGTGACACAGCTGACACATGTGGATGGTGCTGGAGCCAGTGCACACCCTCTGAGCTCTCAGGTAAAGGCACAGTGGGGTCAGGAAGGGCTGGGCAGAGAATGGAGGGGGCTGGTTGGCTCTGGAGGTTGGCCCCACTCTTTAGAAAGTGTCTCCAGATAGGTTTGCATGTTTTGGGAACAAGCTGGTGTGAAACTTGTGCTCTTCTTGCTGCTCTAAGTCATTCTGCAGGCAGCTAATCCAGCAGCTGAAGGACCATGGGCATCAGGACTGAGCTATTGTCTCTGACCAGCAACCCTCCTACTGCAGCCTTCATTTCCTTGTGTCCTCTGGGGTGTGGAAGGACCATGGAAAAGCAGAAGAAAGCCCAAGCTTTAAGGAGCTCCTGCCTTGTGCTTGGTATTCATGCTGTGGCTCTGCATTCTAGAGGGTGGCACAAGCAGTGCCTTGCTCTTGCCTTGCTCCTCAGCAGCCTTTGTAGCATCCTCGTGGCTGTTCTGAACAGCTGGAGCAGTCCTGAAGCTCGTGCTGGTAGCTGATGCCACTCTGCTGGGAGGAGCGAGGAGCCAAAGCAGGACACCCAAGCTCATGTTCGCTGAGGCTGCAGGCTAGGGTTGAAGAGAGAGGGCTCTCTTCCCACTCCTTTGCATCTTCTGGTACCTGCTGGGCAGTTCTGCATTTTCTACCAGTTGTTAGGGCTTGTCTCAGAGTACTGGCGTGCCAACCCTTCCAGTATAGAGCTACGTGCGTGGGGGCCCTGCATGAGCTCCCAGGCATGCTCCCTGGCCTCTGGGTGGGACAGCCCTCCCTGGGCTCCTGGGGCACCTCTGCCTTGGCCCTGCCGTGTTGGGCAGTAATGTAGGACTGTGGTGGACTGGGCAGTGCCATCCTGGCGTGCTATTGCCTGCCCATGTCTTCCCCCTCCCCCTGCCTACTTTCTCCTGCATCAGCCTGCATTTGTAAAATGAAATAAATATTGACATGGACGGGATGCTATTCAATTTGTCCTGATCACTGGGCTGCGGTGAGTTCTGACAGAGCACAGTGTAAAACATAAGCTCAGGATGTAATTTCTACTGTCAACATGATGTACAGTATAGCTGTGCCAAATGCACACCAACAAACTGCACGAGCTCTTGTGGGGAGGGGAGGGAGGAGCTGTGCTGATAATTGGGAAGTGAGGATGGCAGAGCAGCAGGAGAGGGGACATCACCCCGGGCCTGGGGTGGTGTGAGGGTCTGGTGCTTCACTCTCTGCATGGAAACCTGCTTGGTGTGGTGAGTGCCGGGCACGCTGCCATGTTGGGTGCGTGTGTGCTGCTGTGGGCTGGGCTGGCTGCAGCAGCAGCTCCCACTGGTTATTTACGGCCCCGCTGCTCACGTGTGGCAGAGAGAAGTGGCACTTCCAGCTGTTGGTGAAAGGTTTTTAATAACACGAGAAAATAAATATTGTGCTAGTCCTGGTTCCTATGCATGGGACCCTCTGGGGGTGCCTTGATTCCTGCTGCTGCAAAGAGCATGAGCAGGACTTGGGGCTCTTGGCTTTGCAGGCTCTGGAAGAGGTCTGTGATGTGACAGCTGGAAAGAAGGGTGTGCACACTGAGGAGAGACACGACCCTGAAGCTGTCAGAGAAGAGACGCAGGCTGAGAATTTGTCAGGGGAGAAGAAGGATCTGGTCTGTGGCAATGAGCCTGGCTACAGATGTGTCTCTGGGTCAGCGTTTTGTGGTGCAAGGGACTGGAGGTCGCCACAGGTTGTGTAGTTGGGCTTTGATGTGTGGGACCTGGATGAGGCAACTCGGGTTACAGCACCTGCATTGCTGCCCACAGGGAGAGCATGCAGGCAGCTCGGGTGAGAGTAGCTGAACTTTGGACACGTGAGACAGTCACCAGCAAACGCATTAGTTCAGTTGAGAAATCTGTTAAATATAAGCACCAGCATAATAGCTGAGACTCTATACATAAGGTTGTGTTTCCCACAGCAACGCAGCCCAGCCCATGGGTGCTCAGCAGGACTCTCCTCTCCGTGGCAGAATCTGCTCTGTGGAGTGCTCAGATGCAACAGGGCTGAACAAGTTGCCTTGGGAACTGTGGGCCAGCTTGTCTGCCAGCCAGGGAGCTGCTCTGCTCAAGTGGAGCTCGCCCACTGCAGCATCTTCTGCCCTCACTTCCTCTTTTCTGCCTTGCCTTAGTGTGTGCATTTAAACTGTTATTTTTACTGGTTTATTGATACTGTTTGGGATTGTGCTGCTTCCATTTATGTGCTGTAACTGTGGTCAGGCTGACAAGGAAGGCCCAGTGTCCATTGCTGAACAAGGAGCAGTGCCTATTCCTGTGTGCACAGGGCTGTCTGCAGCGTGTGGCTGGGGTGGTTGTGTTGTGGAGAAATCAGATGGCACTAAGGTGTGAAATGGTGTGATGAGGGGAATGAAGGTGGCTCCTACTGTCATCAGGAGCCAGTGTTGGTACCTTCTGCCAGCTGTGTGCCCTGAGTGCTGTGTGCTGGAGGCAGTGGGAATGCGCTGCCTTCATGTGCCAGCTCGGTTAGAGACCCTGGATGCTGACGCTGGTTGTGGTGCCAGGACTTGCTCCATTGGACTGGCTTTCTTTCAGCTTCCCCATGTGTTCAGAAGGCCTTCAGTGTTGCAGAACTGCTCCCTGGCACTGCTGCCTTGTCAGGCTTCTGGCAGGGCTTTATGAATCAGTGTAGATGGATCTGCTCCTGGATGGCAAGGAGAGAGTGCCGGGTGGGCAGAGTGGGAGACTTCAGCAGGTGGTGGCTGCTTCTCCCCAAGGCTCTGCTGACATAGTTGTCCTGAGAACACATACAGGTGGATTCTTTTTTAAATTCTCTTTCTGGCAGTTGAGTTTACAAGCTACAACTCATTTGTACTCAGACCTTGGATGCAACCGGAGGTGTTGCCTGCAAAAGTGCTGCAGAGTGGCGGGGCAGAGATGCTGGATAGGGTGTTCTTCCCACACTTACTGTTTGCCCTTGGTGCTGACCTGAAACTCTTGCTCTGGCACAGCTTGTGCTGTTCAGTTTATTGACATGTCTCTCTGTCTGGGTAACTTACTCCAAAATAACCACAGATCTCCTAGGTGTGAGAGTTTGGAGAGGTGCTGTTTGTGACAGTGGTGCGCAACGTCTTGCTGTATTTATCTTCTCTATACCCACCTAAGCGTGACAAAGCACGTTTGCACGTGTACTGTTCCTGTGAGTGTCTTGCTCTGGAGCCTGCTGTGGATCCAGAGCAGGGACCCTCATCTCTGCATTTGATCCTTGAAGTTCCTTTACCTGTGTGTGGGAAGAGAGGGCTCGGTCCATCACCCACCTGCAGGTCATCTTGCTCCCCTGAGTCTCCAGTGTTAAATACTCTGGTGTTTGGTAGGGATCCTCACCAGCAGTGCAGCTGCCCTTTGGGAGCAGGGACAGGAAGCACTCCTCTCCCTCTGTGGGGAGGCCTGGCTGCAAAACACGGTCGTGGCATTGCCGACAGCCTCACCTGGCTGGTGTGGAAATGTCTTCATAATAAATGGGCTGGCAGGAAGGAGGGGTGGGGAGGAGTGTTAGTGCTTCTGTACCATGATTGCTAACATAAAAATACACTGGAGACCCTGTCTTCCATGGAGCATGAAGTGCACAGGGCTGGCACATGTGACAGCTGATGTGCGTCTGTGAGTGGAATATAGCGTGTGTGCGTGGGGAGGAAATGTGTGTGCACAAAAATGAGGCACAAATAGGCAAAAGAGGCCAGTGTGTATGAGTGGTCTTAGCTGTGTGGGGGGTGGGACGTGTGTGAGCCCTTTTGGTGAATAGATTTGTGCGCAGTGACACACAACTTGTGAACCATGAACAGGCAGTGTGGAACAATGCCTTGTGGTTCTCAGGGAAGTGTTTGTCCAGACAAGTGAATGCAGAAATGAAAGAGTGCGGCAGACATTCCCTTTTTGGGAAACAGCCCCATTGGTGGAGTCACACAGGGGAATGGCAAGTGAGGGAAAGAGCTGGAGAAATATGTGGGAGCTGTCCCTCCTCTGAACAGCTGGGACTGTTTAGGTGCACACAGGGGTCTGTGCAAAGCACAGTCCAGGTCCCTTTCTATGGGGAGTAGTTGGACATCTAGTCCAGGATCATTTCCCTTTCCATTCACCCTCTTTCTGCCTCCTATTTAGAGTAACAGCTGACAGGAGATGAATTCTGCAGACTGGTGCATGTTTCATGAGTAGATCAGGCTGTGGCTGGTATTGCAGAGCGCTGGTGGAAGCTCAGGGCGTTGGTGCAGGGAGAGATGGATGCTGCATCCCCATCTCCTGATCAGGCTTCTTCTCCCCAGGTGCTCACTGGATGCAATGTACCCTTGGCTAAAGGTCTCATGTCTCAGCCCTTAGTGCCTTGAGGGTGGCTTGAAGCTTACACCAGAGCCCTTTTTGAAACTATTACCTTTAGAGTCAGCCAGGTGGCGAATTCTTGAACAGATGCTTTTCTCCTGCCCATGGCTGCAGAGGTGAGATGACAGAAAGGTTCTGCAGGGAAGGCTTGCAGGAGTGTCTGCACCTCCCACGCTCAGGGGCTGGCTTCCCCCACCATGAGCCTTGTCTGCCTGTGCAGGACTGCTGTGGTCTGGTCCTGCGCAGGCACTGGCAGCTGGGCAGTGCCAGGAGTGCTGCTACACATCTCCTAACAGTGTGGGCACTAATGACCCCCTCCTGGCACAGACCTCACTCCTCTCAGCAGCCAGAATAATGTGGTGAGGGGGTGCCCTTGTCAGCAGGGTCCTTAGTCTCAGTGTCCCTGCTGGAGCAGATGTCTGCAGTGCTGAGAGCTCTGCAGCCCTCCCTGTGTTCCTGCTGTGGCAGGACCGGCGGGACTTGGCCCTGCTGTGGAGCACCCGGGGCAGGGCAGGGTGGGAGATACTGACCAAGGCTGCAGGAGCAGCACAGGGGGACATTGGGCCCTGTTTTCACACCAGCTCTGACACCTTGGCCTTTTCCAGGCTCCTGGAGATGCTGCTGACTGCCCTGCACCTCCCTGCGTGAGCCAGCAGAAAATGGAAGTGACCGGAATCATCTGGGCAAAGGACCCTTCACTGGGCGTTGGGATGTCGTCCCCCTGAAGATGGGAGTTACAAATGGCCTTGTGAACTGCACGGGCACCTGCACTGCCACACCCCTCGCACAGTAGCCCAAGGCTGCCACAGGACAGGCAGACGTTGGCCACAGCAGCTCGTCCTGGTAACTCCTCCGTGAAAACATTTGTGGAAAAGCCCTCCTTCTCCTCCTGTGAATGCCAGCAGTGGGTGCCTGTGCCCCGTGTGCCGCTGAGGCGTTCCCTGCCCGCCGGTGGGGTGGGCAGCAGGCTGTGCATCACCCCCTTCCCCAGCGAGGCCGGCGGCAGCCAAGCACAGAGCCCTGCAGCTCTGTCCCCGGGGACAAATGCCAGCTGCCAGACTCTTCTCTGGAGACCCAGGAGCAGCCTGCGAGGCACCAGCGCTGACTGCTCCCACGCCAGCAGCGGGCAGTCCGGGCTGCCTCCTGTCGCAGATGTGACTCGCTCTGGGACAGGAGCGCTGCGGCTGCAGGGCACGGCATGCAGCAGGGACGGGGATGCTCTGCACTGACCGGGCAGCCTCACGCTGCTAGTGTGGACTTTCCTCCTGCTCTTCCCTAAAGGATGCTGGCTGCCCGTCCAAAACCTCCTGCTCATGCAGCCTCCTAGAGTGCCATGGCGAAGGGTCTGCGGGGCTTCTTGTGGACCATGCTGCTGCTGTTCTGCGCCATCCAGGAGCTGGGGTCCTGGGCCATGCACACGGCTGTGGAGGGCCCTGGCCTCGGGGAGCCCGGGGACCCTGCGCTGCTGGCCGGCGGGCGAGTGAAGCGTGGCTGGGTCTGGAATCAGTTCTTTGTGGTGGAGGAGTACACGGGCACAGAGCCGCTGTATGTGGGGAAGGTAAGCTGACCTGATGTCTCCTCCGTGGGGCTGACAGAGCCCTGGGCAGAGTGGACGTGCTGCAATGCTGAGCAGAGAGAGGGCCCACGTGAGGGTTGTTCATGGGGGCCTGGCTGGAGAAATAGAGAAATACTCTGTGCACTGCGATGGCAGAAGCCTGGTCCCTGCTGGTGGTGGTGAGGTTAATGTGCTCCCAGAGATGAGGACAGGACACACCAAGATTTACATCTGTGTTCTTACAATCGTGTACTGACTTCTTGTGATGTCTGGGGGTGGGTGCAAGAAGCCCTGTCTCTGGGAGCTGCTGGCAGGTGACCAGTGGGCAGGACTGGGTCTGTAGGTGGGAGCTTTCCACAATTTCCTGGTGTGTGACCTCCTGGGAAGGCTGGACATGGACCTCTGCTCCCTCCCCTCCTGGTGTCCTGAGGCTAAAGGAGCATTTCACTTTGGGGCTGCTGGGCTTTATCCTTTTCTGGGAGCTGTGGAAAAGCTGTTGTCCTATATGTCAGGAAGATGTGTTGTTTGTGTATGGGTGAAGGCAGTGCTAGGTGTTGGGACCAGTCAGAGGAACACACTACGATCCAGCTAGGGCTGGAGGCATGGGCTCACCCCGAAGGAAAGTGCCCAAGAGCTTGTACAGCAGGGCTGTCTGATGGCCTCAGCTGTCTGGGCATGAGTCTGGAGGAGCTTGAAAATGGGTTTCTTGGCTGGGGGCCAGCAGGGATTTCAGTGGTGATTTGTGTCCGTTTCAGCAGACACTCAAAGCCGCGCTCCTCCGCCGCCCTCGGAGCAGGCACAGCTAATTCATGGCTCCCCTGGGAGCCACGGAGGCACCGGGCCCTGCCACAGGCCTGGCAGTGCCTCGGCTCCAAATGAACCGAAACCTACAACTCACCCGTTTTACAGCCCCTTTCCATGTCACCCACCACGTCACCTGCGCGGCTCAGAACAACAGGCAGCCTGTGCTGAGGTCCCCAGGGCTGAAAGCCAGCGGGGCCAGGCTTTTCCTGGCACTGGGAGAGGATGGAGTGCTTGCCTGGGACACTGTTTGTTGCCAGCAGCGTGCCAGCCCTCCTGGCACAGTCCGTGGGTCCGGAGCTTTCCTGCTCTGGAGCTCCCTGCAGCGTAGCTGGGGCTTGCCCTCTGTGGATGCCTCTCACACACCTACATGTGCTTTCTGAAGGGCCGATACCATTTCCATAAAATCTGGGTTCTCTAGCTAATCCTTCTTCTGAACTGTAATTTCCCCTGAGGCTGCTGTCAGTTTGATGTGGATTTCTTTGGGTTTTTTAAATAGAATTATGGGGTCAGCACTAGTTACAAACTTCTGCATGTGGACAGATCTATTTTAGATAGAGGAGAGGATTAAAGGGAAAAAAGCAGATTTAATTAAGTTGCTAATATTTAAAGAAAATTGATGAACTCGGGCTTTATGAGTTGGAGCAAACAGAGTGCGCCTTTATTACGGGCTAGTTTTTATTTGATTTTCTTTCTTTTCTAGCCCTGGAGTCATTTTTTATTTGTGTATCTGTGCTTTCTGTTTAATTGCTTTTAATAAGGAATGTGCACCTCTGTTCATATTTAATTTTGATTTAATTATTAGTATGTAATTAATGGCTTCGTAAGAATTCTGGTTGTAGTCTTTTAGGACAAGCAAACTATTTTCCTGTTTAACAAATGGGACAGATCAGCCTTTTATCCGCCCTCTGGATGTCCCAGTTCTGCAGACACTGCTGTCCCTGCTTGGGGGCTGAGCTGCAGGCAGGGCAGGGTGGTCCCTCTGCTCCTGGGGCCCAGCGTGTGCCGGGGCTGTGTGACTTCAGTCTCCTGCCATGCCCGGGGCTGGTGGGATCCCTGAGGCTGCGTGGGAGCGCGGTGCTCCCCGAGCCTGCCTGCTGTAACAGGGAGGAGAGAACATCCCTGGAATGTGGTCCGGCTCCGTGGCATCTCCCCTCAGGTTCCTGTAGTCTGCGATCCGGCCCTCCCCCATTAGTTGTTGTTTAGCCAAGCAGCACAGATTTAGCTCTTTTAATCTTCCCCTGTAAATCAATCTCTGCAGCCCCTTGAGCCCAGGCTCCATTTTTCTTCCTAGCATTCCAGTTCGCAGGGATGCTGGTGTCTGCTCCGAGCACTCACCGATGAACAAATATGTGAAGAGGATGTGCTGAGAGCTCAGTGTGGTGCTGGATGTTTTATCTCTGGCCTAATCATTAATCATGAGCCTGGTGTTCAGCAGAAAAATGCAGGTGTCTGCTACCTGCGCTGTACAGACCTGGTGCTCCTTCTTCGTTCTGAAAAGCTCACGGAGTAGCAGTGAGAACTGGGGAGAGGATGATAAAGTGAAGAGGGCGGGCAGCAAGCTCTGCACCAGCCAGTGGGGAGGGTTGGGACTGCGTGGCCAGGCTGGGATGACCATCCCCACAGACCAGGGCAGGATGCTCCAGGTGGCCAGGGCAGGATGACCACCCCGTGGGCACATCCCAAGAGGCGCTGCCCCAGCAGATTTGCAGTCAAAGCCATCACAGTGGTCCCAGACTCTGCTGGGCTCACAGCCCTATTTGTGAGCTGAGTGAAGGTCTCCTTCCAGGCAGGCCTTGAGAGATGTGTCACCATGGGCCATAATTTCTGAATGTTGTGCAAAATGCATTGAATTGTCTAACGTGTGGGTCCCTCACTCATGAAATAAATATATAAACTGTATCTAACAAGACAAATATAATGAAGGCATCGTAAAAAAAGAGGCAGCTCTGGTATAAATTCTTGCTGGTAGAGCTGTATGTCTGAAAGGTGGATTATAGAACTGCAGTTTGGAAGATTGAATGGCCCATAAACATTTTCATATTTCATTAGCCGATTAATGGACGGCTTTTTTCTTTTTTTGGAGGGGGGACATGACTTTGCTGATTCTAAGCAGAAATTGTAGGAAACAAATGAAAGCAGCTGATGAAACCTTTCCGGGGGCCTGTCCCGTTATGGATTGTCCCAATTAATGCCCATGCTGCTCTCTGTCAAGATGCATTCTGCCTGTCCAGTTACTGTTAATAGATTTCTCATAAGTGGCTGGATTGTAAAAACCTCATAACTCAGTTTAATGCCACCAATAAAATTATCTCTGGACGTCTGGCCTGGATTCCAGTCAGCTCTTGGTCTGTGGGGAACTGCTGTTTACCCTTTCTTTTCCTAATTCCAAACATTGTCTTAATTAAAAAATGAAGCAGCAGAGATTGCCTGCAAAGGCATCTTCCTCAGGGTCTGTTTTTAGTCCTGAACATGAGCCAATTTGTCACATTCTCTTGCAGATTTTGTCCAGGTGGGTCTCTGGGCATGATGATGGGATGTTGTGGCCCCCTGTTACCCTGCCATGTAAACCCAGCACAGGGGTGCAGCGAGTGTTTGAGCTCTTCAGCAGGGAGACTTGTCAGCACCAGCTGCCCAGATCTTGGAGGGTGGCTGTGGCAAAGCGGGTGGATGAGGATGGACTTTGGGCAATTGGTTGTGTAGAGGAGGATGGATGCTGATGGTGAAGTACCTGTGCAGCTTGGGAGAGGTGATCCCACGCTGCCAGAGTCCTGGGTCCTTGTCCATAGGGAAGCCTCTTTCTTTGGAGTGCAGCTGAGTTGTCTTTCCCTGTTCCATCTTCTCCTAACCCCTTATTGGTGGGGTTTGTCCCTTGGTTTGTAGTGGGGGTGAGCACTGGCAGAATCTGTGATCTGCAGAGCCGTAAAGGCAGGCCTGAAGTTCCAGTTTATTGGGCCTTCCTTTGCTCACAGGGGTTGTCTGGTGATGCTCTCTGTCATTCTCCAGTCCAACAGGAGCAGAGGGAGCAGAGGGGCATCACACAGGGACCATGGGCATCTTGTGCAGGTGGCTAGGGTTGGGTGCAAGCACGGCCCCAGCCTGCTCCTGCCGTCTCCCTCTTTCCCTGGCAGATCCACTCGGACTCGGATGAGGGAGACGGCTCCATCAAGTACACGATCTCCGGGGAGGGCGCAGGGACCATCTTCCTCATCGATGAGATCACAGGTGACATCCACGCCACCGAGCGCCTGGACCGGGAGCAGAAAACCTTCTACACGCTGCGGGCGCAGGCCCGGGACCGGCAGACGGACCAGCTGCTGGAGCCCGAGTCGGAGTTCATCATCAAGGTGCAGGACATCAACGACAGCGAGCCGCGCTTCCTGGAGGGGCCCTACATCGGCAGCGTGGCGGAGCTGTCCCCCATCGGTAGGTCTGCTGGGCTGGGAAACCTGGGCCTCTCTCCCGTCAAACCTTGAGCCTGCTGTACCCCACAAAAACCACTTGCAAATCCCAGGGATTCCAGAGCTAGGGAGCCAAAAGGGAAAAATAAATAAGGTGGCTTAAGAAAAACAAGTGGATAAATCCTCTGAGCTGATTGCAGCCTTCGGCTGAGTGCTCAAGTCTCAGCCCTAAGCCGTGCTCTGGGGACGGGTCGTGGCTGTGCCAGCTGCTCGCCGTGCATTGACTCTGGCTTTGCACAGCCCCCTCCCTCCTCAGTGCTGGGGGGTTGGACTAAGCCCTCACAAGGCAAGGGGTTCACGTCTGCCTGTGGTTCAGATTGGTCTGGGTGGTGCTTCTCCCCCAACTCAGGCCATCCTCTGTGTGCTGCTTTGCTGCTCTTCTGAGCCCCGGGGCTGCCCAGGCATCATCCCTTTGTGTGTCCCCATGGAGCACTGCCAGGCCCTTCTCAGCTGGATCTGTCCTTCTCTGAGGGGCCAGGCATTGTTGGATGAGATTGGGCAATTCATGTCCCTGTGACAGAAGTGTGGCTTCCCTGTGTTAGCCTTAACTGCCCATCCCCTTGGCACCAGGCCCCTTCTAAGTGTGTTGGTGACCAACCTCACTGAAGCTCTGGGGGCCAGGCTGGGATGATGAGGCTGCACAAGTCCATTCCCCTGGGGTGGCGGAGCAGGACAGTTGGCTTTGTGCTCATCCAAGCATCGGGAGGGGCGCAGGGAGTGTGATGATGTGTGAGATGCAGCACTGCTGCCCTTGCTCCTGCTGCTGGGTTCCCATGCTGCTGAGCACAGCTGGAGTCCAGGAGAGTGGCTGGTGCTGCGCTGCCCAGAGCCACACCATTCCCTGTCCACAGTGTTGTCTGCCCACACCATTCCCTGTCCACACTGGGCTCTCTGCTACCCCTGTAGCAGGCTGTGTGTGTCGGCATGTGCTGCAAGCAGGAACTGGAAATCACTGTTCCCAAAGGCTGTATCCAGGTGGAAGACAGCTTGTGAAAGGCTGACACATCGAAGATCAGGCAGGACCCCAACTCTGTCAGCAGGGGATGAGTCAGCACAGGGGACAGTAACAGTGCCAGGACTGCAGCGAGCACCCGGGGCAGGGGGAGCAGCTGAGCTGCACCAGGGGCTTGACAGGCCAGGTCAGATGAAGCACCAGGTCCTGCTGTGCTGCTGCAGGAAGGTCGGGCTGCTGAGGCATCCTGGCAGCAGAGCGCAGGGGATGGTGCTCAGGTGTGCTCTGCCTCAGGACAGAGCTCCAGCTCTCCGTGGTTCATGTGCAGCATGTTGCAAAGCTGGTGTGCGGCCTCCAGCAGGTACAGATGTACAGGAACTGCCCACACCAGAGGAGCTGCTGCTGCCTGGATCACGTTGATGTATGGAGAACGAGTTCTCCTGAGGCATCCCAAGCTCTCCTTCTGCTTCCAGTTACCTGCGCAAATCCTTCCCTCAGTCAGAGAGTGACCCCTTGAACTATAGCTGTGTGCTCCTGGAGAAATGAAAGACAGCATGTGGGCACCAAAGCAAGAGGCATCCTGTTCCCAAAGGGAAGAAAGAAATTAGATTAATTTAATTTGCTTGAACAACATTTTAAAAAGCAAGGAATTCTCAACTCTGAGTATTAGACAAGGGTCCCAGTTCTTTGAAAATCACTAACAATTATGGAGCTGCCTGATCAGACTGATGTGAACAAGACATATCAAAGGAGACAGTTTCTATGCGAAATTGGAGATCAGAGGGAGAAAGAAACACGGTTTCACAACATGAAAGAAGGCGATTCCTGCAAATTAAAATACTCGGAAGTTGAAAGTAAAGAGAAGTGCTGTGAACGGCGTGGGCTGCATTTCCCAGCTGTGTGCTTAGAGAGGGGACCTGGAGCCAAGAGCCTGTTCTGCTTTCCAGGCTACCTGCCTGCCACAGCCTCGGAGCCTTCTGCAGCCTGGCCATCCTGGGGAGTGTATGGGCTGCTCCAGAGCAGCCTCGCCCTGGAGATGGCCCAGGGAGGGCCTCACACATCATCTTCCCGTGGTGCTGCTGCCCAGGCCCCAGCAGTGTGAGTGCAGAGCAGGAGGGCCCCACATGCTGCTGCTGCAAGTCCCCAGCTCCCTCCCACTTCTCCCTCAGCTTACCAGTGCTTTGCCCAGGAACAGGCAGCACGAAGGACAAGATGCACACATCCTGTGAAAGCATAAACAGGCAAGGCTGCCAAGGAGCTTTCTGCTCAACGCTCCAAGGTTCAGCAGCTGGGAGGTAGATGGGGCTGGTCATGGACCTGGTGTGAGAAGTTCAGCTCCAGATGCTGTAGGAAGGGCTAAGGGTGCAGGACATGGGAAGCTGCTGGGCAGGGGAGGTGAAGTTCAGGATATTCTTGTGGGAAATGCCCCACCAGGCCCTTTTTGTGTGGGAGTGCTCCTTTTGTGGCATCAAGGCTGGGTGCAGCTGTGATCGTGGCTTTGTTGTGGTTGGTATTGATAGTGATGTTTGCTGCCTCTGAGCTGGACAGAGCATCTCCCCTAGACCTGTGGGGTATTTTCATGGGAGTGAATGGGGAGGGTGCCTTGCTGCCTTCCTGAGTGTGGATGGAGGTGATCCCAGCTTGGTGTTGACCAAGCAGGGGTACTAAGGTTGGAGAACTTAGGTTGGCTATTAGTGTATCAACATCAAAGCCTGGGGAGCTGTTGGTGATCCTGCCTGCTCTCAGCACCATTTGGATTCACCTGTCCTCTGCTGGGGAAGGGGCTGGGATGGGGCCACTCCCAACGGCAGGGCTGCTCTCCAGCTTGGAGCTGTAGGGAGCTCCCCCTTCCCTGTCTCTGCTGCTCTGAAGGCTTTGCTCTGCATCCCAGCCTGAAAAGTTAAGGGTGACCCCTTCTTCCTCCTCTCATGGTCTTGCCTTCCCAGACCTCGCTGGGGTTTGTGCCTGGGTGGTTTTTGTTCTCACTCAAGGCAGCTCTCAGCTGCACTCCCCACTCCCTGCCAAAAGCAGAGTCCCAGCTCCCAGAGGTGGGTGCCTTCCTGGGGCGTGAAGAGGAATAAACCAAATACAGTCAGATCCGCTCTGTGACAGCAGGAGCAGATCAAAGGACATTATTTGCATAATGAAGGAGTACTAATTGGGAGGGAAAGTCATTTGATTTCCTAATGTCTAAGAGGGAATAACAAATGAGAGAACTGCACAAACTCTCAGAGTAACTGGGAGTGCTTTGCAACACAGCTGCCCCTTGCTCTGCGCTGGGGCCAGGGCACTGTGTTTGGGTCAACATCGTACATGCTGCCTGAGACCGTGAGACTGAGGGTGGACTAAAGGCCTCCTTGTTCCAGGATCTTGCCTTGGCAGTGGTCAGAGTGCATTCTTAGGCAGGAGGAACAGCACACACAGGACATGTGATGCTCTTCTTAATATTCTCCCAGCCAGCATCTGTTTTCGGCTTGGAAATTTCTTTGGCTGTGGGTGGTTTCTGGGGGTTTAGTCTGCTTTAGTATCTGTCTTCCATGAACTCATCCACACTCACTGTAAACCTCTGCAAAGGGAAAGGAAAAGGGGTTGCTGTTGTTATCTGATGGATCAGAAGTGGCAGATGCAGGATGGTCAGGAGGATAAAGCTGGAGTGTGGGATTTGTAAAGGGCAGAGGTGGTGCCTGGAGCTAACCCCAGCCTGTGAGCCAGGCTGGAGAAGTCATTGTTTTCTACACAGGGATATCCCGCACTTGGAAGAAGCACATCCAGAATGGAAGCTGACCCCACAGCTTTATCTGGCCTCCCTTGGCACAGCAGAACCAGCTGCAAAACCAGCGATTGGCTTTTATGTAGAAACCTGATCTGGCTCGGGGCATCAGGAGCAGTAGTGCAGCTGCCATGGGACATTTGCTGCATTTGAGTGCAGAAGGGGCAGTTGGACCTGGGGCTGACAGGAAGGGCAGCGGAGGCTGTAGAGGGGTGGAGAGGTCCCTTCTCAGCCCCCTGAGGGAGCAGGGCTGGAGGCAATGCCCTGGAGTCACCCAGGCTGAGGAAGGCAGGGGCTCCTGGGGCTGCCTGGGGGCATTTTCACTGACTCCCCTGTGCCCACTGCCATGCACACCGTGGAGCAGTCTGTCTGCAGGATGGGGCCTGATCTGCAAACCCTGTTTGCGGCTCCACTGCTGTCCTGTCACCTCAGGGAGAGGCTGCTGGCCATGAGCTTGCAGGCTGCTCTGTGCTGGCACCTGAGGCTCAGCCTCTGTGGGTACCCCAGTGTGGATCTCTCCAAAACATCAGAGCTGAGCAGAATCCAGTACCAGCGGGAGAAACCTGCAGCTGCAGAAGAATGTAGGATGGGACCCAGCCAACTGCCTTGGAACGGCAGGAGCTTCACCTTGTTACAGGAGATGCTAAAATTAGCTGTATTTTGGGCTCCTTTCCTGTGCTCCCTGGGGTCTGCTTAACAGCTGTCTGCTGCACTCAGGCGTGAGCCCAAATCCAGCACACAGTGCCTCCTGTAAGCCAACTCTGTTGGTTGCACAGGGTGGGCGTTGCAGCCCAGAGCTCACTTGTGGGGTCTTTGGGGAGCAGGCAGGGCCTGGAGAGAGGAGCATGCCAGGAAAGGCATATGCTTTCATCAGAACATCACTGCTCCCTTGGTGCATTTCACTCTCATTTCTCTGTGTAGCACCATGTCCAGATTAGAGGCGATTTGGCTGTACAGACAGAAACTTGGGGTCAAGCCCTGACTCCAGCACAAAGCTGGCTGAATGCAGAAGTGATTATTGTGAAGAGAAATTGTTTAATCTCCACGCTGGAAGCAGAGAAAAACACTTTGTTTACCATGCAGCCAGAACACTTGCAGGCAATCTGATTTTTTTTTTCCCCCCCTTGCTAGAAGGTGCTTCAGTCACTTGTGTGTATCTGGAAGCTGCTGGGACAGCAAGTGGCTGGGAGCTGGGACTTGCCCTGTCTGTTTGTCCTTAGTGAGATGAGTCCTTCCCCTTCTGTGCTGCGCTCTAGGTCATGGGACAGGCTCCAAACACTGCCCTGCCCAAGTGAGCACCTCATCCAGGCTGCATTTGGCAGCCCCTTAGGGAACCTGGGCCTCTTCATGGAATGCCTTGATTTGCTCCCCATGGCACTACGTTTACCTGCTTCATGCCAGGGGCTGGGTTGCCTTGTGCAGTGGCTTTCTCTGGCCAGACACCCCAGAAGAAGTTCCACAGTAGCACATTTGAGCAATTGCACCCCTGCCAGGTTATCACCCTCGGGCTTGTCCCGCAGGGTGTGAGGGCTCTGCAGTGAATCTCCTCTGGGCCTGGCTTTCTACCAAGTCAGGATGTTCACAAGATTTCAAGAAATTCACTTCTGCTCCAATAATTTTTAAGCTCCTCTAGTTCATTTTTTTTCCCCCCTGATGTCCTGCCTGAGTGTATCTGGAGTGCATCAGCCGCTGCAGGTGTTCGGGGCCAGACAAAAGCTGTAAATTGCATTGGTTATAAAATCCCACCTGCCTCCTGCCCCATGGCACTCAGGCCCCTGGGATGGGAGTGCTGCACGCTGGCATCAGGCCAGGGCACATAGCTTTGCATGACACAGCACTCCTTGCAGGGTCCTTGATGTTCTGCAGGGCTGAAGTGCCCAAGTGCTGTCCTGGAGCTGCCCAGATCCACACAGAAAGGGCTCTCAGCATGGCCAGAAAGTGTCCATGGTCTCTGCCTGAGCTGAAAGTGGCAACTGAGCCCCAGAGCTGGTCTGGAGAGCATCTGGAGGCTCCTGGTTTCACCACGGAAGGGTGACTGCTGCCATGAGGAGGGACAGTCAAATTTAGCAAGTGTTGGTTTTTGCTGCTGCTCATTTGCCTCTTTGCCTGCCCAGTGCCTGGCTGTACTTCTGTCCCTGGGGAAGTGACAGGTCCCAGCCACTTGCTTGTGGATTCAGAGCAGGGCCTCTCTGCTCGTGGATGTGTTTGGAGTTTGCCTGTCAACATTTCTTTTAGCTAAACGTGTTTGGAGTGAGTGGCATAGCAAGTGGTCTGGAGCTATCAGCCTTCTTCATGCAGGGTCGCTGGCACTGGCCCCAGAGGCTCCGGGTCCTGTGGGAAGGCAGTCACAGATGCCAGGGCACGCCTGCATTGCTATTCCATAAGTGCCCTGTGGAGCCCCATCCGTCCCATCCAGGGCACTGGGCTGAGCTGCTGCGCCCTGCCGGCCCTGGGGACACTCAGGGTGGCAGGGTGGCTGTGGGGGCTGAGCTCTGCACTCATGGGAAAGGACCCTGCAGAGACACAGCTCCCGCATCCCACAGCTCCTGGGGCATCGCGGGCACCTCTCGGTGCGGGCAGCCCCTCCCTGCCCTGCTGACCCTGGCTCGCAGCGGAGAAGGGATGCTGCTGGTGGAGCTGAGGGCTGGCTGCTGTCCCTGGCAGGTCTCCAGGATGGCTCAGGGTGTGGAATGGGGACAGCCCAGGCAGGGCCCATGGGGCCAGAGGATGGCTGGCAGCCAGAGTCAGCTAGGCTGCAGGAAGGATTGCTCTGGAAGTGAGGATCTTGCTCCCCCTTTCTTCTGGGGGGAAGCAGGATTTGTTTGATTTGCTGTGCCAGATCACATCTTTGCAGAGGGAGAATAAGAGATGGATTCTGACCTGTTAATTTTTATGTAAAATTGTTGGTTTCCTCTGATCTGTGGCACGAGCTGGTCGGGGGAGGAACCAAGGTCTTATCTCATTTTACATGTCTAATTATCTCTCTGGATACAGGCTCAGGCTCCTTGGTTATGGGAGGCGGGTGATAGAGTACATGATGGATGTTTAGATTTTATTTAGTGTATCTTTTATGGCTAAGGCATGTGCCAGAAAACTAAATAAAAGCTGTACATGCTGTACTTGCTGTGGGCAGTGCTGTGCTTGGAGAGCAGGGACTAATATTGGAGCAGGGTGGGAGCCAGGGAAAACTTGTCTCTGCAGGAAGGAGGAGACCAGGTTAAGCTGAAATTGAACACCATTGCTCTTCACATGGAAAGAGAGTGGGAGGGAGGGGTGGGAAAAGGATAAGTGGAGATTTGGGGCGGATGCTGGAAAGTTGAACTAATAGATTCCTGATACCCTTTAGGTGACCTTGAGCAGGCTGCAGTGCACCTTTGTAGACGACAAGTCAAGGCGTGAAGTGGGGTCAGTGTTCCCTACCTGGCTGATACTGCTCTTTTGTTAATGAGATGCTGTGAGGGCAGGTGGGGAAGGGCAGAGCCTTCATCACCTCTGGCATTGCTGGCTGCAGCCCAAGGGCAGTGTGCCCCATCCTCTGCCTCTGAGTGAAGGTGTCTTGCTGCAATGCTCCTTGTGCTTCTTGGTTTCCCTTGCCCTAGAGCAGAAAGCTCTGGTCCCAAACATGGGGCTCACCCCTGGGACCTGGAGCTCGATCTGTTGCCCCGTTGCTTCAGTTCTTGGGAGCGTCCAGCAGCTGTGGGCCAGGAGCCTTCTGTGGGCTTGGGTACCTGTGGGCGAGTTTTGAATCTCCTCACCCTAGGCAGGAACAAGTGGTTCTTGGAGCGTGGGATGTTTGTGCAAAGTCAGCAGGCTCTGCCTGTGCTGCAGGTGCAGGAGTGGGTGCTGCTGTGGACACTGGGCTCTCAGTTTTTTGCTGCCAGGCTGTGCAGAGGGAGCCCTCTCTTTTTCCCAGGGGCGGGTACTGCTTTCTGTGATTCTCAGACTTTAGCACCTCCAGCATCCCTAGCTGGCTTCTCTACTGCAGCTTGGAGACCCTGGTGTCGTTTCCCTTCTCTGGTCCCTTTTTTTGCTCTCTGATCAGAAGCTTCCCAAGGGAACATGCCAGGCTGCCCGAGGGAATGTGCAGTGCTGGTGTGGGGGTGATCTGCCTTGGCTCATACCTGCTTGAAGGAGTTGTGTGATGGCAGGGAGAGGAGGAGGAAATGCAGCAATAGTATTTCTTAAACAGTTGTTTGCGAGGCAGAGAGCCAGTGTTGCCGTGGTGTAAAATCTGGACGTGCCTGGCAGGGATGCACCATAACTTCACTGGAGACAGCAAAGCATAAATAAGTTGACTCGAACTAGCTTGTTGCTGAAGACCGATGAGAGGGATTCTCCTGTTATCAGCAGAGCTGCAGCTCTGAGAAGGCTGCCAGGGAGAATGAAAAGCAACCATGGTAACTGCTCGTTTTCCTCAGTGAACACCCTTTCCAGGAGATCAGAGTGAACTGGACTGGGGGGAGCGTGTGCATCCCAGCTGCTCACAGGAGCACTGCTTGTGCCTGAATCCTCTTCCTGTGCCTGAATCCAGGCAGGGCTGGTGCAGGAGCTCCCTGGCTTGCCTGCAGGCTCTGGGCTTGTGGTCTCCTGACAAGGGAGGAGGAAGGCACCATCCTCGTCCCCCTCTGGATGGTTTCAGCTCCATATCTGCCTGCTCTGACACAGGAACAGAGGCTGCTTCTGGCTGACTGGTGCCAGTGCTTGACCTCTGGGGAGGGATGCACCAAGTCTGGTGCTAGAGATGAAGCAGGGTAGCCTGTCCTCACAGTGCTTTGGTCACACCACCTCCTCTCTCAAGGTGTCTGGAGGCAGGATTAGGCTTCCCTTCCTTCCTCGCTTCTGTTGTCTCTCTAGATCTCAGCCCCTTTGCTCCTGCCCCCACCCTCATGCCCTGGGTCCTGCTTTTGTTAAATTGAACATGATGTCAAATTAAAGCCATCACAGGGACAGTTGAGTGAAGTACCCACTTTAATGAGGCAGCCTTGAAAATCAATAACTTAATTGCAGACATTTGATGGACTTTTATCCAATTTATAGTCCTCCTGCCCTGCTACGTGTAGAGCATGAGGACCTGGTGCTATGTCTGGCTCTGGGCAAGTGAAAGCCTTTCCTCTCCTGGGGCTGTTGTCCCTGTGCAGCTCTGCCTGCTGCAGTGGTGCTGCAGTGTGGATCAGGCCCTAGCTGGGTGGTCCCTCTGTGGTCTGGACATGACCATGTCACTCTGTGCTGACAGGAAGGGCAGGTGTGAGTATGATATCCCCAGCTCCTTCCTAGATGGTCCAGTAGAAGGCTGCTGGGAGAAGGCTACTGGAAAGCTCCCAACTGTTCAGACCAGTGATTTCCTGGAGAGCAGGTCCTGCCCCAGGATGGCCCAGGATCCTGTCCCTCCTGCCACTCTTCAGCACGCCAGAGGCATTTGCAGCAGTGTCTGAAGTCCTGGCTTTCAGGCGTTTGGTGGGGAGGTGATGCTGCATTTGCACCCAGCTGTCCTTTTTTCTCCTCATCATTTGCAAGCAGTCAGTGTTGGGCCCTGCTCTGAGGTCTGTGTTGCTCTTCTCAGCTCCTCCCTGACTTTCTGTTTTCCTCCTTGTCCCTGCTGCAGGCACCTCTGTGATGCAGGTGATGGCCTCTGATGCTGACGACCCCACCTATGGGAGCAGTGCCCGGGTAGTCTACAGTGTGCTGGAGGGGGAGCAGCACTTCACTGTGGACAGTAAAACAGGTGAGCAGCACCCAGCTGGGCTGGGGCAGGAGACCCGACAGTGGCCGTGTGTCCTGGGCATGGCTGTGTGCCTCCCTGCCGGCCACTGATGCTGGGTATCCATGGCAGGGGTGTTGGAGAGGAAGCTCAGCAGCCCTGCTCAGGCTGCTGCCCAGCTCCATGCCCTGCCTGCAGCAGGCAGGATCTGCAGCTGCCAGCCCAGAGTGCCTGGTCTGCACCTGCACTGGCCAGAGCTCCTCTCTGCCTGGAGCAGGAATGCCCCCACAGACACATAAAACTTCGGTGTAGAAGGTTTAAATACTACCGGAGGGGCCTTACCAAAGGCTGCATCGTTATCACCAGGGCTTTGATTAAAGGTAACACTTTAAATTAAGGATAGGTTTATAAATGTTCTATTAATATTTAATGAAAGAACAGTAGAAGCTGCTCCATTCCTTAATAACTTATAATAGAGCCTGTTGTAAAATGCCTCTCCAATAAATCCCTGGCAGATGATGCTCTGACATACTGGTTAGAGTAGACCATAACCAGGAGATGTTGGGGTATATATTCTCCTTGCCTCCCAGGAGTTTGACTCTCATTACCCTTAATGGGAGCCTCACAAGCTTGCTAAGGAGGGAAGGCACTCAAATGCTAATAAGAGATATTTAAGGCACAAAGCATGCAGTAAAGTGTCCATAGTTTAATGAAAATTTGTCAAAGGACAAGCAGGCTGAGGAGCTGCAGCTTGTGTTGGAAAACTGGACAGAAAAGTCCTCCCCACCCTATTGCTGAACCGCAGTGGCATGGACCGAGATCAACCCTGGGCTGAGGTACCGAGTCTCTGTCAGGCTGATCTGTGTCTGTGCTGATAGATGTTTTCTAAGGCTGTTTTTATGCAAGTCAGAAATTTGTTTGGAGATTCTGGTGTAAAGAGAGTGTAAAGAAGGTCTGTGTGCCTGAGCCTCTGCATCTGCAAGAAACCCTGCACCTCCCGACAACACTCTGGTGCACATGGGGAAGCTGATCCCAGCCCTGGCTCTGCCACCAGCCTGGCTGCTGCTGGAGGAAGGCTCAGATTTGGGAGTTTGGGAGCTCCTACATACACTGGATATCAGCACTGTGGCATGTGGTGGGAAATGCCTTTGTCTGGACAGAGGCTGGTGCAGTGGGGAGAGGGCACAAGCACCAGATTGGGGCTATACCCACCCCTTGCTCGGGAGCTGTTGCCCCTGGGCTCTCTTCTCTCCCAGATTTGCTTTGTTTTATATTGTGTGTGTAGGAACAATAGGCTAAACACTGAAAATTCAGGTGCACGTGAGATCCTGTTAATCTGAGACAGCTTTGTGTGAGTGGAAGTCTGGCTGCTGGAATGGAGAAGGGACCGCTGGGAGCAAACTGCACAAGCCAGGACGTGCAGAGGCTCAGCTTCCTGCCACATTAATGCTCTGTATTAAGGCATAAACTAAAATGTGCCCTGTGGGACTGTGGTGAGAATTAATGTCACTCTGGGAATCCAAGCTTCTTGATTCCTTGACTTTTTGTGTCTTAATTCTCAAGCTGGCTGTTTCATACACTGGGGGGTTGATTCAGTGTTTTACTTGGTTGTGTTTCATGAAGGCAAAACTGCTGACAGTCTGCAGAAGACTCCGTCCCCCCTTAAGCACGTCTGTTTCCAGGATATCTGGCTGCTAACACAGGTGTTGGGGCTGACTCTGGCAATGTCTGAGCTGCAAATGGCCTGTGGCAGCTGCCTCACCAGCACTGCAGGAACTGCAGGGCTGCAGCTCTGCCCATCAGCCGCTCGGGTTGTGGCTGCAGCCTGTGCTGTGCCCCTCTGTCAGCGCTGCGGGGGCACATGGTGTCATCATATCCATCCAAGCACACCCCAGCCTGCTCCCACTCTTATTCTGTTAGGATGAGTCTTTATGCTACACAGGGGAATCCAGGTCTGATTGCCCGGGGTGGCCCAGCTTCTGCCCTGAGCATAAGATTTAATTATCCATAGCAACAGCGTAGCTCTCAGAGCCACCATTGTTATTAATGGCCATAAAAAGAACCATAAAAACCTGGCATGTTACATTTCTTATAATATATGATAATGAAGAACAATTTGATTTCCCTTTTTGGTTTTGACCTCCTTCTCGGCCGTTCCTTGCAGGTCCATGCATGCATGTGCTGCCTTGCACACCACCTCAGCCCCTGACTCCTTCCAGCACAGGTTCTTTCTTCCCTCCTTGTCTTGTGCTCTTTTCACGCCCTCCTTCCTAGCACAGGTGTGGCGTGTACAGAAGTGGTTTCCATGCTTGAGTACAGAACACGGACCGTGCGTAGCTGACTTTGTCTCCTGCTCCTGGATGTTACCAGCTGTAGTGTTCAGCTGGGATTTTGTATTCAATGGACCTTTCACAGGCAGACCCAAACCGTCTGGATGCTGTGCTGTGCCAAGTCCTGCCACTCAGTGAGCCCTGAATGCCTGTAGTGTCTCGGGTCTTTTTGGAGGGAGACAAGCATCTAAATGGTTCCACTGGAACAGTGGGAGCAGCAGTATGGCATTTATGCTGTAGGAAGATTCCAGAATTGAATGACGGTGAAGAGAAAGCACAGCTGATGCAAACCAGCCACTCTCATGCTTTGAGATTAGTTTCACAGACTGAAACTTGTGTTGTGTACCCCAAATCAGGTTCAAGAACTTCACCTGTGTGTGCTGGAGGTCTAGGCTGTCTTTTTTGGTGTGAGTGGGGAGCTTTGTATGTGCCAGCTTTGGAGGCAAGGTTTTCTTGCCAACTATAAGAATATCCCCGTGGCTTGTTGCAAGAGCCTGCAGGCATTAAGCTTTGTAAGCTTTGTGCTGCTTTCCTCACTCAGATGGGGTGCAGCCAATCCTTGCTCCTTGCAGCAGGTGAGCAGCAGCGCCCGTGCTGTGGCTGCCCTGATGTGCTGAGGAGGCTGTGTTCTCACAGCGACCAGCACGCAGCTCTGCCCTGCTGCTTCCAGTGGTGGGTGTTGGCTCTGGGTGAGAGCACTAATCTGACAGCAGAGCCCCCCCTCGCCGCTGCTGGGCCACGAGCCCAGCTCTGCCCAGAGTGACACGGGGTGGGAGGTTTAGGGGCAGCTCCTGTTCCAGCTCCAGGAATCTCATCCTCACCAAGATCTTTCAAGCTTACGCTTTTCAGATGTGGAGACAGGCACCTGAGTGTGGGCGCTCCCAGTGCGTTTACGTGAGAGGAGAAATCCATGCATTTAAATCCACAGGCTGTGTTTTCGTGCTGCTTTATATCACCCTGCATTCTCTGTACCACTGCAGATTATTCACCTTTATAGGGGCAAATCTCTCTTTTGGCAGGCAGCTATGCCTGCCTGCTCGTGTCTGTTCCCGTGTCCTTTGCAGTGCCCTTTCTTATCCCTGGGCAGGGTGGCTGGAGACTCACTGCTGCCTGCGATCCCTTGCACACAGCCTTCCTTGGGTGGGAACCTGAAAATGCCCAACACCCCACAACCTGGTGCCCCTGTTTCCAGCAGTCTTGTTCATCCCTTTGCAGGGATATTGCTCTGTTGCTACAGAACAGCCACAGCATGTAACGCCGTAGGTTTCGTGATGTTTGGTGCTTTCCTTAAAAGCCAGCTTGTCAGTTTGGGAGAGTGCATGGGAACCTGGCTTTTTACCGTAAGGAAGAGGTTGTTCTTCAAATCTGTCACTCTGCCGAATGCAGGAAAAAGGCAAAAGGACTCAGAGGGTATTTGAAATGCAGTCTGGCATTTATGATGACTTAAACCAGCTCCTGAGTTCTAGAGCCTGTGTCCTGATTTAAAGACTGAGCCGGTAAGGGCTTAGAGGTTTTTATGCCAGGGAGAGCAAGAGTGGAGATACTGGCCTGCTGGGATGAAGCTGATGGTTATTTGTGTGCAGTCCTTGGTTGTTTCATCCTTCCCTGCCAGCCTTGCTGTGTTTGGAGACAGACCATAGCCCTGGTCCTGGGGCAGTAAAGCTGGGCTGGGAGAGGAGCTGTGTCTTGAGCGCCTGCTGCACACTGAGCTGGGCTGATGAGCTGTTGATCTGTGTGATGTGGTGGTGGGGGGCAGAATATGTTTCTCTGCTGCTCTTGCCAGTTTGTTAAAAATGCTCCTTGGTGCCTGGAAACACAGATGGACCTGTATGTGTGTGTTCCTGTGTGCCCAGGGCGTTGTGCAGGTCTGTGCCCCATCCCTGTCCCTTACCAGAGCTGTGCACAGGCACAAGGGAGTCCGAGTCTGCAGAGAAGCCACGTTTATTTAAGGGGATTCCTCTTATTAGTGAGATTGAACATTAACAGCTCTTTTCTGAGACTGGTGCAGGAACTTCAGCTGATTTGGGACCAAATTGTATGTTTGGTCATCTTGAGGAAATTAGAGTGTATCTACTAATGTGCCAAGGGAATTAATGTTAAATGGTGAGGGACTTAGCTGCTAAAAAGAAGGGACAAAGGAAGGGTGAGTGTGCTGTCTCTGCACTGGCACTGATTCCAGCCTGGAGCAAGCCCTTGTTAGGTGCTCCATGAACCTCCTGACCCTTGTGCCTCATACCTCACTCAGACCACCTTTAGCTTCTGCCTCCCAAATTGTGCTGAGCTGAAGGATAGGATGGGGTGCTGGAGGGTGACTGAAGTGCCGGTTCTTGGGGCTAAGACCTCTTCTGCAAGGGCTGACCTCCTCTAGGATGTGAGCTTCCAGCAGCACTCGTGTCTTGGCAGATCTACTGGTATTTCTGTGTCCCTGCAGGCAGGTGAGGACACAGGTGAGGAATCTGCAGTCTGTTTGGCAGGTGCCTTGCCATTCCTGGCCTGAGGCAGAGATGGGTTTGATCTAACTGACCAGGCTGCTGGCAGGAATGAATCTGTTTTATCCAGCTAAATAGGAGAGGGATAGAGAAGACAGACCCAGATTCTTCTCATGCATGCACAGTAAAAAGACCCAAATGGCTGGACGACAAGGCTTGCCACCATGACAGTGGCATTTCCATCCCTGGAGATACTAAAAACTTGACTGTTTATGGCCCAGGGTAATTTCATCTGCCTTTGAAGACTGCCTGCTTTGAGCAGGAACCCTGTTGGAATAGGTCCCTGTTTGTTACTCCGTGGCTTTCTGGCTTATTGCTCCTTCTGCCCTCAGCTGGAAGGTGCCTTGTCCAGACAGTCTCAGAGGATGTGGACATCTGACCTAGAAGTACCTGAGAGCAGAGCAAAGCCCATAATGATGGGATTCCTGGAAGGCAGTTACCTGCTGAGTGCTTTGTCCTGTTTTGTTTTTATCACCCGAAGAGAGTCTGCCGTTGGAGCAGATTCAGTGGCATTTATGTGATGCTGTAAGTGTCCCCTTGCCTGGTAATTATACTGATTAATCTGGATCATGCTGGAAAGCCACATGTGCCTTGTACCAGAGGGTATGCCACCATGTGTCCACATTATTCAGCTATAACAGATACTGACAAGAACAGGGGAGACAAGTCTGAGCTCGAGGTTGTTCTTGCTTTGGTAGCAGTGTCTGGGAAAGACAAAGTTTGTCAGTTTTTCCAGCTGGAAAGAAGGTGAATCTTGAGAGATGATAGCAATGACTTTCCTGTGCTCTGTGTACAGCCCTGAGGAAGGTCTGTCACCATCCCTTGCAGCTTCTTTGCAGAGTCCTTGGGGGTCAGGTTTTGGGAGCAGAGACTATCTTGGCTCTGGAAGATGGGACCACGCGGGTTTGCTGCTGGTGGGTGTTTAAAGGCAGTGCCCGTAGTGCCACATGGATGTGGAGCTTCTGTGGAGACCCTGCTTTGCCATGGCCATTAGCAAATGGTGAGTGGTACCTCGGCCTAGAAGACAAAACCAGCCTGACTCTTGGGCTGGTGGCCTGGTGTGGCCCATGCAATTTGGGAATAGTGTCCCAGTGACAATCCTGCTGGGGCTCCTGGAGGTCTGGGGCACAGGGCAGTTTGTCTGCAGCACATCCCCACTTTTCCAGGATGGACTGGACATGCAACACCATGAGAGGGAGTTTCTGATCAATCTCCACCCCTGCCACAGGCAGAGATTTTTTCTGCCTTCTGCTGCTGGAAGAACGGGAGCTGGCTGGGGCCATTTGCCCTATTCTGCATGTGCCAAATGGCCTGGACTTGCTCCCCGTTGGGACGAGTGACCTTGGAGGTGTTCTGGGAAGTGCCTGGGCACTTTCCTCCCATCTTGCATGGCGCATTATGAGCTATATCATTACGAGCAGCTCAGTTAAATCATTACAGCCTTGGTGAATGCATGAGCTTTTTCCCTCTCATCCCAATTCATCACTATTGTGCTGACATGAATCATTTTCATTATAAAATGCTTCAGACCCCGTTAATTAACAGAATTGCTTAAATTTCAATGAGCTTGTGCTTGCCCAGAAATAACGGTTTTGTATTCACAGTGGAGTGGCAGGAGAGGCCTGTCAGCACGAGCAGCTGGGGCTGGTCCCTGAGCCCTGGGTGTTTGTGCAGGGCTGGTCCTGCTGCCCGGCGGGGACGGTGCCGTCCTGGCCGGGATGGGTGCCCAGAGGCACCTTCTTGCGTCCCTTTCCTGCGTCCCCTCTGCCTCTCTGCGTGAGGTGGAGTGGGACTCCTTGCCAAATGGCTTCCTCTGAGCAGAGCCAGGATGAGTGAGGGGGTCAGAGCAGGCCCTGGGCCCAATCATAGGATAAACCCCTCCTCCCCTATCCTTGGGGCTGAAGGCAGGGGAGTCCAGGTAATTACAGAACTTGAAGTAACAGAGGGACAAGGGGAAACTGGGTGATAATTGTGCCTATCCATGAGATCTGGAGAACGCAAGGATCTGAAATGGTGGTTATGTCTTTATAATAAATCCTGACAATGCTAATCATTGGAATAATTGCTAGTTTCAGAAAGGAAGGAGTGATAAATGTCTCCTGAACAGTGTTGCCAGCTCCTGCTGCACCTGTAATGTCATGCAAAGGGCGAGGGGGAGGAATTTCATCCTCCCAGCTCAGTGGCATTTCTGGCTGCCTTTGGGCCACAGCTCCAGTGGCTCCATGGTGTGAGCCCTTGTCTGGAGGTGCAAGAGGCTACACCAGACACGTGAATGGGGAAACTGGAAACCTGCTGGCTGTGGAGTGCAGAAGCCTTGGGGTCTATCCCCGGAGCTTCGATGCTCTACGACTGCTCGATGTGCTGCACATCAGCAAATGGATTGCAAGGTGCTCAGACCACTGGATGATTCTCTACTGTTTGCTGAGCAAGAAGGGAGCTCCCTGTTCCCCCTGGGCCAGGCCCCTCACTGGAGACCCATTCCAGCAGCCTCCTCCAGTATCGTGCCTAGCACCGGGCAGGATTACTGGGGAAACAAAGCAGAGATGAATTTGCAGTTTCGCAGTGGGAGGAGGTAAAGCTGATAGTTAAACAGAAAGCCCTGGAAGAGAGAGGATTTACAAAAACATAAAAAATGTCCTAATCTGTGGGAATGTTAAAAAACTGAGCTGGAGAGGGTTTTAAGCCGATTCCTGTCTGTTGTGGGGTGCTGCTGGTACAGTGGGACTGGAATGTGGTGCTGATGACCTTGTGTTCATGTAGGCACTCATTCCTTCGTGATCCTGGTGCCACGTCAGGGCAAAGTCGTTTCTTTCTTTCTTTCTTTCTTTCATCCTCAGAATGTTTCTCCTCTACTTTGTTTCCATTTAAATGAAGCAGTCGTGGGGGACTGGTAATTTCTGCCATTCACAGAGGTTTCAGGCTTTTACTGCTCTTTGTTTCTTGTTTTACATTCCTTTTTATTTTAGTCCTGGTCATTTCCCCAGTCCCGGATGAATACTGGAGACCTGTAAACACTGTTTTTAAGAGACTTACTTCTGTAAGAAGTACTACCATACCATTCATTTTGTTAAGCTCTAGTGCATTCTCTGACACAGAGCATGTGTTTTGTCGTCTCTGGTCTCCTTAACTTAGAAGGACACTTGAAAATGAGGGGTTTTGTGCAGACAGACTTTCAGAAATGTGCTGCCCCCCCCATTCTCCAAATCACACAGGTCCTCCGCAGGTGTGCCCGGGCCATGGCACCCGGGAGATGGAGCCTGGGCTGGGGACAGCCCTGTTCTGCAAGGGGTGCTGCAGCAAGCCTGGCTCCTGCTCAGCAGCTCAGGATAAGTGGGCTGTTGCAGATCTGTGCCAGAGGGGTTTTGTGACTCAGCCTGGGTTTTTACAGAGCAGACCTTGAGGCTGGCCCCAGCACAGCCCCCGCATTTGGGTGGGGGTGAGGATGAGTCCTCTCGCTCCTGTGACTCCTGCCCCCACCAATCCTCTGACCCTCACAGATCTTTCACCCAGCTCCCGGTCACCCTGCAGAGAAGCACAAACTTCCTCTGTGCCAGGGTTTTACCCAGTGGGAGCTGCCAGTAGCCCACGGGAGAAGCAGCAGTTGGGACTCTTTCATGCTTCATGAGGAGACTTGCTGGGAGCAGGTTGGGCTTGTAGCCATTCCTGGGCTTCAGGAGGATTTTTGGGATGTTTCTGGCTGGCTGACAACCCCCTGGGCTTCTTCTTCTCCCTAGTGCCCTTCTCTCCCCTTAATTGGCTTTTGCTTATGTGACCTCTTGCAAAGGGGTTCAGCAGATGCTGTTTGTGGCCAGCAGTGTGTGCCTGTGGCAGAGGCGGCCAGCAGCACCAGGGCTATGGCTGGGGAGAGTGTCCCCAGCAGCCAGGGGAGGTGACAGTCCCTTCTGCTGTGCTCTGGTGAGATGCAAATGCTGTGTCTGACTGCCAAATACGCTTCTGTGGGCATACCAGAGTGAGTCCAGGGAAGGGCCGTGAAGGCTGGTGAAATACTGGAGCATCTGCCCCGTGTGAAGAGGGAGATCCAGCTGATCCTGTTTAGGTCTGGCTCTTGTCCAAAGTAATCTCCAGTGGCCCCTTCCGTCCTCACCCTGTCTGTGGCTCTGGGACCTGCCTGTGCTCAGCTGTCCTGCTGGTTTCCAGGTGTGATCCGGACAGCCGTGGCAGACCTGGACCGTGAGACACAGGACCGCTACGAGGTGGTGATCCGTGCAACAGACATGGCAGGACAGCTGGGTGGCCTGTCTGGATCCACCACAGTCACCATCGTAGTCACTGATGTCAACGACAACCCACCACGCTTCCCTCAGAGTAAGTCCCGCCGGCCGTGGGGGTGGGCACTGGAGCACGTCCTGGTTCCCTGTGGGTGGTGGGGTGGAACCTGCAGGCTGAGCCAGCCTGGCCACTCCAGCTGCTGGCAGGGTGACAATACCAAAGGACCGTGGCATGCACAGCTCCTGGCCTGGGTCTGAATGTGTCCGTGCCTGGCAGCACAGTGGGTGTCAGATCCGTGCTCCAGTGCAGGTCCTGCAAGCAAGCATGGCTTGCGTGGTAGGAGAGCAGAGCTGGCCCTTTCCTGAGCCCTCTCCAAGCAGCTGGAAGCAGCAAGGTCCACCATGCTGCTGTCCCTTGGGAACTGGGGCAAGGACTTGGCTGCTGGCCTGGCCCCTCCTGGCTGCTGCGTGAGCTTGGCACACCCTTGCCCCAGTGCGGGGACAGTGACACTGCTCAGGGGCAGCAGCCTTGTCACAGTTCTGTTTCCCAGCTTGCTGGTGCTGGTGTCTGATCTGGGACCCTCCCCAAACAAGGTGCAGGGTGATCCTGGTGCACGGAGTGGGCTGTGAGGGCTCTCAGTGCGCTCCAGCTGTGGAGCCCGGCAGCTCCCAGCTGGCAGGCCAGGGAAGGGGCTGCAGCTGGAGGAGGCTCGGCTCTTAGGCTGCATCTTCTAGAAATCAGAAATGGCAAAGGAATCTTTGCAAGGAATCAGAGAGCACTGATTGCAGGGCAGTGTCCATGCAGGGAAATCAGCCCTTACTTCACACAGCACCTGGAATGTCAGTGCTCCCCGATTACCTTCCCTCAGCCCTTGTTTTGGCTGGTGTATTTACTTCTCCTCTTGGGGCATTCTGGACTGTAGGCACGGTGGGGTTTGAGCAACCCTCACAGCCCAGAAGTGCCTCAGGGAGGTCTGTGAAGGCTGGGGGTGGTTCAGAGGCAGAAGCAGTGACCCTGGTACCCATTTCTCCTCCAGAGATGTATCAGTTCAGCATTGTCGAAACGGCCCCTGTGGGCACTGCCATCGGGAGGGTGAAGGCAGAGGACTCCGACGTCGGGGAGAACACGGACATGACATACCAAGTGAAGGATGAGGAAGGGGTGGAGATGTTCAAAGTCACCACGGACAGCAATACCCAAGAGGCTATCATCACGGTACAGAAGGTGAGAAGTGTTGGTTGAGTAGGGAGGACACAGGTCCCTAGGAGGACCCTTTCCTTTGGGGACTGCTGCTGTTGGATCTGAGTTGAAGAAAATGCTCTGAGTGCTGCTCTAGCAGTAGCAGTTGCATTTTTGTGCCTGCTGATGCAGGGAGAGACCTGTCTCTGCTCTGCCTGGATGGCAAAATGCAGGGCTGTGTCTGGGAGGAAAGGCTGAAAAGGAGCAGCACAGAGTGCCTGCTGGAGTCCCCCAGGGTGGCTAGGGGGTGGCAGTGAAGCAGCGAGCTGTGCAGAGGAGACACCATGCATAGGGCTACAGAGAGGAGTGCTTACAGCTGTTATTGATAGCACCTGCTAGGGGAGAAAAATGCCCACCTAATTCCTGTACCTGACCAGCAGCACTTTAACTGTATCTGCTTTTGGTGGCAAGAACAATCAAGCAAATACTTGGCGCAGGCAGGAAAGAATGATTGTTCTTCAAGGCCACTGTATGCAGCTTGCCTCCCCTGTAGAAATAAGAGTGGGGTGATTAATGATCAAAACTCGCTCATGTGCAGCACACACTGTGCTGTCTTCCCAGTGAATCCTGGCTGCTCACAGGCTGGGCACCCTGTTAGGGGCCCTGAGGAGAGTGGGCTGGATGCTTCTACTTCCTCCTGCCCCCTCAGTGTGGGTGCTGCTGGCAGAAGGGCAAAGCAGAAGCCCCCAGGCTGCTACAGAGGCTTGGGAGCAGGTGGCTTTAGTGGCTCTAGTGCTGCCCCGATGTCTCTGGTGAAGGGGCAGCAGAGGGGCTCCTTGGGCTGGCTGTGGCTTACCCTCTTTCCTTGTCCCAGCCTCTTGACTATGAGTCAAAAAAAGTGCACACTGTCGTGGTGGAGGCCCTCAACAAGTTCGTGGACCCGCGGTTCGTGGACCTGGGCACCTTTCGGGACCAGACCATCGTGCGGGTCTCAGTGCTGGACGTCGATGAGCCCCCCGAGTTCCGGCCCCCCTCCAACCTGATGGAGGTGCAGGAGGATGCACACGTTGGATCTGTCGTGGGGGTGGTCACTGCCCTGGACCCGGACACAGCGAACCACCCCGTCCGGTAAAGCAGCCGTCCGAACCTCACGTCATCCCTCTTCCAGCAGTGGGCATGGGGTCACCTGCAAGGGACACGTGGCCTGGGAGGGCTTGTGGCCGTGGCTGGGACAGAGGAGGTGGGAGAGTGCAGGTAAAAATGGCAAGTGCTGCATGTGTGGTGAGTGTTTGAGTGTCTCATGGGACAGGCAGCTGGCAGCTGAGTGGCAGCCTGTGCACGAGCAAGCGCAGCCGCCTCGCGGGCGACGGATACGTCACTGACAGGTGACGGGTTTGTGAGCGCAAGGGAGTGTCAGGGAAGGTGGCTGGGTGATGCTTGCGTGTCCTCGCTGCTGACAGCAAGGTATCCGCAGCGGTACCTGACACAGGCCAGACGCCAGGAGTGGCAGGAGGACGGTGGTGAAGGGTGATAAATGAGGTGAGGCTTGGGAGGTGCAGAGCCACAGCCTGGCTGTGTGTGCGTGCATGTGTGCATAGGATCAAAGATCAGAGGAGTTTATATTTGGGCAGGGGACGTAATCCAGGCAGCAGCTTATCTGCACAGGACATTTCCCATTTCCATTTAATTTGTGGCTAAAGAGATTGTTACCTTGTTAAATTGTTATTACCTAAGGCGCAAAGCAGCCTTCTGGCCCTGCCAACTGGCCTGAGTCACGAGCAGTTGGGTTGGAAATCTGGTGTTCAGAAAACATCCTCAACGTGTGGAAAATTTCCTTGAAATGTGTGTTCTGGTGCCAGGTGCCGGCGGGGCTGCTATCTGCACAGGACATTTCCCATTTCCATTTAATTTGTGGCTAAAGAGATTGTTACCTTGTTAAATTGTTATTACCTAAGGCGCAAAGCAGCCTTCTGGCCCTGCCAACTGGCCTGAGTCACGAGCAGTTGGGTTGGAAATCTGGTGTTCAGAAAACATCCTCAACGTGTGGAAAATTTCCTTGAAATGTGTGTTCTGGTGCCAGGTGCCGGCGGGGCTGCAGGCGCCCGTGGAGCCGCTCACTTCCAGGGAGCAGCACTGGCTTTGGACTGAGAGCTCTGCAGGGAGTCAGCCCCGCAGCAATAGACGAGGAAGGACGGGGATAGGGATGTGGGGTGGAGGGGAACAGGCCAGAGAGGGCTCAGTTACAGCACTTGGTTGTGTGCAGTGATGTCCCCCAGTGCCTGTGTGGGGCACTGAGCTCGGTGCTGTGCAGCCATGGGAAGCACACTGTTTCATGGTGGGGTGGGGGGGATCTCCTGATCCTCGTGGAAACAAAGACTGAGATGGTTAGAAAGCTCAGAAATGCATTTACACGTGGAAAGCTGCCATCTACAGATGCCTGGCAGCTAGCAGAGAGTACTGTGTCACAAAGCTGGATGCTCAAAGTTGACTTTGGGGGGAATGTGAATGAAATCAGCCTTGGTGTGCCAGGAACTGTGTATGTGAGTGCTGCACCACTTACACTAGCGGGTGCTGAGTGCTGAATGTGTTCTCAACATACCTCTGCTCACTTTGTCCTGTGACTCTCCAGTCCCTCTCCAGTCTGGCTTTGTGTCTGATTTCTTTGCTACCCTTGAGCGTGTGGCTGTCAGCTCACACCCTTCAGGAAAGTGTTGTGTCCACATATCTGTGTGTGTGCACATGTGTGCATGTGCTTTTTCACTTGACTGTTTCTAGCAGTGCTGCAGAACATAGATTTTATTTTCTGATCTGTACTTGTAGGAAAGGGACCTTGGGGACAGAACTGTTCTTATTCTTGTTTTTTCTTGTTCTTTGTGCTGCTTCCCCGTAGAGCTTGCTGCATTGTTTAGAGAGACAGACCAAAAGAAAGCAGTGGAGGAGGGACACTCTTAATGCTGTGCAGAAGGCAGTGGAAACTTGGACCAGAGAGAAGCAGACTCATGGCTTCTCTGAAAGAAGAAGGAGCAGGAGCAAGATGGTGAGAGCCCAAACTTTGCTTTGGGAGTCTCTCCTCCAGTGAGCTCAGTGCTGGCAAGGCAGTGCCTCGTGCTCAGGCACAAGGACCCAGCCAACAGGACTCCCAGGCATCTGCTGCAGCTTGGGAATTGCCACGTGTTTTCCCTTGTCAGGCTTGATGCATTCAAATACATGTCCTGCCTCCAGCTATCCCCAGGCAGGTAGCTCATCCTGTGTCCCCCATGCTCCCCTGTGGGACTTGGTCCATCCCTTCACTCCCTCTGTGCTGGCAGTCCCTGCTGTCACGAGCAGTGGCAGTGCAGCGGGGTGAGCCTTCACAGCCATTTTAACATGTACCAAGTGGAGCTGCAGGTTGATGTTGGTCGTGCTGATGCAGCACCAACGCAGGAGGAAGGTACAGTTGGATCTCTCCTGCTTCCCTGTCCTCTGGCTAGCCAGGTAATTTAATAAAATACTTTGCTGCGTAGGCAGCTGTTCACAGCTTCAAAGCGGTGTGCAGACATTAATGCCAGCACCCTGCAGCACCAGGATGTGACACTAACCCGTCAGCAGGAGACCGCAGTAAGTCACATCTCGTTTCAAGTGTGCTGCTCGGAAGTGCAGTCACAAGAAGCCAGCACTTGTACTTCACCTCTGATACTTTAGAGAGCACCTGGTCCTGACGGCATGACCAGCATTTGATCCTCGTCGCCTTGAAGTTGGTATGAACCCTTTGAAGTTGCTGCAGTTGAGTGGATCCCTTTAACTTCCTGCTCCTCACCTGCCAGAGGTGGGGGCAGAGGCACGGCTGCGCTTCTGCAGCGGCTGCTCTCCTGGACTCGGGTCTGTGTGTTGGCCCTGCCTGTAAATAGGGGAGAGCCACAACTTCCTGTCATGTCAAGATGCACTCTCCCCTTGAGGCAGGAAAGAACAAGGATTGCCGGAGACAGCAGAGCTGAAATCAGCTCTGTCAGGATTTCCAGGTCCTGCTGACACCAGGCTGCCAGTAACGAGGTTTGGGAGGTATTTTTAGCCAAATGGGAAGGGAGGTGCCCTTGGCTTTTTGTTTTCAGCCCCAGGCCAGCATGAACAGGGCTGTGTGACGCCTGCTGCACTGCCCAAAGCGACTGCCAGAGGCGCATTCCAGCCTGATGTTCCCCTGCCCTCCTGGTGATCCACGTGTCCCACAGGATGCAGCGACTTGGTTTGAGAACAAATCCCTTCCCACAAGCTGGACTGGTCGCAGTGACCTGTTACAAAGGCGTGAGGACTGAAGGGGTGTCCCTGAGGCACTGCTCCTCCTCCTCCTCTCCGGCTGCACATTGGCTGCAGAGCCCCTGGCAGCTGCTTGCCTTGGCTGCGAGGAGGCACCCGGAGATCTCCCGACCTCTCAGAGAAGGACACCCTCCCATCGACACCAGTGCATGAGCAGGGAGCCGCGCTGAGCTCAGCATGGCCAAGGGCTGTATGAACCCTCTGTAGGGCACAAAACCTTCTGTGGTACCAGTGTGGGAAATGCCCTCCTAAAGGTCCGGTTCTTTTTATTTTATTCCATCCTTGGGGTTTTTTTTGCCTATCAAAGGCTAGAACTGTAGCTTTTCAGAAAAAAATTAGTTTCCAGTTGGCTTTTTGGCTTTAGCTGTGTGTTTTCTGGGCGTAGCGCAGTTTTTCTCAGCTGAGCCATTGTATGAAGTAATACAGTGATAGACTGTCTGTGTGTGTGAGGCTGTTTGTATGGGAGCCTTTTGTTTCTCTCTCTGCAGTGGGAGCCTGTGCTCTGATTGTGTGCATTCCAGGCTTTATCAGCACTGGGAAGATGTTGCTTGGGATTTAAGGTTCTCAGAGATATTCTTGTTTGGCATTCACCAAATCCGGAGACACGTGTTGGACATGGGCATTTTATAGACTCCAATAGCACAGCAAGAACTACAACCTGCTTCAATACAAAAGGGAGAGGAGGAAAAAACAAACACAACAAAAAGCTTTTCATACAGTGTTTGAAAAACTCCCTATTAACAAAACACATGGCATAAAATGTGTTTCTTGTTGTGTTCGAGGGAGAAGTGAAACAAACTGCTTGAGAAATGCATTCATGGGAAAGATGAGCACTGAGAAAGCTGTCGAAATTAAACAGTCACTTGTAACATCCAAACCAACAGGCAGTGCCAGCAGGAAGAGAGGGAAATGGAGTACAAGGTCCACATCCCAATCAGAGCTGGGGACTGCAGTTCCAGATATGGAGCACCAGCCAGCTTCAGGAGAGATGAGCATAGGTCCTGTCTCTGAGTACGTGGAGGATGAGGGATTAAATGCTGCCTCTTCCCAGGTGAGAAGCACCGTTTGACTGCAGTGGGATGGGTGAATATGAAGCTGGAGCAGAAGTGGAGAGGCCGGTGGTGAAGGTTGTGTTGCACAAAATGATGTGAGCGAGCACAGCAAAGCGCTGCTCGCTCCAGCGTGGGATGAGATGCAAGCTGTTGGAAGGTGAAGTCTGTTGTGGGATCCGCAGCTCTGAGCAGGTTATGGCTGTGGCTTTGAGGGGTGGATGGACACCCCTGTGCCACCCCCCGCCCCAGTCCCCAGCACCCATGCCAGCCTAGTGCTCCAGAGCATCCATGGCCTTTGGCACCTCCAGAGAGCTGCAGACCCACCTGGATTGGCCACCTCCACAGTCACAGTGAGTGGCAGCAGGGTCAGCCCTGCTGATGTGGCCAAGGCAGTGTGCTGAGCTCTGTCTCCTTCCCTAGGGAAGGTTCTCTGTAGCAGGGGTGACAAAGGCATCATCAGAGTTAGGTTTGTGCCTGGCCATGGGGTACGGGCAGCGTGTCCTTAACAGACCATTCCGAAGGGGTAGAAGACAGCCTCGGCAGCAAAGCAATGAGAAGCATAAGAACCGGTTCCCAGTGGCATTACACTGAACACTCCCTGCCATCCTCCTGCCTCTGGCCGAGCAGGCAGCCCTGTCAGATGTGTCCAGGCTTGGGGGGGTGTCTCCCATCACTAACTGGGTTTTCCTGTGTGGATATTTTTTGCAGATGTCTCTGTTTATGCAGCAATGACAGAAGTGTGATCAAAACAGGCATGTGCTTATTCAAGAGGCAGGGAAGCCGTGGGGAGGATGAAGTACCATCTTGAACTTAAGAGTATGAAAAAGTGGAGTGGAAGGCAGGACATGTTCAAGGTCAGGTGATGTGGGAGAACAATGGAAGCAGTTATGTAAAATTAGTTATGCTGTTGGAAAGGTATTAGGTGTTGTCATCCCAGTTTCTGTTCCTCTTTCCAGCAGAACATCGGACTGATTTGTACAATTCAGAGTGGCCAGACCTCTCCTCTTCCTTTACAGTGAGTGAACAGAGGGTGGATGAGAGGCTGCAGTACATGCCAAGACAGTGACACTGTCCCTTTTGGAGTTGGCTGTGTGCCTGTGTGTCTGTAAAAGCTCTGCTGCCAGCTGGGAGTTGGGGCAGAAAATGCAGGCAGTCCCCAGTAGTTGGTTTTGATATACATGAGCTTGTACCTGGCTTTGTGTGAGAGATGTCCATCACCTCTAGATGCAAGGGGGGAGGAGGAAGTCAGCTACAGAGGTGCTAGATGGTGGCTGAGTGCAAGTGAATTTAGATAGCGATTTTGAGTGGTTTTGTTTGGCTACAAGCAAATGCTGTTGTATTTACTCTCTCATCTCCCCATCTGTCTGAAAGGGAGAGAGCTAGGGAATGTAATCTGGTACTGTGTAACATGTTAAACAGTGTGGGAATGCCTTTGTGTGTGCCTCCATCAGAGATGGAGCTGTGTGGATGGACAGGGGCTCTGCCAGAGGCACTCTCATCTGCAGCTGGTCCCGTCCCAGGGCATGGGGCAGAACAGCACAGGGCCATCTATGATCATCCTTGCATGAACAAGGTGAGCTGATGTTCCTTGGCTGTGAGCCACGTGGATGATGGGCCCACAGCTGGAAAACTGCTCTGCAGCATGTGGAGCACTTCCCCTGTCCTGAACCTACTGCTAGCCCGGAGCCTGTCCTGCTCTGCTCCTGTCCAGTGTGGCCTCTCAGTCCTACCTCCCCAGCTTTCCAGTTTGCTTTGTCCCTACATTTATCTTCCTTCTGTGGCTGGACATGTGACTGAAGGCTTTAATTTATTCACAGCCCTCCTTTTGGTAATTTATCCTTTGTACTCTTTGCTGTCTTGTATTATTTAATTCTGTGAAGCACTCTGGGATTCAGTGTGTGTGAAAGATGCTGTACACAATAACATTATGCTGTATTGTTTGTGATTTGCAGGCCTTCTGGATTTCTAATTCTGATTGCAGTGGTGGTTTGTGTTATTTGTGCTACGGCTGTGCTCGAGGGCCTCAGCTGGATCAGACTTCCCTTCCAGCCCTTTCCCCCAGGAGCTCACATCTCATTGTGCCCTGATTTAATGTTGGCTTGCTTCATTCCATGTGTAATGGTTGGAAATGCAGGACATGCCACATGGATTTGTGGTGTCCTGGTGAAGGCTCGGGGCTAAACCTGGTGTCTGACTCCTCGTGAGCTGTGGGGTTGCCCTTGGGGAGAAGTGGGAATTGTGTCCTCTGGAGGTGGCCCAGGGAGTGCGTGGGTTCCACCCTCAGGAGGGGCTGTTTGGGGCAGCACTGGAGCAGCTGAAGGAGCAGAGTAGAGCTGCCTGTGATGGGTCTCTGCTGAGCAGCTGGACACAGTCTGAGCTGGAGGAGCTCAGGAACATCAGCCTGTTCCTTGTGGGACTGGGAAGTTCGAAATAGGGCAAATCTTGGGGCTGCTGGCATGATGTGCTGTGTTGATGGGGGATGCTGGCTGCTGCCCACTGCTCTGCTGCCAGGATTGCTGCACCAGTAGCACAGGTTCAGTCCAGATCCTGTGCTTTGTGCCAGCTACAGCTGCAGTTGAGGTGTCTGCACATCTGGCGTACAGCCTACTGTGTGCTGCCTTCTGGGTCTCTCACTTGGGTGAATGCAGTGGCAGGAGCAGGAGAGAGGGTAGTAGGTGAGATGGGCTCCTGGAGCAGGGGTGCCCACCTTCAGCTTGGTTCATGCTTTTCCTGAACCTACAGCACTGAAGCTTCCCAGAGTCACAAGTGAAGTTACAGCCCATGACTTCTGTATTGCTCTGTCTATCCAGAGTATAAGGTTCCCATCAGAGCAGGTTTTTCCCCTCATCCAAAGTCTGTGCACAGTTCCACTTTATGCACCAAAAGCCACATTTTAATTTTCGTTGAAGGCTCTGGGCTTGCAGCCTGGTAGAAACGTGGCCTTCCTGTACCATGCTGTGGCACAGGACAAGGAGAGCAGTGATACAGGGCCTGTGGTGTTAGATTCCAGTGCTCCTGGGGCTGGTGGTAAGAGTGGGCTTGGCACATCCAGCTGCTCATGGTTTCCCCTTTTGCCTGGTCACAGGTACGCCATCGACCGCAGCACGGATGCCGAGAGGATCTTTGACATCGATGCCAAAACAGGGGCAATTGTGACGGGAAAGGTCCTGGACCGGGAGACAGCAGGGTGGCACAACATCACTGTCCTGGCGATGGAAGCAGGTGAGATGGAGGAATGCTGTGTGGAGCAGGGTCTGTGCAGAACTGGAGTGGGGCAGGAGGAGGAATATGGGTGCTGTCATTGCAGGGGGTGGCCAAGACACGAGTGTTAATCAACACTGAAGTAAAAAAGAAAAATAAATGCAGCAGCACTGAGTCTGACATCTCCCTAGACAACCTAAAAATACTCTTCCTGAGTCGAGCATTAATAAGGGAGCATGGTCGAATAGTATATTTGATGAACACTAATCAAATTTGTGTTCTCTCTGCGCCATCTCTGCCAGTCATCCCTGCGCAGCTCGCTGCCTGCACTCACACCTGCTGAGCAGCACCGGGGGCTCCCGGGGGGCTGTGCTCACATCACCTGCCTCCCCCAGATCAGTCGTGTGCCCTGCGTGGATGTCCCGTCAGCTGGAGCCCTGTGGCACTGGGGGACTGTCAGCACTCACTTCTGCCAGAGTTCTCAGTTCGGGATTCACAGACTATACCTGCGCCTGGTTTGTAGCTCTGGATGCCTCCTGTGTGCTTGGGGTGGTTCAGGCTTGGCACAGAAGGAATGGATGGGAGGTCCTGGCGCTGCAGCAGTGGGAAGGGACTGTGGGAGCAGAATGTCCCAGGCACCATGCTGGGAAACAGAAAGGCATTGCCATATTATTCAAAGTTTTCCATATTTTGGATGTGCAAGTCACCAGGGTAGCCTGGGCCCTGCTGTGCTCTGCCTCTGCCCTGCAGTGGGTACCAGGGAGCTGCTGGGGCAGCAGAGCACCTCCTTACCCCTGCTGACATGTGCCAAGGCCTGTCTGTGTGTGGGCAGGAGCCTTCCCCAGGCTTTGCTGTGAGAGTGTTTCTTTGCTCATTCTTGAGTGTCGACGCTGCTGTTCATGTTCAGGGAGCCAGGTCAAGGCCTGACTTGGGTCCCAGCGGTCAGATCCTGCCACCCGCTCTGGCCAGGCAAGGGCACAGGCCCCATGGCCCAGGAGAGGAGGGGTCAGCGGCCCTGGCCAGACCCTCACTGCCCCAACGGGATATCTCTGGCTCCATGGTGCATCCCAGTCTCTCCCTGTGCTGATGCTCTGTGCTGGATGACGGGAGTGACCCCTGCACTCTCTGGCTGTGGCACTGTTGTGAGCCCATTGCCGAGCTGTGGCCCGTACTGGGGGCTCCACGGGGAGGCTCTGCAGGGAGGAGGGGATGGCAGCATTGCAGCACAACTCAGCGTCCAGAGGAAACGTGAGGTGACAAGAATCAGAAGGACAATATTTACACGCTGTGGCTAGGATTTCAGAACAAGTCAGTAAATGCTGCAGCTCCCCTCTGGCAGGGAAGCCTGTCAGGCTGGATCGCTTCAAAAGCCAGGGAGACTCTTCAGTGCTCTGACTTCTCCCATGGTGAGCTCTGACTCATCCGTTTTAACTGCCCAGACATTCTTCCCAGTGACATTATCCTTAACGTTTTGTAATCATGAAATATTAATGACTGATATTGAATTTAAAGTACGATTTATGTCTGAATCCTCTGGCGGAAAGGGCAGTTGTAAAGGTACAGCCTTCTGAGTGATGGAGGGGTTTCAGAGCGGGGCCATGCAGCAGCTGTCAGGATGTGCCTGGCGCAGTGGGATCAGCCGTGGCAGTGGGGGTGTGGGATGCAGGGAGCCTCCACGCTGGCATCAGCACATCCAGCAGCGCAGTTCCCGGCACACGGGTGTCTGGGCCAGGGGTCCTGGCAGGGCTCTGTGGTGCACACCATGGGCATGTGGGGATGCCACAGGGTTGGGCATCACCAACTCCATCAGAAACAAGTGGACATATATTCTCTCTCCTCAGTGAGATGTAAACTTGGCAGGAGGAATGGAACAAACCCAGTGGAAGTCCTGCTGCCCAGGATTGTGCCTGGTGCCCCAGCTCATTGGGGCTGGTGGGAAACTGTACCCCCTGTATTCCCGTGGTGCCAGGGCCCACTTGATTCCCATGGCACCAGTCATATGGCCTGGAGTGTGTTGCAACAAGATGTTGCATCCCTGTGGCTTCCTTGAGCTGCCTTCCTGGTCTGCTGGTGGGGCATTCCTGGGCAGGGTTTGAGCAGTGCAGGCTGAAGGACAGCCAGCCCCACTGGCAGCACTTGTTCCCACAGCCAGCCTGTGGGGCTCAAGCAGCTCCAAAGAGGAGCTGTGCCCCCACCCTGCAGAGCCCTGTCTGGCACCCACTGCTGCTGCAGCAGAGACCGTGTCCAGGGTGTGTCCTACCTGCAGATATCAGAGTGTATTTGCCCCTGAAAGCAGTTAGAAAAGCTGCAGAAGGTGCCCAGCTGTGCCCATGAGCTGTCTGGGCTTCCCACTGCTGGCATGAGGAGCAGGGGCAGCTCTGCCCCCCCAGCAGGAGCTGCCTTGGCCAGCCAGGGACCAGCAGAGTGTTTGGCCTCGCAGCGTGGCAGCCAGCAGGAAGCATGGGGGCTGTTCAGCTAATCTGGCCTGGGACCAGGCCAAGCATTCCCACAGATAAATCTTCATCTCCCTCGCAAGCTGTTTACCTTCCTTGGGCTAATATTAGTGATTCTCTTCCTGTTTTCCTCTTTGCTCATGTAAAATGATGAGGCCTTGACTGCTGTGTCCACTGCTGGTAATTGAGATGATAAATCTTCCTGCTGGAGACTGGCTTTAATCAGAGCATTGTGTTTGGATGCAATTTAATGACTCTCATGCTGCTGAGTTTGGGCAGGACTCAGGAGAGGTGAGAGCCATTTATATGTTACTTGGCTTAACTGCTGCTTCCACTTTGCTTCCCCTCAGCTGGGAGCCACGTTTTCAGCTCTCTCTGATACAGCCACCTGTCAGACGAGTCATGCCCGTGGCATGCCCCTGCTCTGTCCTTGGCATCGGCGCTCTGGTTTGCAGGCAGGAGCTGCACCAACAGCTACAAACCCACCCTGTGCCCCAGACCCGTGGCATCAGGGCTGGAGAGCAGAGTGGCACATCCCAGTCTTCTGCTCTGCATTTTGTTCTCCCAATTTGCTGAGATAGTGAGGAATGAATTCCACTCCTGCCTCTTCTGACTTCCTTACTAATGTAAAAATTTTGAATTCAGTATTGCACCAATTTGGTCTTGACACAGAAGAGCGGGTTGGATGCTGTGCCCAGCAGGGTCCCTGAGCTGGGCTGCTCCAGGTGCTGCAGCTGCACGTGGCAGCCCATGGTCCCCTGGGCTCTCCTCAGACCCAGAGAAGCTGCTGAGCACTTCTGGGTGTGTGATACCCTGCTCTGTGTGTGGGGAGGAGGGCAAATGGCATGTGCTGGATTTGGAGCTCCACAGCAGAGGTTTGGGTGTAAAAATGCAAAGTGCTTTATTGTGAGATTGTGTGAGGGTCTGGAGGAGTAAGGGCTGGTTCCTAGCACAGCAGAAGCCACCAGTCCCCTCCTTTCCTGCCACAGCAGGGGTGACCAAGCACTGTCAGTCCCTTCCCATCCCTGGGAGCTGCTGCTGCAGAGCTACAGCATTGCTGAGCAGTTGCCCAGGGCTGCTCCGTGTCAGTCTGTGAGCACTCAGCTGTCTGCAGCTCAGGTAGAGGGCAAGTTGGTGTCTTGCATCTGAATATTTAAGAGGAGAGTATCATCCTGTTCAGATAACTTACTTACATGATTAATTAAATAAGGAAATACTCTGGGATGTGGATAAAGATTCCCCTGGAGCATTTGACTCTTGGCCCGAGTGTTGCCGTGCAGCAGGACTGTGACCATCTCATGCTCCAGAATCCTGTCCCTGCCTGTCCCTGCCTATTCCCTGGGTGCCAGTCCTGTCCCAGTGCTGCCTGTTCTGCCACGTGGCACCTGGGCAGGGGTGTCTGGCTGGCACACCCTGAGCCACGCTGGTGGCTGTGTTGAGGCAGCCACAGACGCAGCAGCGTGGAAGCACGGGGCAGAGCTCGGTCCCCCACGCACGGCAGCTCCAGTGGCTCTGAAATAATTCCTCCCATGTTGTCAAAGGCAGCTGCCAGTCACCAGCCTGGAGCTCCCATACTGCACGGCTGTGCTTCCAGCATCTCCCTCTTGTTCTGTGTATTTTCCATGTCTCTTTCCTCAGTCTTTTCAGATTAATAGCATTCCAACTCCTGAAGGAAATGCAGAAAAACGGCATGTTTAATTTTAATTTAGGAAAGCGTTTAGGTAGCAGCCTAGTTTTCTCTCTGCTGTCAATCAGGTTTTCTCAAGGCTGACATCAATTAGTTTAAAAATATTGAATGTAATTTTGCCTGACACAACATATTGCAGCCACTGCAAAATATAATTTATTTTAGAAGAAGAAATAATTAAACTAATTTGCATGTCAGTCAGCTGAGCTGGAATACCGAGGAGAGACGCTGCAATGGAAGATGGCTTTTTTCCCTTCCAGTTGCCCTCAGCCAGCACGTGCTGCCCTCGCCCCAGCCACGGGCCAGGTGCTGCTCGCAGAGCCCTGAGAGGGCAGGTGCCTGCAGCACCAGTGCCACAGCCTCATCCACCCTCTCTGCTTCTCTTTCTGGCACTGGGACCTGCCTGCTGAGCCTTTGCTCCTGTGCTGGGGCATTTTGGGTGCGTGCTCACAGGTAGAGAAAGCACAGGCCAGAGTTTCTGACCTCGCAGATGTGAATCCTGTGTTAGTTGAGTGCTTTTGTGCCTTTCATCACAGATGTGCTCCAACTATCTTTATCACACTTCTGACCATCATAATATCAGTTTATGCCACTGTTACAGAAAACATATTTCAGATGTTTTGAAGATAACTTTTTTCAAATACATCCAAGCATTTTTCATTTTTTCCACCGGTAAATCCAGATACTGGCACAAAGGAAGAGGGAAGCTGATAAAGCATTGAGAAACCTTCAACTATACATTGTACAGCCAAAATAAAAAGAAGCTGATGTGTGTCTCACTGGAAAGGTAGACAAGAGTGCAGCAGTTGCCTTTCTAACCTTGATGGTCCTGGACACGTCAAATTTTGACCCCGTCACTGAGCCAGGAGTGAGCACGAGCCTCAGGCTTCAGCAGTTTTGGAAGGGGCAAAAGGAGAGCTTTGGTATGACAGGGTGCATTTAGAAAGGTCAGTGTCTCAGAGCTGTGCCCAGGGATGCAGGACGCGAGCCCTGGCTCGGGAGGGGGTCGGTGCAGGTCCCCAGCTCTGTGCCGAGGCAGGTGCGTGACCCCGCTTGCGTGCGCGGCTCAAAGCGCTCCCGGCAGCCGCGGCTGGAGCTGGGGGAGCACAGCCCTGTGCTTCTGCCCGGCTCTCAACACGCTGATCACGCTCCTCAGGGGGCTGTGGGAGGCGGTCTCGAAGAGAAGCCTCTTTGCTCGGGATCACCTGGATGTCCCGGACCTGGCACGCACGATCCCGACAGGTCCTGGGGAGGGTTTGGCAGTGCTGGGGTTGGTTCCTGCTCACAGCTGGTTCCCACACTGTGGGGCACAAAGGGAGGAACTCCTCCTCTGGGTTACAGTTAAGAAGGGGAAGCACTGGGGTCCTGGGTTCTTCCTCCCTTCAGGCTCTACTTCCTCTCCTCTCTTTCTGCCTTTCCTCGTCTTTCTCTCAGCAGTCCCAGCTTGCTCCAGAGCTGAGCAGCAGGGATGGTTATCCATCTTCCTGTGGGCTGAGGAGGGGGTGATGAAATGCTGTCACTCTCCTTCTTGCAGGAACTGAACCCTTTTTCTTCCTGCTCATTTGTGGGCATCAAGCGCACACCCCGCCACCTCCCTGGGCTCCCTTCTCACCCCACTGCCTCCCCCTTTCTCTCTTCCTGCAAGCCAATTGCAGTTTATTTCACTGCACCAATACGCCTTTTAAAATAACACATAGTTCCAGGCTTTTAGTCACGACTTCTGCCTCCCTCCCCCAAAAACAACTATCTAATCACCAGAGCAGCTGGTCTGGGTGAGAGGGAGTGATAACGTGAGAACCGGGTGAAGGCAGCTCTGGGGAGGGGGCTTAGATTCCTGGCTAATTATGGAGCAGTGCTAAATCTCCTCTCCCCTGGGTCCTCCCCCACCTGATCTGTTGGGGCCAGTATTAATGTTATAGACAAACAGGCAGCAGAACTCCTGCGCCTGAGCGTGGAGAGAAGCATTAGCTCTGTCACAGGTGCAGCCTCCGGGTAAAACAAAGGAGATGGAGTAAGAGGGAGTTCTCATTTCTGGAGATATATGAGGTGCTTCAGCAAACATCAGGCCCTCCAGAGTGATTTATAATCCTATGGCACGGGCTCAGTGTCCCTCAGCGGTGTGCGTGCAGCTCAGTGACGCTGCAGTGAGTGGAGGTGTAATCGCTGCCCCATCCCACGTGCAGAGTGAACCCCAAGGGAGGGGGAGTCCCCAGGACCACTGCCTGTGTGAGGCTGGACTGGTGAGTGCCAGGGTGAGAGGGCTGCCCTCAATCTTACCGCGTGACCCCCTCATGCCAGCTGGCAGATGGTGCTGTGTTTAAGTTTAAGCTGCTGATGGCAATAAAAACCCTGGGCAAGAGCCTCTCCCTGGGTGGCCCGGCATCCCTCCAACGGGGCACATTTGACCCTGGGTCACCTGGGCACAGCAGAGGGGGAGGGACAGATCTCACCACCAGCCTGTGCCCTTAGTTGATTGCAGCTGTTTCACATCCCAGCTCCATTTGCTCGGCTCTCAGATGTTGTTGCCAGTCTCGAGCGCAGCATCCACATCAGAAGCTGATCTCACACCCAAGTTTTCTGTCCCATCTTGGTGTTGTTTTACTCCAGCACAGATCCTCACCAGTGGATGACTGACCCTTATGGCTGGGACTAGCTTTGAGCTGCTCCAGTTTTCCAGGGGTAGATCAGGTGGTGTTTCAGGAGTCCTTGGCACACAGCCTAGTGGTTGGGCTTTTTTTACAGGGTGTGGTGAGGCTCTGCAGGTGCTGCTGTCCTGTAGACAGTCTGTGCCACAGGCAATGGTGCAGTGCTGTGTGACCCTTGGAGCTGGCAGCAGCCACAACGGCCTCTGGACAGATGGGGATGAGGGGCTTTGCTCCCTGATAGCAGCAGCTGGCAGTTTGTCCTGAAGCTCTGCTTCTCTTTCTGTTCCAGATAATCACTCCCAGGTGTCGAGGGCCTCTCTCCGTATCCGTATCCTGGACGTCAATGACAATCCACCTGAGCTCGCCACCCCCTATGAAGCCGCTGTGTGTGAGGATGCCAAGCCAGGCCAGGTAGCGAGTGTCCCCCAGCCCTGGTCTCGGGCTGCAGGCAGCACTCTGGACCAGTGCCAGCCTGCCTGTCTGTCCCCTTCTGCCCCTGAGTCTCCCTGTGCAGCCCCTGTCACACTGAGAGTCGCTCTGCTGGTCCCGCTGAGCCCGTCTGCAGGGTCGAAGGCTCGTCCCTCTCTGTGGCTGCAGCCGGCGGTGCTGCTGGCTGGATCCTGCACGTGGGGCCCTGGGAGAGGCTGTGGAGGCAGCACTGGTGCTCACCTCTGCCTTCTCCCCACAGCTGATCCAGACAATCAGTGTTGTGGACCGGGATGAGCCTCAGAGCGGCCACCGTTTCTACTTCACGCTGGCGCCTGAAGCCACCAACAACCACCATTTCTCTTTGCTGGATATCCAGGGTAAGTCCTTGGCCCGGCATCCCTCAGGCTGAGCAGCACCTCTGGTCATGGAGAGGGAGATGGGTTACGGTCTCTCTGTGCCAGCTCTGGGTGCTTCAGGCATGTCGCAGAGCTTCTTGTCAACCTGAAATGGTGGGACTGGTCGTCTAACAGCTGGGATTTCCTCAAGGAGGCTCTGCCAGCTTTATTCCTTGCTGCAAGCAGCTACAAAGCTCTTCTCATGCTGTCTGGTTAAGCCTTTGGTATTTTCAGGGCTCTCAGTCCCTTTCTTGATGGGAAATCTCCAACCTGCCTGCAGGCAAGGAGATGATGTGGATTTAGAGATGAACACGCTCCCATTTTGAGCATTATGATTTATCCCTCTCCAAGGTAAGTCCTGGAGCATGGGTCATCTTGGGGCTGCCATGTGGGTGGCCAGCCCTGTGCCCCTGACAAATGGGAACACCTCTGGAGCCCTGGGAGGCAGTGTGGCCATGCTGCAGCCAGCCCACAGTTACGGTGGGTTCTCTGGGACACAGCCTGCAGAGCCGGATTCTCTGTGAGGTGGTGGCTCTTGGGTTGCAGTTCTCTGTGTTTCCTGAGGCTCATCCTCTCCTTTGGGACGTGCAGCCAAGCAGAGCTTGTCTGTTCCTCTGGGCAGCTCTGGGGTTCTCTGCATCCCTGGGCGCAGTGGCTCTGCTGGGCGACTCAACGCTGCTGTGAGCCATGGGTTGCCGTGCAGGTTCTGCTGGCTGAGCCTGGCTGCTGTTGGGCTTTGCAGGCTGTCTGGTCAGGCTGCACTTGTGTGGACAGTAACAATCCAGAAAAGTAGTGATCAGGATGCTTCCTATTTTTGGCCAGTGTTTAGGGTGAATTTAGGTGCTGATTGTAGTAATAGGTACAGCAGGGTCCCCTGCAGGTACTGGGACCTTCTCCAGCCACGTGTGCATGTGCTTGTCACAGGGGCCAGCAGACCACATTGAAATTCTTCTTTGGTTTTGGTTGGGTTTTCTTTTAAAACCATTTTCTTTCCCTGGTTTTGCAGCTTTATCTGTCAGAAGCCTGGTTTAGTTTGTTCTGAGCTTATCAAAGGAGTCTTCTGCTGACGTAAGATCCTGCTTGCTCAGTTTGGTTCAGCATTATTAGGGATAGTCAAAATGGAAGAGCTTCAGATGCGATGGTAGTACGGCTGGATATTGCTTTGTGTCCTGAGCAGCACAGCTGTCCTGACCTGAGTCCCTCCCCCTCTGCTCAAGGGCAGCTGTTCAGAAGACCTTTGCTTCTTATCATGTAAACAGGCTTTAATCCTCGGCAAGATTTTGCCCCACACCCAGCGCTTAACTTCCCCCACTTCCTTTGAAGGACCTTATGAAAATGTGCTTGAACACGCTGAGCTACACCCGGGTGTCCGTCCCTGCCCAGACCCTCACGAGGCTCCCAGCTCTGGGCCAGGGTGTCTGCCATAGCCAGGTTGCCATCCCAGAGCCACCACCGCTGTTTGGCTCATCTGGCAGGGCACGTGGCTGGGGGTGTACGGGGCTTAGCAGGGGCTGCTTGGCTCCCCGGCTCTGCGTGGGGCTCCACCAGCAGTGGCCCAAGAGCTGGCATTGCAGTAGATGCAGGACACGTGTGTCACCGTCTCCTCCGGAGCTGCTGCTCTCTTGAGTGGGATGAGGCTCTTGTGGCACAGGGTAATTCTTTGTGCTAAACGATCCCTCAAGCTTTTCGTGTGGTGTAACACTGCATAAAATGAGTAAAAGCTGGCATCACCTCCCGCCTCCTGCTCTTGGGAAAACAAATGTTGTTGCTGCAGGGTTATTCCCAGAGTGTTTGGAGACCCTCCCAATTGCTGAGCAGTGCTGTCTTCCACAGCAAGCGGAGGTGGCTGCCTGTGCAGATGGAGGCACCCCTCATTTCTAACAGGGTGTCTTGGTGCCATCTCCCTCGCTTTGATTTCTGCCCCCTTCTCCAGTGCATCAGCTGCCCTGGGTACGCTCACCTTTGCCCCTGCTCTCGTGGGTGTCCTTGCTGCATCCTCCCTTGTGTTCCCCACTGCTTGCCTCTCCTGCATTCACCCCTCTTGCACTTGCCTCTACTCCCCCATATAAATATCAGTGGTGACAAACTGCTACCACCAGCCCATCTGTTTCTTTGTACAAATTTGTAGCCAGTTTTGAAACGTGATTTATAAATATTGCTTTTGCAGCCAAGGAGTGACACTGATGGATGTCAGCACAGATGGATTCGCTAAGCTCTTGCTTAAATCCTCTCTTTTGCTTTGCACCTACCTCACTTGGCTCCTTCATGGCACCAGGAAGCCACCTCGTAAAGTGACTTGTTCTCAACGGGGTGGGGACCAGCACCCACTCAGGAGCACTCCTGTTGCAGTCAGGCAGGGCAGGAGCACCTGGCATGGTGGGGCTGCTTGGGGGAAGCCTGGGGGGCTGTGAGCTGCCAGCAGTGTTGAGGCTCCCTCTGGGGCTCCTGGGTATGGCACACAGAGCTGCGCTGGCTCTGGTGCTCCAGGTTGGAGACACGAGAACCAAGGGTGTCCCTGCACGTGACCACATAGCTGAGTTACAGGTGGTTTGCAAGAGTTGGGCTTTTGGGAACAGCACCACTGCCTGTTGGTGTCTCTCTTTCCGTGCGTTTGCTCTGTCTGAGGGAGCGCTCACACACTTCCTGATTCATCAGACAAGGAATAAATGTCACCTGTGGTAACAACAGCAATGACCCAGGAAGAAGATGCCCATCATATGGAGTGACTAAAGGAAGAGATGGAATTAGAGAAGCTGACCATGTTAAGGTCCAACTGGTGCCATTCCAAAGGCATTCACCATCCTCTGCTTCCTAACTTGCCTTTTGCTGGGTCTTTCTGGCCTGAGAAAATTGATTACAGCAGGATCAAAGGCAATTAAAGCCTGAAATCGTGTTCTCCAAGAAATGCTAATTGTGTTGGAAGGGATGGTAGAAAGCATCCAAGCCTGGCAACCTGGAAGGAGTGCTAGGTAATACGGAGTGACACATGGAGCTACTGACTCCAGGGCTCAAGGGCTCGGCAAGCAGATGTCTGAACTCTCTGCAGGTCTCATTAAGAGCGTGTAATGGGTGATAGAAGATCTGAAAACCCTAACAATCAAAAGCAAAATGTTAGGATTTGAGGATTGCCTGAGGATAGAGGAAGCCTCCTCCAGCCCCCTGGGGATGCCCCTCTCAGCGCAAGCAGCGCAGATGCTCGTTTGACCGGGGCGGGGGTGGGGCGTGTGTGTAAAAGAGCATCAAACCTCCTCGGGGCTGAGCAAACAGCGAAGGAGCAGCAGTGGTGCTCTGGCCTGGTACCCAGAGAACTCGTGAGAAGGAAGAGGCAAAAGGGAAGAACGTGATGTTTCTTCTACCAGCTGCACCACCCAGGGCCGGAGGAGGTCTGCTCCCTTCGGGCAGCTCTGGCAGCAGTGTGCCCGCAGGCCCAGCCGGGTGCTCCTCCCCAGAGCTGGTGTTCCCAGGCTCCGGTACAGCAGAGCAGCTGCTGGAGAAGGGGAAGGCAGATGCTCACAGGGTCCTGTGAGTGTGGGAGAGGGAAGGGACATCAAAATCCCTCCTGCTCTCCTAGCACTGTTTGAGATTGAGTTATGAGAAGGGTTTATTAGTTCTGTCTTTGAGGCTGCCAAGAGCCTCTTTGGAGAGGGAGTCTGGGAGACTTAATTATTTTATTATTCCTAGTGATGTTAAGCTACCACCAGAGTATATTGCATTTCTAAACTTTCCTCTTAGGGCAGTGTTGATGAGTCCCTGTGTGCTCAGCTTGCATCAGTTCCTGCCTTGCCCGGTGACCTGCTCCTCGGGTGGACAGAGGGGCCACCTCCTGCCCTGTCACACGAGGTGACATGGTGTAACACAGGATAATGTCACTGCGTGATCAGAGAGAGGGTGACAGAGGAGGAAACCTATGGAGAAAATGTCAATTTGTGCAGCAAGAAAGCAGTGATAGTAAAAGGCTTGGATTGGGGCATCAGAGGACACTCAGCACAGCCTTTGGAATGGTGTGACTGCAGCAGAAGGTGCAGCTTTGCGGGGACTGGGCAGGAAACCAAGTGTGGAGACCCAGACTCGTCTGTTCAGGAGAGCTGTGGATTAGCGTCTGCTCACATTCCAGTGCTGCTCCTGAGAAGCTCTGCTCCTCAGCTCATCACCCCAGAAATGGATTTGGCAGGAAGCTGCTGCGGAGGAAGAGACACGAGGGCTGCGGGGCCAGGGCTGCCTGGGCTGTGCCAATGCAAACAAATCTGCACCAAGACACATCCCAAAGCAGCTGCTGTGGGTCAGCTACATGTAAAGAACCAACTGCACCAAGAGAAATGACAATTGTTTTGTAGGAGGTTGCTTTGGATGCATTTTCCAGGATACGTGTTCCACGATCTGGGCAAAATTTTCCCAGATCTGTGATCAAAGGGACTACAGTTATATGGCAGAGCACTGGTTTTTTTGGAGCACCTCAGAGGGGAACACAGAAGTTTGCAAGTAACAGGGGTGCAAACACCCAACAGAGAAGAGCTCATGGTGGTGGGGAGCAGGAGGTAGTGGGCAGGTAGTGGTGGTCCCTGCCAGGCTGGGCTCTGGCTGTCCAGCCTTGGTGAGCAGTTTCATTGGTGTACATGTGAAATTTCTGTGGATCTCCCTCCTGGAGAACCTGTCACCCTGTTCAGGAGAGAAAATATAGTTTCATGATGCTTAAAATAGCGCTTGTAGTTGTGATTTTTGTTACTCCCTTGCCTCAACTTTTGGGTCACAGGGCAAACCCTCAGTCCCTTCCTGAGGCGAGGTTTCTCTGAGCAGACCTGTCTGTCATGCTGCTGTTAGATTTAAGTACCAGCTTCTTTATTTTGACTTGGTGGGTGGCAGTATTTCTTTTTCAGTGGTGCTGGGCTGCCTGAGCTGTCGGGGCTGAGCTGAGGTTGGTGCCTGCCCCTGTGCCACTTGCATGTGTAGTTCCCCTTGATTTCTAGAGATCGTTTCTAAAAATACAGCATGCCTCGTCGCAGGTCCCTAACAGGAGCTGGAGCTGTAAACAGAAGGGAGTTGCCAGCCTCCTGCTGCATTTCCAGAGAGGTTTGGTGCTACCCCTGCGTTTACACAGCGCTGAAGGGCTGCTGGGAGAGTTCCCAAGCACTGTGTTCCATCAGCCCTGGGTGAGGGTTGGGCTGAGCTGCAGTGGAGGTGCAGGGCTGTGTGCTCAAGGATCCTCTGAGCCAGGATCTGACCCCAACCCCAGGATGGTGACCTGACTGGTGTGACAGTGACAGCAAAGGTGACCCTCCTGGGCTGTGGCCAGAGCCTTGCTCTCTTACAGCACTTTGGTCTGTCCTTTTTGTCCTGTGGTTTTATGTCCACTCGATGCAGGTGTCTGAGTCTAACTTTTAGCTGGGCTAGCTAGGAGTTAGTCCTGGCCTCTTGCTGAGATGGTGCCATTAACATTATTTATATCTCCCTGCTACGCTGCAGCAAGGAGGGGGAGCAGCACCAAATGAGATCTCATTACCTTTGTGCAAACGATTAGCATAACAATAATTTTTTTTTTTCCTAGCTCATCCTCAGTAGGCCACAGGCAGCTCTCAGATGTTGCTGCCACCACACTTGGTTCAGCCTCCTTGCACCCAGGGGCCAGCGCTCCCCTGTTCCTCCTGACACCTCTGCCCAGCTGCCACGGTGCTGCTGCCACGTGCTGCTCCAGGAGTCTCAGCCACAGCGTCCTGCAGGACAGGAGACTGTGCTCTGATGTGCTCTGGCTGCCACGCTGAGCCTCCGGGATCTGCTTCCTGCCTGACCAGTGGATCTTCCTGTCCCGCACTCAGTGCAGCCTGCATCCTGGCTCGCCTCCTGTCCCCACCGTGCCCCGTGTGCTCTCATGCAGCACCCAATCCATACAGCAATTTCCGTGGTGGCAGCAGCCCAAGGGCCAGAGTTATGGTAGATGTCTTTTCCAGCGGAAGAGCTGATTCATAGAGAAAGGGGATTGGTCTGGCATAAATCAGGTCTGATGAGGAGAGTCCGTAGACAGCAGCACCTTGCTGTGAGTGGGCCAATCTCTGGTTTATTAGATAAAGACTGCAGACAGTCGGCAGCGGCTTGTGACACCTGGCTGCAATTGTCACCTGCTGTTCAGCCCCACCCTGCCCGTGCTGCTGCTGGCTGGCAGCCTACAGCACCCCTGAGCAGGGAGTCCCTGTCCCTGCCCTCCCTCCCTGCTCGTGGTCGGCAGCAGCTGCTCCTTGGGTTCATCACTGGCACCAGGGCCCTGGAGGGTCCCGTGAAGTGGCTGCGTTAATGGGATCTTAACGAGTTGTGCTGTGCCAGCTGAGCCCCTGAAGCAGCAGGGTGTAAGCAGATGGGGAGGAGGATGCCTGACTTGGCTGGGAGGCTTGGAAGGAGCTCTGCCTGCTCCTTCAGGAGCTACAGAGGATCACAGGGGTATCTGGCCCTCCGGCTGAGGCAGGACCATTCACCCATGGCTCTTGGCTTTGGAAGCACTGTCTGCTCTTGCAGTCTCAGTGCCACCTGCAGACCCTGTCTGTTCTTGTGTACATGTCAGCAATTGATTTTTATCCTGATTCTGACTCTCTGCCACTCTCAGAGGGTCTCTCGGAAGTTTTTCCCCGTCTCTCTGCGCCACCTGCATTGTTTGTCATCACGGTTCAGACACTCATGTGCTGCTGCTCCTGTGTCAGACTCACTCCCACGTGGTGACAAAGGAGATGCCAGGGTGGCCCTGAGGTGCTGCTGGCAAAGGGGAACGTGCTGGAGTGGAGCTGGCCATGTTCAGGCACTCAGGCTCCAGAGGGGCTGCAGTGCCAGGGAGCCATGAGCTGGGTCCCTGTGATGGAGGAGGGGGAGGCCCCAGGCTCTCTCAGGATGGCTGCTGGAGGTGGTGCAGGAATAGCTGCTGTTCATCCAGAGCACGGAGGAGCTCGTGGCAGGTCCTGCAGGCTGCGATGTGGGGGTGACTTTGCTGCGGTTTTGCTTGTTCCCCGCAGACAACACGGCAGCGGTGCACACACAGAGAGTGGGCTTCAATCGCCAGGAGCAGGACGTGTACCTGCTCCCCATTCTGGTGGTGGACAGCGGCCCCCCAGCCCTGAGCAGCACAGGGACTCTGACCATCCGAGTCTGCGGCTGCGACAGCAACGGGGCCATCCAGTCCTGCAACAGCACAGCCTACGTGGTGTCAGCCACGCTGAGCCCCGGCGCCCTCATCGCGCTGCTGGTCTGTGTCCTCATCCTGGTTGGTGAGTGCCTGCCTGTCCCCCGGGTCCTTCCTGTCCTGTCCCAGCTCCGCTCCATCAGCATCACAGGAATGTGTGCAGGCAGGTGCTTGGGCACAGTGCTGTGGGCACAGAGCAGGCTCCTCTGCCTCTGTCTCCTCCCTGATAGCTGCAGCACGAGGGGCATGAACCTCGGCCCCTGCCGGGGGGGACTAGTGGGGAAGCTCCCGTGTTTGCCACAGCTGCTGCGTGCTGGGCTCCACAAGGCAGCCAGAGCAGAGCTCCCTGTGCCAGGCAGGTGTGATGCTGCCCAGCAGAGCCTGGAGAGCTGCTGGCTCGCTCCCTGCCTGGACGGGCAGGAGCCAAGAGCTGCTTGCCAGCTGCCGTGCTGTGCCCACAGCAGGCGAATCGCAGCAGATGGGGGGTGCGTGCTCCCAGCATTGCGGGCAGGGGCGGCAGGTGTGGGGCACACAGGTGTGCTCTTACCTGAAAAGGTCGGTGTTAGAGCTTGTATGAGTGTGTGGGCAGGACACAGAGCTGGGCTGTGATCAAACCAGAGTGCTGCCCAGGTCAGGACCTGTATCCCAGGAATGCTGCTGCCTGCCACTGACACACTGGCACAGGCTTTGCTGGGCATGGGGAGCGTGCGCTCGTGTGCATGTGGGAAGGGGCTCCGAGCGAGGGATGTTGCAGTGCCCTCAGGTTTAGCACAGGACAGTTGATGGATGCAGCTGCTGAAAGCCCTCTCTGGCCCCAGGGCTGGCTCCTGGCTGGCTCCAAGGGCTGTCCAGACGCCTGCGGGAGCCATCGCATTGTTTGGTGAGGCCTCCTCTCCTTGGCATGGCTCCACTCCCTGTCTCCTGCTGCATCTCCGTTCAGAAAACCCTTTCCCACAGGGTGCACTTTACGCTGGTTTCATTTTCCAACGCAGTGCAAACAAATTTCTGCCTAATTGCCCAAACGAATAAAGTGCACATCGATGCTTTAAAGGTGATGGGCTGAACGGATGATGATCCAGGACACAGCTGCAGCTCACTGCTCAGGCTCTGTGCCATCTGCTCCACATTCACCCACCCAGCATTTGGCTGCTACTGTGAGTCATGCACCCCCTTTTCCTACTCATCTTCTGCAGAACCCATCCTTTTGTCTGTCCAGCTGTGTGTTTATCCATCGCTCCCCCCTGTCTCGGTGGTCTGGCTGCATGGCAAAGGAAGCTCCCGGTCTGCCCTGGGGCCCGGGCAAACCTCTCTCCAAGCCAGTACACAGCACGGCTGCTGCTTGATGAGCCTGGCTGATGGGAACCGTCTGGCATCCCGGCAGGGCTCCCCGTGCCGGGGGTGCTGTGCCTCCACACCTGCCACCAAGCAGGGGTCGTCCTCGCCCTGCAGGAGCACAGCGTCCTCGAGACTCTGCCTCCATCTGACTGTCTCTTCCTTTCCCAGTGCTGGTCCTTCTGATCCTCACGCTGAAGCGACACCACAAAAGCCACCTGACCTCTGAGGATGACGAGGACATGAGGGACAATGTCATCAAATACAACGATGAAGGGGGTGGTGAGCAGGACACAGAGGCCTATGACATGTCAGCCCTGCGCAGCCTCTACGACTTCAGTGAGATCAAAGCTGGTGATGGAGGTGGGGGGCCAGGAGAGGGGGGCCCAGGCAGAAACCCAGCCTCCGAGCTCCATGCCCTCCCGCAGTGGGTGCAGAGCCCAGACCTGGACTTCTCTGTGTTCAGAGACTATATCTGCAGGAAGGTGGAGCAGGCGGATGAGGACCTCTCTGTGCCGCCCTATGACTCATTCCAGACCTATGCCTTCGAGGGCTCAGACTCCCCAGTGCTGTCCCTGAGCTCCATCAACACCTGGTCCAGCAGCTCAGAGCAGGACTTCTCCTACCTGGGGGGCTGGGGGCCACGTTTCCGGCAGCTGGCAGCGCTGTACGCGGGGCGCAGGGGCGAGGAGGACAGCGAGGAGTCCTAGCTGCCCCTCCAACCCCGCGGGCTCCGGGCGCCTCCTGGACTGGGGCTCCAGGCCGTGAGGTGCCACACGGGAATCGTGCGCTCCTGGGCCGGACTCCACGGCTGCCGGCGAGAGGGCACCGGGCGACTGCTCCTCTGCAGGTGCCTCCGGCTCGGGTGGGCTCCACACCCACGTGGGGAGGCTGGGGAGCCCAGAGGAGCCACTGGGGTGTCCTCAGCTCCTCAAAGCCAGTCTCCATTAAAGCACTACGCATTAACTTAAGAAGGAGAAAATCTAATTCAAGAGGGTTCAGAGAGGGTTTCTCCCCCACAAATTATCATTTAAATAGATCTGTTCGGTGATCCCCATCCAGGAGAGGAAGAGCAAACCGGGAGCCTTTTGTTGTCTGAATTGTTTTTGTCACTTGAGTCAGAGCATTTAAAGAGCTTTGATTTCTTTAAGAGCTTTCCTTGCAGAAGCAAAGAAGCTTTTAACTTCTGTTAGATTTTCCCCTCCTAAGTTTACTTGCTTTTTGACGTCTTCCTTCTCGCTGCTCCCCGTGGGCCTCTCAGTAGCCCCCGGCTGCGGCATGGTGTTAGAGGAGAGAGGATGCCACGCTGGGATCACATCCTGCACAGAATGCCCACTCACCTCAAACCAGGCTTCCCCTCCGTGCTGCAATTGCTTCACCCCGTCTTGTGATCAACGGCATGCTGCTGATGGGAAGGGGATCCCCAACACTCCCTGCACAGCAGACGCTGTCTGCGAAGTCCTGGTGTGCCCCACAGCCCCAGTGACAGACAGGGATGTCCCACCTGTCACCGAGGCGCGATGCTGCGGCCTGAGCCACAGAGCAGCTGCGGTGCTGGGGAGCACTGTCGGAGGGGCCCAGAGCAGCACCCCCAGGTGGGCTCTGCCAGCCCCTCACACAGGACCTGGGATTTGCAGGGCTCCCAGCCAGGCACTGGCTGTCACCAAATGGTGTGAGCTGCGCGGGGCAGCAGGCAGGACGTCAGTGCTCCCTGGTCCACAGCGGCTGGGGGAGAGCTGCATCCCATGGAGGACCTTGCCGCAGGGTGCGGGAGAACCCCAGCCCCTGGCTGGGAGGAATAACTACTGCTTGCACCCAGCTGGCAGCAAAACATCACCATTAGCAACAGAACAGCCATTCCCAGGAGATGTGTGTGAAGCCAGAACCTGCTGGCACTGCTCTGGGGCCGAGCTGGCTGCAGGCTGGGCAGCAGGTCTGTGACACCTCGGGGTACCCAGGGTGTCCCCACCCTGGCCCAGTATCCTGCAGCAAACCAGCATGAGCTCCCAGTGGGACTGCTTTTGCATGTAATCCCTGGGTTTGGGAGGCAGGTCAGGAAGATGCCAGTGGGATGTGCCATTGCTCCTCAGGCTGGAGATGATGCTGGAGGAAAGCACTGGGTGCCCAGTGCCTTCCCAGCCCGCCACCTACCACAGAGAAAACTGAACAGCCTGTACAGTGATGTCCTCACACAGCATCTCAAGCCATCCTGGCTGGTGCAGCTCCTTATCTGTTCATGCTGGGAAAAAATCAATTATATCATTGATAGGTAACTGATACGGTCTCCCAAGGCCTGACACATCCTGGGCTTGTCATTGGGTTTGTCCTTTTAGTTTAACCACAGACGCTGTTTTCTCTCCTCGGAGAAGGTTTAACTGTAAATGTACACGCGTGTCCATTTTTTTACTGTGTGTTGCTTCCCGGCTGCTGGCGTTGGTCCTTTGGCTGCAGCACGAGACCCGGCCGCAGAGAGGGACGGGACCTGTCTTTGCCACAGTGCCTGCCCTCGGCTGCTCCTGCCCACTGCCACCGAGGCTCCTGTGCAGAGCCCCAGCTTGGCTCACACTGGCACCAGGAGCTCCTCGCTCCTCAAGGCCTCTCTGGTCCCGCCGAGGAGGCGATGGGTGCTGTGGCTGGCACCTGTGCCCAGCGTGCTGCTGGTTCACTGTGATGATGCTGGGGACGCGGCAGGGCCCTCGAGCGCCCAGCTCTGGCCACGCCGTCTCAAGCAGGTGCCACCCCGCACCTCCAAGCAGGAGAACGGAGAAAGCCCTCTCTTTCCTCAGGAACGTGTTCGTGTTTTCCCCTCCGGGCTGCAGAGCTGTGCCCGAGCCCCCCCTCCGGCACCGGCCCTCCCTCTTAGCCGAGTGTTGTGCAATAGCAGGGCTCTGTCCTAGGAGATGGGGTCTGACAGGGTACGTGTTTAGCAACCCTCCCGGCGGGTTCTCCCCCATCCCTACCCGGCCCGTGCCCCCCGGGCGCTTGCACGCACGCTTGCGTTTAGTTCCTATCCCACGTGTAAATACGGGAGGAGCGCGGTGCCCGGCGGTCCGGCCGCGCCGCGCTGCCCGCACCCCCTGCCCGCCCCCGCAGGAGGAGCCGGCAGCTGCCACCGTGTCTGATGGAGTCACTTCGGTTTTGTTTCTCTGCCCAAATGAAATTAGGAAGGTTGATTTCCTCACCCTTGTTATTTTTTTTTTCAAGGTCTTTCTGGGACCTGGAAATAAATTATTTCCTTGTCGTCTAGCCTGAGTCTTATGGTGCTTTTTTTGTCTTTTTTTCCTTTCCTTACGTTGCCCTGTCATTGTGGTGCTGTTGGTGCCTTCCTCGAGGGGCTGGGCGGCTGCCTGAAGCAGGATGAGCCGTGGCACAGCCAACTTCCGCCCGAAGCACGTTCCCACTGGCAGGATCTCTGGCTTCTTCCCATTTTTCATTGAAATGCTCATCAGAAAAAGCTTCTTCAAGAGAAGGGTCATTTTTTCCTCTCTGAATTTGAAGGAAATGATGAAAAAAAATGCCCTTGGTTTTCTCCATCCTTTCAGGAGAAAGTTGGGTTGTTCTTTGAGCAGCCCAAACCATTCCATGATTATAATTCTTCATGGCTTCAGTGTAGCTGGGCATAGTCAGCAGCTTTGGTATCTGACCCGTTCTCATTTTGGTGATGCTGTGTGTTACAGCAGCGTTCAGTTACTGGCAGCAGCAAAAAACCTTCCTTCAAACTCACTTTTAATACTGAAATGATGCAAATAAATTACATTCTGGCCTGACCACAGCTAAATCAATTGCTGGTGGTTTCCTTGATGGCCAGGGGCTGGGGAAGGATCAAGGTGCTCGTGGCAAACAAGCGCGAACCTCCATGGGCCTGGGAAGCCTCACTGAGGTGGCTGCAAATGCTCCAGCACCCATCAGTGTGGCAATGGCACACCATGGAGGGATGGAGCAGCCATGGAGACAGGCAACGTGGCCAAGCTCAGTGGTGGCCTCAGTGTTGGTCATCAGATAGAACAGGCAGACTTTAAACTGCTCCATAAAGCAACAGTCGTTTAAACAGCATCTTGCAGTCCTGGCTCCCAAACAGGATTATTGTTCCCCCAGGTATTTGAGTGTTTCCTTATCCTTCACCATCCCCCTGCCTCCACTCCATCCTGCTCCCTTGATTATTCACTAAATGTTATGGAAGAAGCATCTGGTGACCTTTGATGACAGCAGTTAGTGGGATGCTGTGACAGAAGGGGGAACTCTTGAGGCTGGAGGGTTTTCAGAGGCACAAGGTGTGCTGCCAGACCTCAACATGCGCTCGGTTTTCCTTCTCACACTTAAAATGAGTGCCTCTACAGCTGCCAGACTTGAGGAAGCTTTTCTGTCAGCATCAGCATTAATTGCCCCCGTCACAGCAAGTCTGTCAGCACTGCCTGCTCTGGCAGGTCTGGACGCTTGGCCTGTTGCTGTTTGCAGAGAGCTGAGCCTTGCTGAGTGTTTGCACCCAGGTTTCCAGCCCAGGTCCTTGGCAACAAGAACTCTCATCCAGCTGCAGCTCTCCAAGTCCCGCTGTCCCACTTCAGGCACCCAAACACTTCGGGACTCTAGAGGCTGGGGCCTGGAGTGTTCTGGGAACTCCACACTGGGGAGGAGGAGGTGTCTGCAGTTACTGTGCTCCTTGCAGTGGAGGTGACAAGTGCCTGGCATTGAGTGGTGAGCCTGTGCTGTGCAGGAGGATTCACTTCTTGCATACTGTGGGGAAATGGAGAGAGCTCGAAGCAACAAATTGCCAGTCAGAACTAGACCCTTCACTACAAAAGATGAGGATTATTGAGAGCTTTGATTGCAGAAGCATCTGTGAAGATGCTTGAATAGCTCCATGCCTCCTCAACACAGCCCCTTCTGAGGAAATTTTCCTATAGCAGCTTCTCTCTCTCCAGCAGTTGCACAACAGCCTCATTGCAGAGCAGGGTAAGGGCAGGTCCCTCTCCTCCTCCTTCTGCAGGAGGGGAGGCCAGTCCTGCTCTGCAGATGATGGTTTTCGTCACGTGGGATGTGACCTATGGCTGTCTACTGGCAGTGCTGGCCGAGGACGGTGGCACTTGCCACTCTCACATTCCCAACAGCTCCTGCGGGGCCGGTGCCGCTGTGTCCCGTCAACCACTGGCTGCTGCAGCCCCTTTCCCGTCCCCAGCACAGGGAGGCTGCATCAGTCACCTCCAATGCCTGCACTGAGCCATGGCAAGCTCCAGAAGGCAAGGTGTCCAGGCCTCCTCTAGAGAGGTATTTGCAAAAGATGGATGCGATCTGCTGGGATCATTAAGGGGAAGTGAAAAAAGGGCAGTGATACCTTCACTCCCAGGAGGAAAATCCATCTCTGGTAACTGAACGTAGCAAGGCTGTATCAACCTCTACCTCCCGTTCCCACTGGCAATATCTTGCTCAGGAAGGTGATCCCTTCTCCCCCTGTATTCTCTGAGGAGGTTGCTTTATCACCAGAAAGCTGACTCCTTTTACCACCTCCACCACAGCTAATATCCCATCTCCCTATGTCCTTTCATTTACCAAGCCCTTGAGCTTCTTTCAGGGTTGGTGTCAGACTCTCCCTGCTCAGCAAAATCTGTTTTACATCTCTGCCCTGTGCTTGGTGCAGGCAGCAGCTCTGTCTTCTCAGGGCTCTCTCGCTGTGCCTTTGGTTTGTGCTCTCTACTTGCTGTGGCTCTGCTGCCTCCCAGCCCATCCCAGGAGTGTTCCCAGTATCTGGAGATGACCTGGCTTTGTGCTTGGCAGCAGCAGTTCTTGCTCCCTGCTCACTGGTGGGAACGGAGCTGTGTTTCCAGGCAGCTGTCATGGCTCTGTCACCACAGCCAGAGGAGTTGGAGAGAAACAAAATCATTGAATTTCACTTGGCCCTGGAATTGTGCTTCTGGGAAGTCAGTGGGGCTGCAACCACCCCTCACCTTGCTGAGCAGCCATGGCAGTGTGGTGGAGAGCTGGTGTTCCTGCTGCCATGGGACTATGGCCTCTCGGGATGCTGGTGCCATGCTGAGCAGCCAGGCTGGCCATCATCTGCCACACACACATCCCAGCCTGGGCTTTCTCCAGCCTGGGCTTTCTCCAGCCTCACAATCCCTTTCCAGATGAGTGTGGATTTAATGACTGTTCTTCAAATTTTTAGGGAAGTACCTTGGGCTTTGCAAAGATGAATCCAGCATGGGTGGGCAGAGTCTGAAGTAGCTGGGATACACGGCAAAGCACAGCCAGGGCTCCCCACACAGCAGTCACACAGCCCTGGCTTTCCCATGGCCCATCCCATCACACCTGCCCTCACCAGCACTGGAACCCAGTTGTGAGGGGTCAAATCTGGCATTTAACATCATGACACTGTGCAGCAAGAAAGGGTAAAAGCAGGAGCAGGAGCCCGGTGCCTTGGGGTTTGCCTCCCCTGGGCTGTGCAGCGAGTCACACCATCCACCCCTTCTGCTGCTGTGTGTGCCCATCGGCCGTGGTTGGGAGGCCAAGTGGTGATTCTTAGGCATCCCTCATCTGTAGTCAGTGACAGCAAGTGTTTGTGACTCAGGGTTGTTAACTGCCCTGTCCAGCTACACGGCAGGTTTATAGACATCCATTTTTCATCTCTCTCCCTCGCTGCTGTGGAGGAGATGCTCAGGTGAGCATGAATTGGTCCAGCTGTTCACAGGGGGAACAGCCACCAGCCATTTCTAAGCAGAACACATCCCCTTAGCTTGTGTTTTAGCCACGGCAATTTGTGGAGTTTTAATCCCTCTTCTGCTGGGGGAAGCACGCATTGCCATCCACCCCGGCAGAGCCAGCCCACCGCAGCCTCCACCGCGGTCAGGAGTCACTCACCTTTAGCCAGGAGCCAGGCAGCTGTTGAAATCCCTTCACACTGCACGCAAATTAGGCATTGAAAACACTCATTACAGGCAACATGACACGCCTTCATTATTCCAGAATAATTGTCTGAAAAGCTCAGCTCGCAGCACAAGCTTCACTTGGTGCAGGAATGTGATAAAAAGAAAACAGGAAGTGCAATCAATGCTTGTAATCCTTTTAAATAAAAAGGTGCTTGCTAGAAGCTGCCAACATCTTTAAAAAGCTGTGATTTCCCCGGAGAGAGCCCTTATCAGCTATGACTGCGTGTCATTCTGGCTGTCTGTCAATCCATCAGACTTCAGTGCCACTGACATTAAGAAGCCAGGCGTTAAGATTATCACATTTACCCGTAATGTAGCACAGATTGTGTTGACATTTGGGAAGTATTCCACCACAGGAGCCATTTGACTTCAATGCTTTCTTCCTGAAGAAAAAAATGCTTTGAAATACTCGAGGGCAGGAGCCTGCTCTGCCTGTGGCGTGCTAGCGTGGGGAGCAGGAGGAGAGTGAGGGTGCGCAAGTGATGACCCAGGATGTATCCCAGGAATGCTGCTCTGCTGTTCTTCGGCTGCACCTGGCATGGAGCAGGCAGGTATTTGGGTTGGCTGAGGAGGGTTCCCCTGTGCCCTGCCCTGAGGCAGTTGTGGTGCAGCACCTGCTGTGCCGCAGGGACCCAGAGAGCAGCACAGTCTGCTTGCACCTCTCCTTCCTCCTCCTGGCACTCCTCCTCTAGAGAAGGCATCGGCTCTGTCCACAACGGAGAGGGGGATATTCCAGGCTAGGCCATAGAAACAATGGTAAATGACCTAAAATGAACTGATTAATCTCTTTAAATAACTGTGAAACAGTTTTCCAGAAAAAGTTAATCTACTCTAAATGGCTCTGGTGCTTTTCTTGGGCTCCAATCAATATGTGGTCGCTCGCTTTTCATGTGTAATTCACAGTAATTGCAGAAGAGTATTTTCTGAAGAAAATGACACTCTGCAAGTAGAAATGCAAAGAGACACAAGGACCAATTCTCTTTAAATCCCAGCACAAGGCATGCTGTCAAACACACTGGTGAGCTGGAGGTGCTTCGGCATCACAGCTCTGTGTCCTAGGTTCTTCTCTGGGAAGCTGCTGGAGGTGCTGGAGAGTGTTATGTCCAGATGGCTTGATATGGAGTCTCATCTGCTTCCAGGTCTGGCTGCCTGGGCCCTGGCCTGTGGACCCCTAGCCCACCAGCTGCAGGGAGAAGTTGGCTGCAAGATTACAAGGTTAGGCAGAGACACATCCCTTTCCTGTCAGCACAGACATCGCTGGGATCCAGAGGCAGTTGTGCTCCTCGCCAGGCTGTCCCATCCAGGGCTGCACATAGCCAGCACTGCCCGTGCACAGCAGCACCCAGCCATCACCAGAGCCTTTGGGGCCTGGGATGGGTCTTGTGTGCAGAGCTGGTGCAGTCCAGCTCAGATCACATTCCCACGTCTGTCCTGTCCCTTTCATCTCCTGCTCAAGTTTGCACCTGCCAGGCTTGCTTCATCCATGCCCAGCCTCGAGCTGCCTGATGGCAGGACAGGCATATCCTTCCAAAGAGTCCATTGCCTTTCCGTCATACGCTGTAAAACCAGAGCATAATTTTCCAGGATGTCATTCTAATTCTACTGAGAAAGCTTATTACTTGTGATTTACCCATAAAAAAGCCCGGTGACTTATGCCGGTGTGTCTGTGGGTTTGCCCATCAATCCATCACGGCGGCAGGCCCTCCGCAGGGCAGGGGGAGCGGATCCAGGGGCTGAGGTGAGCATGCCACTGTGATTGACACGCTGCTTTTACCGGCCGTAAAGCCTCTGACATATACCTTTTGGCTCGCTGCGGATCCGCACTGCTGAGCTCCAGCACAAATGTCATTAAAACATGTTCTACCCATGGCACCTATAAATAATTGAGGCAGCAGGTCTGCACTGAGCTCTGTGCTGCAGCTTTCTGCTCCTCCAGCGAGGGAGATGACCTCTCCTTCTCCCACTCACCATCTTAGACGTGAAGGGGCACCCGAGCCTGGTCCTCACACTAATTTCTCTGCTACATTGGCAGGTCATGCTCCTGGGGCTGCAGGTCTGGGCTGCTCCCTGCAGGGAGGTGAGTGCAGACCATCGGGCTCCAGACCTTGCCTTTATGGGCCATGAGCAGTGCCTGGCTCCTGCCCGGGGCACTGCCACGTGTGGATGTGTGGGGAGAACCTGGCACGTGGGTAGAGGAGCCCGGTGATCTCAGTGACTCAGGAGCAGTTCCTGGCTGTCAGTGCCCACCACTTTCCAATCTGCTGAAGTTTCCAGAGCTGCCCAGGGCAGCACCTGCAGGTCTCGCTGTGCCAGCACATGGCCAGCACAGTTAATGCTATCTGAAATAGCTTAATGACTCAGATGCATTTCCAATACTGTCACTAAATCTGTGGGAAATTCACAACCCATGGCTGAGAATGCTTGTTGCTGCTGTGGCCTTGGAAGCACAATCTATCCCTGAGCACAGCTTTCCTCACTCACCTGGCCAAGGCTGGTGGGAGCATCCTGTCCCTTGTGAGTCCCACCACAGTGTAGTACCTGCCACCCATTCTGTTCACCAGACAAACCACTCCAGCCCTTCTGACAGTCCTGGCACAAAGGGAAAGTGCAATCCTTGATCTGGGCTCCTGCAGGGCATCAGACATGAGCTGTGGGCTGGCAGATGAGCTTGCAGGCAAGGTTCACCCATGTGGGACACCCATGTGGGACACCAGCAGGTTGCTCTGTCCCTGTTGAGAGGGGCAAGCTCACGCCTTCAGCATCAGCCTCCTACACCTCGCATCACGTGGCTCTGGCTCCCTTCATGCCCACAAACAAGTTTTTTCTTTCCTTCCTTCTCATGACAGCCACCAGCTCCCCCGTGCCAGTGGGAGTCATTAGCAGGCATCACGCTGGGAATGTGCAGTGTAAATATGGAGTGCTGATACCCCGCTTTGCCGTGCTGGGAGCAGCAACACCAGATTGACGCCGTTCCCCTGGCAGCTCCTACCCATCAGCCTGACCCTGGATGCTCTTCAGCTCCACAGGCTCCTTCTGGCTCCCTGGGCTCAGGAGAGCACAGTGCAGTAGAGCTGTCGTGGCCACACATGAAGGCATGCAGGGCTCACCCACTGCCCAGCACAGAGACACACATGGAGACGCAGCAAGGTGTTCTGGCGATGGAGGAATCACCTCCTGCCCCAGGGACACATCCTGGGCAGCAGGGCTGAGCGTGGCTGTCCTGCCCCTGCACACATGTGTGCAGGGCGCTGGGCACGTGCAGAGGCAGGTGCTGTCTGCGTGTGGAGGTGTGCAGCCATGCAGAAGCATGTGTGTGCTGAGGCAGACGCTGCGCTGTGCAGCGCGGGTGTGCACTGACAGTTTATGAAGGTGTATTAAATAGCAGCTGTCGGGCTCTTCCCGAGCACAGCGGTAACACAGTTGGGACCATTGTGATGTCTTCTTAATTTAAACTCGTGTTGTCTTTCAGCCACGTGCTAATGAGGGCTAATGGGAAGATCAGCTTGCTGTTTGCCAGTGTTGCTGTGTGCATTGCCATGGCCCTGTCACATCCTCCAGCCTGGCTGTCCTCACTGGCTGGTGTCTTTCCCTGCCTTGCTGCTCTGATGGGAAGAGGGACTTGGGGTCTGCTCATGTGGCACGTCAAAAACCGCTCCACCAAGCCAACTTCTCTGACCACAGAGCAGCAGGACTCATTCAGGGTGCTCTCCATGGGCAGCCCCTGGGATCTCCAGGGCTCTCTTGTGTCACAGCATTGACAGTCCCAAAAGCTCGACTGGCCTCTGTGGCTGGGACACCCACAGTGCTGCCGTATCCCCTCCCGCCTCTGCAGCCCCAGGACAGCCACACGCACCCTTGGGACCCTCCTCGTAGAGAAGGGGCAGCCAGCTACTCATGGAGTCTGTGTCACCCCTCGTGCTGCCCCGCTGTGACTCGGGGTCTGCACGGGGCACAGAAGTCACTGGTTCCTAGAGGAGCGATGGTTTGGCCACAGCTCAGTAACTTTTTGTCGCCTGCATGCCCATCCTGGCTTGCGTGGCTGTGGTGCTGGGTGCTTGGGGACAGAGCAGCTCTGCATGGGACATCTCTGCTCCGCAGGGCTGGGGCCCATTACCCCTCTCCCTGTGCCTGTCCCCTGCTCTCCCTGCTCTGCAGCCACAGGTGCCCGCTGCATAGCAGGACAGTGTCCCAGGCTGGCGGAGGAGCTGCCCATCGGAGCGGGAGTGGAGCGCAGGGAGCTCCACGGAGGCAGCATCCCGGGAGCTGCTTCTCCCAGCACTAACCCACACATTTATCAGGATTAATGAAGCGTGCAACAAACAGATCGGGGAGGCAAAGAAAGCAGCAGAGACTGAGCCAGCGGCTGGCACCAGGCAGGAGGGAGATGAGGGGGTGTGTGGAGCAACGGAGCTGGCCAGGGCTGCACAGGAGCAGCACACCTCCCCGGGTCCACGCTCCCAGATTCCCACATGGACACGCAGGGATGCTCACGTTAGCTCATCATCGTGCACACAGGCATGAAGAAAAGAGAGACAGTGTTACCAGAGATCAGCCATCAATATTTGAAAAAAAGCCATTGAATACTAACACAGCCACTTACACCATATTTGCATACTTGCTTAATAAAAAATTATGGCCATTCAAAGCCCAATCATTAATTACCCAGCATATTTTTGTTTAACTCCCTCCCTTTTTTTATTACAGACTAAGCTGTTTTCCTGCTTATTCAGCAAAAATTCCCTACTCTTCCACCAGGACGAGACATGCAATAAATATGTACTTATTAAGTGTGCATTACAACTGCACGAGCTGGGAGAAGTAATAACAGGCCCAACATAAAGCTGAAGTATTTATGCATGTACCTAGGGCCACTTTAGCTATTTATTTTCACAAAGAAATTAAATTAGATAGTTTGATAGCTCTCAGTGTGATTATGGTGGGAATTTACTTAGGCCCCAGCCTGTCAGGTGAGGATGGGTTTGAAGACACAAACCCATGATGAGGACAAGCTGCAGATATCCTGCCAAGCCAGGTGTGCTGGGCAGGACTACCTGCCCGGAGGGTCAGTGCCCAGCCGACCTCCTCTGCCTCCCATCTGGGAATCCCGTGGGGACATCAGGCAGCCAGGATGGACACCAGGCAGCCAGGATGGACACCAGGCAGGCAGGATGAGGCTGCCCACTGCTGGGACCACAAGTGACTCTTTGTGGGAAAAACACAGTGCTACAGTGTCCTTGGAGAAAAACTGTTGGGATGCGAAGAGGGACGAATTTTCTCAGGAAAATTGCCTTTTCAAACCCTTCTCACTTGAAAGAATCCCAGCGCCTTTGTGAGCGTTTAACGCCCACTCTCCATAGATGCCTTTGACAGGAGATGTGACACCTGCCCCGGACAGGAGATGGGATGGGGAGGGCAGGGCCACCCCCCTTCATGCCCCCCAGCCCTCACCATCCTGCAGGAGGCCCCGCAATTAGTGAGCGACCTGATTAGCGCTGATTGCACACACGCCACCTGCAGCGGCGAGAGCCTGCGGTGCTGCCTGCGGTGCTGCCAGCTCTGCCCCACCGCGACCCCACACCAGTCCCAGGGGGCCACCCCAGGGCACAGCGGAGGGTACCAAGCCCCGGGGCACCGAGCCCGGGGGCTCTGAGCCTGGAGGGGACACTGAGCCCCCGGGGGCTGCCCGCCTGTTCACGCGGGGCTGGGAGCACCTGCAGCACCCCTTGCTCCCCAGGAAGCGGCTTCCCCTTGTGCTTGTCCCCTTGGTGTCTGACATCCTCCCGTGACTGTTGTGCAGGTCCCTGATGTCTCTGAGTTATTAAAGATGAGATTTTTAAATAGCACAGAGGATGTACAAGTTTTGCGGTGTCAGCACGGGGGAGTGACAGGAGCTGCTGGGAACCAGCCCAACCTCGCCACTGACAGTGTCCTTTAATTACAATTGATGACCTGGCACCTCCCTTCCCTAGTGCTCATCAGCTCATTGCCTCGCAGCGGGACAATGGGACCCCAGGCCCTATCCAGCCGCTCCCCGAACCCAGGCACAGCCTGCTCTGCTCCTCCAATTGCCCACGTTTTACCCAATCTAAAGGAAACATTGGCAAGATGCCTTCCCAGGAGGCAGAGGCATTTCGACCAAGTGCCCTGCGCCTGCCCATCCACTTGTACCACGGCACCGCGGTCCTGGTCATCCTGTGCCCTCCAGCAACTGCTTCCAGTGAGGGCTCGTAGAGAGACCAGCAGCTGCCAAGCACGGGGTGGTGTTTGCTGGCAGAGGAGTGAGAAGAAAGCTGCCTCTGCCCGGGGCATGGCTGGGGTGGAAGCACGCGAGCTGAGCGCCGGGGCTGACCGCGGATGGGCCAGCTTGCCAAGAGAAGTGTGAGAACCGCCGCTCGCTGGTGGAACAGGAGGGAGCACAGCTCAGCAATTACAGCACAATTAGCTCAAACAGCAGGTTGATTGTAAATTGCAGCTCTGTGCCAGCTACAAGTACGGAGCGAATGGCTGGCGGGAGCTCTCCCGCAGCCCGGCTGTCTCTGCTCGGGTCTGAGCCAAGCGGGAGGTGTAGGGCCATGGCCCACAGCATCTCCCGTGGGGTCTCCTGGCACTTGGCCACACAACCTCCCCCTTGAGCTGCTGTGGACACAGGAGAGTTGGTGAGGAGCCCTGTGGCCTTGCTGGTACAGTTCCTCTATGGAGAGCTGCCCAGAGCAGCTCTGGAGACAGGAGCTGTTGGCCTTTCTTGGGGCCACAGGGTATAAGAGCCCTGCTGCCTTCCCAGAGCATCCCTTGTTCCAGAAGAGCTCCTGGGCCTCCCCTGCTCCATGCTGGAGCCTGGACTGCCGCTGGCTTGGAGCCCAAATGAGCAGTGCCACCCACGGGTCCCCAAACCAGGTGTGCAGGGCGCAGCAGCCTTGCTGAAAAGTGGATAGTTGTAACACTCCTCCTGCATCCTGTATGGGGAGCAGCCATAGGGGAGACCACCTCTCAGAGGTGGACCCCCAGACCGGCCCCTGTGGGGCAGGGAGGGATGGCTGAGTGTGGGCTCACCTTGCAGGACCGGCCACAGCCAAGCAGAGAGTGCGGTTGTTGTGCTGCCAGGGGGATGTGTGGCAATGAACGTGTGCGCTTCTCTTGGGAATGCCTGCCTCAAAGCAGCCTGTTCCCTGCACCATCCCATCCCACGCTGCCTGGTGTACACAGGACAGGCACCATCAAGGAATAGGAGGGGGCCCCAGAACGGGCTGTCTTTCATGCCCAAGCTTTCATCTGCCCTAGCCCTTGTGCAGAGCATGAGGCAGCCTGGCTGCCCCGGCTGGCCATGGAGATGTGGCAGGACTCCTGTGCAGCCCCAGGAAGGGACAGGCTTCTGGGGGCCCACGATGGAGCCCCACTCGCTCAGCTGTGCTGGGGGAACCTGTGGTACAGGTGCAGGAGGGCTCAGTGCTGCCCGTGGTGCTGGCAGCAATCCCTGTCCCCAGGGACAGCACCCCTCTGAGGGATGGCAGGGGGATGCTCGCAGCCAGCTTTGGGATGGCCGTGCCCTCAGCAGGGCGTCCCGTTGGCTCTGTCCCCCAGATTGTGCTGGCGGTGGGGTCGGCACGGTGGAGCCGTGTGCTGGCGGCAGCAGCAGACGGACAGCGAGTCTGTGCCAGGGAGGGGCAGGAGGGGCCCCGTACCCCGGCTGTCCCTGTGCGTGGGCTGCTGAGGGGCCTGGGGCGGGCGGGGGGCAGCGCCTGTCAGCCTGCTGAGGCTGATGCCTTCCATCTCCGAGTTACTGGCTCGTGTCAGGGCAGAGCTGGAAATGTCAGGGACTGCTGCAGGGTGACCGTGCAGAGTGGCAGATGGTCAATGATGGATTTGTCACTTCAGATTCAGGCGGTTTTTAAATATTCAGCAGAATCGGAGGTGACAGCTCATGGCAGCAGGCAGAATTTCTGTACGTCTCGGTAAGACCTCCTGGCCCCCTGGGAGGGGGGGCACAGCAGGACAAACCCCAGCACCTCGCGGCAGTGGCTGGGGACAGCGCGGGCTGGGACCGTGGGGAGCATGGCCAGGGCTCCCTGTGCTCCCCGTGGCTGTGACCCAGTGGGGGTGCAGGAAGGAAGCTGCTGCTGTGCTTGTTCTGCTCCAGCTGCTCCCTGCGAGCTGGAGGATCCAGGCAGTGCCTGTGCTGCCCGTAGCCACCCCACTTTGTTAGCACCAGTGCACTGGGGTGTCTCAAGAGCACTGGGGGCTCCCACCAGCTCCACACAGGAGTTGGCACTCCCCAGCCCTTTGGTGATGGCCGTGGCAGCCACATTCTGAGGAGAGGCCCAGCAAGTGGCAGTGTCAAGGAGGCTCCTGAGCCAGGAAGAACAGGGGTCTGGGCAGGCTGGCAGTGCAAGAGATGTGGGCAGAGCCAGTGGCAGGCTCAGCTGAGCGTGCAAAGTAGCTGGGTCAGCAGGGAAGAGAGACGGAGCTCGGCACAGCCCGCAGAGCCGCCCTGCAGAGAGTCAAGCCTCGGGACAGGGAGCAGGGTGCCTGCTGGGCTGCACGCGGGTGCTCTGCAGATTCACGGTGGCAGCAGCACTAAGGCAGGGCCAGTGCTGCAGTGCTGTGCAGGTCAGGGCACACTGGTGAGAGTGATGCCTTCCACAGCTGCTGGCATCAGCCCGCGTCCCACTGATGGTTATAGGGAGCAATCACTTGTCCTGGCTGATGCTTCCTCCCACGGCACAAGTCACCGTTCAAAGACTGCCTTGTACCCGGTCAGGGCCCCTGTGGTATGTGGGAAGGACAGGGCCCTGCAGAGCCAGGATGGAGTGTGGGTCCTGGCTGATCCAAGGGACATGGGGCTTCCCCTCCCTGGGGGTGTGTGTGGCTGTGGCCATTGGCGGAAGGGAGGCAGCAAGGTCATTGCAGTAATGAACACACCGGCCCTTGAGGGCAGGGGATGCAGAGTCAATGCTGCATCCCCTGTGCCTGCTGCTCTCTCAAAGAGAGTTCTGCTCATGCCAGCTGGATTGGCTTGTCTGTCCCTGTGCCTCAGCTCAGCAGGTGCAGCCCTGGCCGCAGGGCACCGCAACTGTGCGCACTTGCATCAAACTTTGCTAACGGTGCAGGTCCTCCTGTACATCCACCATGTGTGCAGGCGGGTCTGGGTAACCTCCCTGCCTCCCCCCAGCCCAGGGAGTGATGCCCTTGCAGTACAGATTTGCAGTCCAGGCTCTGGGACAGGCTGCCCATGTAAGCCATAGGGTGGGCAGCACTGAGAGGGCCGTGTCCATCGGGGCTGTCTCTCCATGTCCCAGCAAGGCAGAGCACCTTGGCTTGGGAGTGAACAGGTGAAAATGCAGCCCCTTCCTGCCACTGCCCAGCCCTGCCAGGAGCCTGATAGGCAATCAAACCTTTCTACCAGCTCCAACCTGAGAGCGCTCTACAGCACTGCAGCCCCCACCAGGGAACCCCGGGAGTGTTCACAGACCACCCTGAATGTCGTGGCTCTGCAGCACCGCCCTGCTCCACAGAGCTGACTCCTCTTCATTACTGTGTCTGCTGTCAACAGCCTGCTCCTCTCTCCTGCACGGGCTGCATGATCACAGCAGCTTCCAGCAGGGCCAGTTCTCTGCAGCCCAGCCCAGTGCCAAATTCTTCTTCCTCCATTAGGTGCTTCTCTGATCAGCAAGCAGAAGGCAACTCGCTGGTCAGACTCTCCTGGAAGAGCTGAGCTTGGCTCTGGCTCCAGCCTGCGCTTAGAGCAATTTCATATCAGCAGCAGGAGGGGATGGGGAATTAATTTTGGTTGCTGCCACCCCTTCGGGCCACACCTACGTGTGCTGGGTAGTGCAATGTGCTGGCTCCCTCCTTCCTCTGCTGGAACAGCTGCTTGAATTTCCTTGTCCTGCCTTCATCCCTCCTTGCATTAACTGTTTCTCGGCCACGAAACACTGAAAGGCTGCAGCTGGCTCTGCCCAACAGGCTTGGCCCTTCTGTTGATGGAAAAGCACAAAGCTCTCAAGGAAAGCACAGGGCATAAATCAAAGGCAGCAGCATCAGGCAGCCCTTGGCTCTGAAGGGGCCACGCAGGGCTCATGAGCACAGCTCAGGTGCTGGTGGCCACCAGCCCCTCCAGATGACTGCAGTGGGACTCTCAAGTGGGTGCAGAGTCCAGGCGTTACAGAGCAGCCCCATGCAGCAGCGGGGTGTCAGGTCACACAGCACAACACAGTGTGTCCCCGCCCGTGAGAGACAGCACAGGATGTGTCCCAGCTCGGGTCTGGGGGTGGTGGGTCTGGGGGACACTGCCTGAGGAGGTGGGGCTGAGCACTCGCCCTGCAGAGGGGCACGCAGCTCCGGCTGGCTCCGAAGAGGTTAAATCTTTCTAATCGCTCAGTAAGACCTTCTCTAAGAATTTATCTACTTTCTGCCTTCCAAGAACATATGGATAAAATCCCCCTGAGTGGGACTTACATTTATAGCATCTATTACTGAGATCAAGGTTAATCCAGAGTAATCTAATGGGGTGAAAAGGACTTTATATAAATCTGTTTTAATCTACGGGACATGATAGCCCGACAAGGCCATCAGAACACTCCTGCACCACTGCTGGGGCAGCGAGAGGTGCCAGAGTTGCACAGGGGATGCAGGAGGGAGAGCTGGCTCATCCAGCACCCACCAGTCCGGGTGCAGCGGGGTCAGGAGACTGGCAGGGCTGGAACACGGCTCACCGGGCCCAGAGCCAGGCCAGCTGTCCTGGTGTGCAGCTGCTGCCGGTGCCTCCAGAGAGACTGAGTGGCCCTGTCCCTGTCATGTTGTGCCATGGGGCAGGGAGGCTGTAAATGCTCCAAATTAAGAGCCATCCATGATAGGTGTAATTGATGAACACTTAAAAAGAGGGGATTCAGCAGGGAGAGAAAGAACTTCAGTGGCTGCCAGCGCTGAGGCCGCATCCTGTGTGCTTGCCCGTGCTGGGGACTGGTGCTCCAGCGGGGCTGGTGCTGGCACAGCGGGCACAGGGCATTCCAGGCGGGCAGAGAGGAGGGACTGCCCCTGCCAGGATGTCACACCCGGGTCCCTACCGCACCCCACGTCTCCCACAGCCAGGTGAGTGCACGCACTCTAAGCTGTCTAGTGCCAAGCACTGCTGCCCCTGCTCCCCATCCTGCCACCACCGAGCTCACTCCAGTCCCTGAAGCTGTGCCTGGTGTCTGGGGATGTGCTGAGCCCCAGCCAGGCCTGGTGCTGAGGGCAGCCCATGCCTGCTGTCTGCACCGGCAGCAAGGCACAGGAGCGAGTCCCACGGACACGGGAGGCCAAATAAGACAGTTCTCCAGAGCACGGCGTGTCGTTTTACATCTGCTCAGATGGAGACTGAGTTATCCAGGTCCCTGAGTCCCAGACCCGCCAGAAGACAGTATCTCAGCTAAACGATGCAAAAATGATTTAATGGAGGGAACTAATCAAGGAATCCAAGAGAGACTGCTCACCAAGGGCTGATGCAAGATTCAATTAAACTGCAGCCTTTGTGGGTTCACCATTTTAATTTTCCACAAATTAGCTTAAAAAAGGTATGGAAATGAAGATATTAGATTTTTTTTTTAAGTCAAAAGGAAAAATCCTTTGAGGATTATATTAGCTATTTCGCTTTAACAAACATAATTTCTATACTAATTTTCTTGTTTTAATCTCAGCTATTGAGATACTCTTTCCATTCCAGCTCCAGTGTCAGTGTGGAAGGCTGTTAACCCTTCCCAGAGCAGGTCCTACAGCCCGGCTGCTGCAGTGCCCTGTTCCCATGCCAGCCACGGTGCTGGGGCGAGGGCAGCACAATGGCACGGGAACCCTCCTTGGACAGCTGGGTCCCAATGCAGGAGCACCAAAAGAAGCAAGTCCAGCCCCACAGTGGTGATGAAGATGCCTCCCAAATTCAAGGGCTCTGCTCTGTCCCTGCCTGTGCCTGGCCAGTTAGACAGGGGCTGGCTGTGAGTGATTCCAGCGCAGACAAGGCTGTGGATCCGCCTGGGGCTGCAGCAATGCTAAGCTCCAGACACCCCACATTTCCTGTAACTTCACCTGCTTTTGCCCTCAGGCAGCTGGAGATAAACATGGAGTAACAGTGTTGTGTGTCGGCTGTGATTTGTCTTCTGCAGGAGCATGTCTTGCACTGAGGATCTCCTGTGAGTAATAACAGCTGCTGCTACGGCCCTGCCTCCGCTGGCACCGGCTGGCCTGGCACGGCTGGCCTTCTCCTGCCCTGTGTGGTGCAGCTCCAGGGCTTGGCTGGAGGCTGCTCTCTGGCAGGAACAGTGCCTTGAAAGTGTCAGGGTCAGTGGCTGGTTCACCGGGCTTTGCCTGGCCACGCAGCCTGCTCCCCACCCCAAGGAACAGTGTTCCTCTGCCTGAGTTCCTGCCCATCAGTGGAAAACAAGTCCCCATCAGCAGCATCACTTACTGGTGTGGGGGCTTTGCCAGGGTCACAGTGGGTCTGGCTGGGCCACCCTGGCCAGGGCTGGCATGGCCAGGCCATGGCCCCAGGCATGTACCATGGTGCTGAGAAGCATCATCCCCAGGCCCCCTGCTCACAGGGTGGGGTCAGCTCCTCTTTGCCCTCTCCTCCCAGCACTGTCTGCACCTCTGGCACTGTCCATCAGGTGCCACATCCACCGTCCCGCCCTTCTTGCACCTTCCTGTCCTGCGCTGTCCCCTCCTGGACCCCCCTTGACCCATGGCAGCTTCATCTGGCTCCTGAGTGACCTTCAGCTTGCAGCTCCTGGAAGCACCTCCCTGTCCCCTTCCTCTGTGCCTCAAGTGGAACGGAGCTTCATTTGTCACTGTCTCTTTTAAAAGGTCCAATCTCTTCCGTGGGGTCACCCGGCTGCTCTGCCAGCAGCTCCTCGTGCTGGCACAGCTCTGCTGCAGCCGCCGCAGCTGCCAGTCCGGGATGCGTCATCCCTGTCCCCTTGTCCTTGGGGTCCTGCGTGGTCCCCTCTCTGCCCATGGGTAAAGTGCTCCCAGTCGGAGCCCAGCCCGCAGGTGGCTGCAGCACACAGCTGGGGCTCGGGGCATCCCATCCCCTCCTCGTGGAGAGGGGCAGCAGAGCCAGGGACATGGGGCCTCTCCTGCACCACCCTCCCAGAGCAGTAGATTGTGCAGGGCTGGCTTGGCCCCTGGCACGGGTCTGGCAGTGGAGGCTGTGGCTGGGACCCTCCCTGCCCTGCACACACTGAGCCCTGAGTGGAAGCTCAATGCAGAATTAATTTGTCATATTGACACTGATCGTTTATTAGGGAGCAGAGTGGAGCCCATTCATTTGAACAGAAAACATTTCATCTTATCTCCTGCCTTTTCATGCCTCAGCTCTCACTCTTTAACCTTGGACAACGAGACATTCATAATTTCCTCACTGGCTCTATGGATCCTCTAGATAAGAAACTTATTTTTTAATCTTTCTTTCTATTGAATTTTAAACATGTTCCATTACAAAACCTGATGCACATAACAACATGTTTCGCCCAGCATTGATGTGGCCACGCTGTGCTGCAGCCCCTGCCCCAAGCTGGGCTCCTGGCCCTGCCACTCCCTGGGGCCCGAGGGCCAGGGAGCAGCTCTGCTTTATCAAGTGGCTGTAGGGGCTCTGGCAGTGGTGCAGGGACAGGCAGGGCACAGGAAAGCCTCCACTCTGGGGACAGTGTGACACCGGGGTGCTGCCTGCAGGAGGGTGCACAGGTCTGCGGGGCTGGCTCTGCCCACTCCAGGGATTGCACCCAGTGGGACCGCAGGGGAATGGGTGCTACAAGAGGAACGTGCTGTCACCACCTGATGGTTTTCAGCAATTCCCATTTGCTCTAACATGGTCTGAGCTTGGGAAAGCATTTCTTGTTTGTGGATGGTCACTGGAGAGCCGACGCATGACTGGGAGCTCTTGCAGCCCCACACGTGAGCCCCACTGCAGCCCCACACAGCAGTGCAGGGTCTGCACATGAGCAGCTGCAGGGAGATTTCCAGTCTCATTTCCAGTCCACGAAGCTACTGCCCCGACAGCAAATAGCCCCACCAGGGCCCCTACAAGGAGAGGCCATGATTGCTTTCCGTGTGCAGGAGAGCCACAGAGATAAGGCTTTCACCTCCAAGGCTCTGCTGAAAAATTAGGGATGGGAGGTGGGAGGGAGCAAATTGAGATAAATGAGTGTGCTGCATGGCATCCTGCCTGCAGGATGCTGAAATAAAAAATCAGTAAATAAAAAATCACCAGTCTTTATCTGGTCAGAGCCTGAATGGGCTGTGTGATAACTATAACGGATGAGCCTGCCGTGAGGGCCTCTGAGAGGGACCTGCTGGCCCTCGTGCCACGTGGCAAGGCACCTGCTGGCACTGGGGACACAGCAGTGGCACGCACAAAGGGCCAGGGCAGCATTTCTACCGTGACATGCTGGGTCCTGTCCCTCTGAGGGCACCGTGCTGGCTGCTGCACCAGTCCCAGGGAAGGGGAAGGGCTTGGCTCCTTCCTCAGTGTGAAATGCACTTTTCCAAGTCGTCCTTCACAGTGAGAAAAAGGCAGATCAGATGCTGAATTAGCCTGCAAGAGCCGTGTTCCCGTCTCTCTTATCTAACTCACTGTAACAAGCTCTTTGCATTTATTCTACCAAATGTGCTGCAGAATTGCGTTACAGCTCATGGCTGCGAGCCATCTGTGGAGAGAAATCCAGTTATACCTTGTATAATAAGTTCCTGACAATCTTACAGAGGACTCCAGGTCATAAAAGTCTCCCAGTTTTATCGCCAGTAACAGACATGGAGAGAAATTAAGTTGTCTTATCAAATTTAGATAATATATATCCCTCTGGAGTGGAAGGTTTCTGATGGATCTTTTACAGTATTAGAACATTTAGAGGGGTGAGCAGAAATGCACAGTGGGGGTGGGAGAGCAGTGGGGTGCAAAACATGCAGGGGCACCGAGGAGCAGGAGTCCGGTAGCCACTGGGCAGAGACTGGCCCTGGGGAGCCCTTGGAATGCAAAAGGCAGGCGAAGGCTGTTTGCAGGCAGGAGCCGTGCTGAGAGGTGGGCTCTGCTCCTGCCTGGCTCACCTCGAGCGCTCTCACACAGCTATTAATGAAAGCAATAACCTCCAGCATCCTGATACGCACACTCCTCCCCGCTGCCTCCTGCGCCAGGCACTGCGGGGAGAAGGAGCCACAGGGCGTCTGCTGAGTTCCTGGGTCGTGGGATCTGCTGAAATCAGGAGCGAAGCCCTGCAGGGAGGCTGGACATGGGATGTCCCTGTCACATATCCCCTGTGGCCAGTGCAGGGATGAGGATCCCTGGTTCTGGAAGGGTCCTGCTCCAGCAGCCTGCACAGTGTTGGTCCTGTCTGGGCTCTCCATGCAGCAGTTGACAGTGAAAGGAGTGCGGCTCCATTCAGGCAGTAATTTTAAGCGTCCTGGAGAAGGGTCCCTGCTAATCCCATTGCCCAGGGCTCGGCCTGTGCTTGCCCTTGGCTCAGATGTCAAGGCTCCTGCAGCCAGGAGGCTGGGACAGGGATGGTCACCACCTGGACTGACCTGTGGCCCCCAGGCAACCTCTCCCTCCTGGGGGACCAGCTGCCCACAGGGATGGTGCTGGTGGCATGGGAGGGCTGGGATCCTTGGCACACCTGCTCTCTGTTCGATATTTCGTTTCTGCAGAGGCAGAGTGCAGTAGCCATGGCAATGCAGCGGGCAGGCCCAGCATCACCGGTGTGCCGTTTATTATGAGCTGAGCAGTCTCGGGCACTGGGGATGCAGACACATGCCTCCCGCGAGAGCCCTGTGCTAATAAAAAAATGAATCCTCACTTACTGATCTCTGTATTTTTAAAGATTGGTTACTCTATCTTTTCCTTTTTCATTCATTTTTAAAAAAATCTATCTTGCCGTTCAGGGCAGAATTATCTGTTTAGCACCGTTGTTACTTTAATCACAATTAGCCTTCCCACTCCATTAATAAGACTCTCAATGGTGCTACATCATGGGAATGTGCCTTCACAGCCATCCTGGCACTCTGCCGGGTCTGATGCCCAGGGTTTGCTCTCCCTGCAGCACTGGCAGCCAGAGCTCTCAGTGCCATGCTGTGCACTCATCTCCATTGCCTCCGTGCTCTGAGGGGTGCTGAGCCCCATGGCCAAGCAGGCTCTGGAGCAGGCAGCCGCTGGCAGCACTTCCCTGAAAGGCTGAGCTGGAGCTGTTCCCGCTCTTGGCAGCAGGAGCAGAGAGGCTGGGAATTAGGATTTAACCTCAAGAGTGGGTCAAGAGACTACCTCGCTTCCCCACATCTTTTCTTCAGAGCATTTGGCGAACAATGCACGCAGAAGGCTTTTTATTTTTGTGTAGAAACGTGTGTCTAATGAATTAGCCACGGATTGGAGCCTAACATGGGTAATTTACACTGAACATTCGCTTGCTCAGAATCATCCATCAATTTTGTACCACATTAAAACCCACGTCCCGCCCTGGGAGCGTGCGGCTGGTGCTGCACCTCGAGACTCCCTCCCAGCACATCCCTTGGTGCAGTGCGACCGCACCGGTGCCCTCTGCAGAGAGGGGGACCGGTGTGCCACAGGCTGTGGTCACACTGGCCTGGCCCCTCCGTGGGGAATGGGATTTGCCCAGGACCCATTGGCATGAGATGGGCAAACACGAGGACAGACACAGGTTCCCTGTCCTGCAGCCTCTGGGCACAGGGTGTCCCTGTCCCAAGGCACTGGGGTCAGCCAGGAGCCCTGCTGTGTGCTCAGTCTCCCCCAAAAGCACTAGCAGCTTTTCTGCTGGAAGTTGTGTCCCCTCAGGTTACGGTGTGGCATGAGCCTAAATTGCCTGCCTGGGGACAGGCACCGGACCCAGGAGAGGATGCTGCCACCAAAAACCACCATGGCCAGAACGAGGCACCCGTAACACCAGCGGGGTGCGGGTGGGGTGGTGCGTGGCCGTGCCCGGGGCACAGTGGGCAGCTCACCCCTTGCCTGGGAGCACAGGGCCCCCTCCTCCCACTGGCCTCCCCACCACTGCAGGGACCCCCCCGGGGGAGGCATTACATGAGGGACTCGCTGGCACGGGCATAATTGCTGAGATAACTGCTGATTGTGGAGTTTGCAAACAAAAAATAGAGTGGCCGGGGGTCAGTCGTAATTGGTAAATATTTGTCTATCTAATCAAAAGGCCTTTTAATTAACAATTTTCTTCTTGCAACTGGTTTAATTTTTATAAGAACTTGTGCAGGAAGTCAATTAGACCCAACAGATGGCGAAGAACATCCCGGCATCAGCACATCCTGCCATCTGCCACCTCTGGAAATGCCAGCCCCACCAAAGCCTCATGCCCCATGGAAGCCACCCCTGGGACAGTACAGCTCTGACCCTTTGCCCCCCATGGACCACAGGCAGGTGGGATTCTCTCAACAGGAGTCATGCACAGCCAGTGCTGTTGCAGGTTCTGGGGCAAGTGGAGGGGGCTGGGACTGCCTGAGCCACACGCTGGGGCCTCTGGGGCTGCAGCTCTGCCCCAGATACTTTGCCTCTTTTTGCCTCTCCCTGGACAGCTCTTGAGCCCTGACCCAAGCAAGCAGCAGGCAAAAAGGTAACTCTGCCATGCCACAGGCTGGCTCCAGGCAGCATCAGCAGCTGGCACTGTTCAAGGAGGGCATGGCTTGTCCTGCTGACAGGCACTGCCCCAAAGCTGAAGACCACAGCACAGTGCCCCTGCCTGCTGCTGCCCGTGGGGCTGCCTGGCTGTCCCTGGACTGTCCCTGCCGGGCTGGGGCAAACCTGCCCAGCCCTTGGCAGAGAAATGCCTGCAGGGACACAGGGCACTGCCATTTGGGGACACAGGGCTCTGCCTTGGGGGGATACAGGGCTCTGCTGTGCGGGGACACAGGGCACACGCCGTGCAGGGACGCAGGACACACTCCATCTCACATCCCCCCTACCCTCCCCGCTGTCCTCCCTTCCACCTCAGCAGGAAGAGCTCCTCTCTGCAGGTGAGCTGGCAGCACTCGCACCTGCTGCTCTCCACAATCAGGAGATTGCTGTGCACAAGAGGCAGCTGACGCATCTCTTCCTCAATCAGCTGCTCTTCACGCCCAGCTCCGTGCCACTCGCTGTGCCACTCTCTGTGCCACTCGCTGCTGATTGCCCTTTGTCTCCTGCAAGGCCGCGCTCAGTGGCAGCGCAGACAGCAGGGCCAGGGTGCTCCCATGGCACTCCCGTGGTGTGGTTTTGCCCTCTGCTCCCCGTGAACCCACAGCTCCCAGCAGGGGAAGATGCTGGGACTCTCCCAGCTCCCAAGTGGGGCTTGAGGGGAGCCCCGGGGATGGGCTCTCTGCAGGGTGCTGGCTTTGGCCCCACGTGGATGCAGGACCCTGCTGCTCCTGCTTCCAGGAAGGTGTCTGAAGAACCTGCAGCCGGCTGGGTCTCCAGGTCTGTCTGGTGATCAACCATGGGGCAAGCAGATGGTCCTGAAGCTGGCAGGGCAGGGAGAGATAAGGGTGAGCACAGGGCTGGTCTGGGAGCCGGGCAGAGCACCCGTGCCTCAGGGCTGGGCACAGGGCAGCCGCCCCGAGCATCGCTGCCCGGCCACGCCACTGGAACATCTCCAAAGCATCAGGGAGCCAAGCACCTAAATCTTTCCTGCCAGGCCCTCCGGAGATGTCCCCCCTTTATTCACAACTGCTTTTTAATTGCCTTTTGTCAATTACAGCGAGATGGATCGGGTTCCTCGGGGAGGCAGCAATTAGCGCGGGGATGAATGCCGAGGCAACCAAGCTCCCTCTGCACGCAGCAGTGGTGATTTGTAAACCTGTCACCCAGACACCGAGCTCCGCTCCCAGCCACAGCGGCCGCACGGCCTCACGGCAGCGGGAGCACCATCGCACCTGCCCCCGGAGCGACAGGACCCGGGCACCCGCCCCAGCCGTGTCCCCTCGGTGCGGCTCCGGGGAGGGGGTGTCCGGCCGGTGTCCAGGCGGGGTGTGCCCCGCCGATGGATATTGAGGCGCGTGACGGGGACACGATGCCAGGGCCGACGGGAGCTGCTCTGGACAGGCTGGGTGGCAGGAGACCCCTGGACGGGGCACCACCCCCGCCAGAAAGAATTAACACCTACAGTTTCCAGCTGGCTGTGGCCAGCCTCCTAATTAGGTGTGGTGACAATGGCAATTAGTCATCCAGGTTCCCCAGTACGGTGCCTGCGACGTGCAGGGAGCTCTGACCAGGTCTCTGCTTTCCACACTGCGACTCCAGGTGTCCTCCCCATGGCTCAGCCTGCACGGACACACTGCCTGCTGCTGCACAGCCACCACAGCTGACTGTCCTTGAGCTCAGGATGCTCTCATTCATCCCAAATTCATCCAAAATTCATCCCTCCAGACAACCTGGTCGGTCATGGGACAACTTAGGCAGAGCTTGTCTTGGCTGCATCCAGAGGTTCAGACTGACAGGGGCTTGTTCTCCCTCACACACATCCCTTCCTGGCACTCACTGATGTCTCTCACCATCCTGGTCCCAGTTCTGCAGGGCTTTGGGGACCAAGGACATTTGGCCATCAGCCCATTCCAGGGCTGCAGCAGCCACTGCCTGCTCTCCCTGAATTCACCCAACCCTCCCTCTCTGCTTCATGGCCTTTGTCTAATTCCCTACGCCCCTTTCCTATTTTTCTTCTTGACAGAAGCAGCAGGCTCATGCATCCAGAGACTCCACAGCCCTTTCTTGTAGCTATAGATTAAATTTCCCAGCTCAGTGTCTGCTGGCCTGTGGCTGAGTCACTGTGCACAGGTGTCCTCCTGTCCCCAGGAGCAGCAGGCAGTCCTGGTGGTGCCAGAGCCTGGGGAGAGGATGCATACAGGGACACAGGGTGATCCCTGCCAGCTGAGACAAGCTGAGCTAAACTAAGCCAAGCACTGACAGCCTCCTGGGCCATGGCTGTGGGCAAAGAGAAGGGGTAAATCTTGTGTGGGCCCAGAAGCCAAACTCTGCCAAGCATTCCCCAGCTCCTGCTTCCCTCACTCCACTCTGTCCTTGACCCCGGGGAGGGTGCAGCATGTGGAGGGAGCCCGGCCGCTCTAATTAAACCATGTTTGCAAACTCCCATGGCAAGCATCACTAATTACAATTAGGGAGAGCAAATCTGCCTTCCCTGCCTCTTAGACACGTGAACAAGCTCCCTGCATGCTGACCAGGCTCGGAGGGCACTGAGGGCTGGCACATGGCACAGCTCAGCCTCCCCTGGGCTGGGTACATCCCTGGAACAGCCCCCATGGGGCAATGGCACCATTGGAGCCCTTGGGCTGGGGTGCCAGGCTGGGGGCAGAGTGCCAACCCCTGCACCCAGGCATGGCGTGACTGCACCCCTCTCCCTCAGCACGCACTCTTCATGCTTGAACCATTGGCCTAACGATTTCAGGTTTTTCCCCATTTTCCTGTATTATTATTTGTCGTTGTTCCTGTTGCAGTTCAGTGACCATGAATTATTGAACGTCTGCTTGCTCAGTAACTCTTTACTTCCACCTCGGCACACTGCTGCCATGCCGCCTGCGTGGGACAGCCGCCAGCTCCTGCCCCCAGCCCCTCCTGCTGCCGTGGGACCCCTCGCCGCGCTCGGCACATGGCAGGGCCCCACACACTGCCAGGGCTGCGGGCGAGGGGCCACACAGGCTCTGGGTTCACCAAAGACCCTTTCTCTGGCTCCACTACATCAGTGCAAGGGGTCTCAGCCATGGGACCCCTGGCTGGGACATGGGATGCACTGGGATGTACTGGGGTGCACTGGGGGGCTTTGCAGTGAGTGCTCTTGGGGCAGCACTCACAGGCATGAGGGGATTTGCCCGGCACCCATCCCTGCTGTCAGGAACTCTGTGCCCATCCTTGGGCAGGGACATGTTGGTGATAATTGTGCTGGCCTGGTGGTGATGGCAGGACAGGGGTTGGACCTGCAGCTGACCCATGGTGTTTGCAGGAGTGAGGAGGTTTCTGGTGGGTGACAGTGCCTGGCCGGACCACCAAGGCACAGGGAAGGCTCAGGCAGAGCCTTCTGATGCTCCAGAGCTGCTCTGGGCAATGGCAGAAGCATCGGGGATGAGCAAGAGAGGTTCATGTCAGAGCCCAACCCAGCCTGGGATGGGAGGACGAGGCTTTCCCAGGACTGCGGAACATGTCCCTCCTCTGTGTCACATTCAGGTTGCATTTGCCAGGGACAGAGAGGAGTGCCGAGGTTTAACAGGCCTTGCAAGTGGCTCTGGGTGGGTGTGAGGACGCAGGTATGGTCTGTGCCAGAGGAAGCCAGTCCTGGCAGTGCTGGGGTAGCCAGGCTGGCTGTGGTAGGAGCTGCTGCCCTTGCAGAGCCATTGCTTTCCCTGAGCTGCTTTTTTACTTGGGGCAGAGTTGAGAAATCTCTGCTGGTATTGTGGGATTTCACAGACATGAAGGATAAAGTCTCTGAACTCCCACAGCTGCATTTTCTGAGCATTGCAACACTCCGATACCTCTGATACGCTATTAAGCACCTGGTGCTGGTGTGTCTTTGCAACTGTGTCCCCTAAATAAATCCCTTCCCCATGCTGAGCCATGCTAATGGCCTATTGTTAAATGGCCAGCCAGTGCACTGTAAGCTGAAGTCATTATTTTTTCCACTCATCACTGGGAAAAAAATCTCCCTCCAGCATCCGTCTTGTAGGATAAGACTGAAACTTGGAAGCTGCAAGCCCCTGTGCGGGGCACATGCCTCTTGCCCTGAAACATCAGATGGGGGCCACTCAGGCCCCTGCAGGGCTCCTCACAGGAAGCAGCGAGGGTTTGCCATTACTGAGCTGGATGAGGCACCTCTGTGGTGGGACAGAACGGCACCAGGGCTGGGGAGCAGCGTGGCAGAAGCTTCTCCGTCAGGGTGGGCTGGCAGCACCCACAGGGACCCTCAGACCCCTCAGGCTGTCCTGGACCTACCAGCCCTTTTGGCCTCCCTTGTTGTGAGCCTGGGCAATCGCTGCCTGGTTCTGGCCTGCCTGGACTGATGGTGAGGCCAGGCAGGGGACCTGGCCCTTGGCACATGTGTGTGCCTGGCACTGCCTCCCACCACGTCCCACCCCGGCTGCTCCCTGGCACCCGTGCCTGTCTCTGTCTGCTGCCATCTCGCATGTAAGTGGCTCCCTGGGAGACTTGCTCCATTTTTTTCCTTTAACCTTGAAATGCAATTTCCTCCCCCAAATATCCTTTTTCCTGTAAACAACATCTCTTTAGTGAGATTACAGCAGAAATCCCTGAGCTCCCAGGTCCCGGGTGCTTTATCACCTGGTGAGCCCCATCCGTCACGGCCACGCGTGGGTTCTCAGCACCCCGCCCTTGCCAACGGGTGATGGTCTTTTCATCATTTTTACAGATTTATTTTACAATAATTTAATTTCATCCTCAGCCCTGGGAAGACGAATTGGCCCCTGATGTGACTGGGGATTCAGAGCCAGTCTCATAAATTTGCCGCCTCTACACAAAGCTCTATTTGGAGTCCCCGATGTAGCCGTGAGCGAGAGTCCTTAAACAACAGGGGACGGGCTGTAAATCCCATACGTGGCAGAGGGATGTCGTGGTGCCAGTGCTACTCCCTGAGCCTCAGCCTGACTTGGTGGCTCTGGGTGGCCACAGGGACAGCAAAGGGCACGGGGCTGGGAAGGGGGCAGACAGGGCTTTGCAGGCTGCCCCAGCATGTCCTATGTGGCACTAGGTGCTGCCAGTGCTGCACTGCCAGGATGCCATCTGCCCACATGGGCACCGCTGCGCAGGTGCCCTGGAGTGGCGAGTGCCCAGGACCCATCTCTGCCAGCACGTGCCTCACTTCCTGACTCACTGGAACCAGTGTTGTGCCGGTGCTGTGCCGGGCACAGGCGTCAGGGTGGTGCCGCCAGCCCTGCCACCAAGCTCTGCACATTCCTGCACATCTGTGCTTGACACATCTGGGACTTGCTGTGCTTTTGCTGCGAGAGGCTTGCCAATGTAATTAAACTCGAGTGACTCCCCTGCCCCCAGGCACAGCCCCTCATTTCCCTTTGATTTATTATGTCTTCTTAATTTATTTAAATGAGCCTCGGTGTTTGCACAGGCTCGGAGGGGGCTGGCTGGAGCTCTAATTGCCGCAGCGAAGGGAAGGCGGCTGGAGGGCTCCAGGGGATCTCTGCAGGGGTGTGTGCTGTGGGGTAGGGGGCTGAGGCCAGACCTCCAGCTGAGCTCCAGGCATGGGAAGTGGCTTTGGAGCAAAGCTTCCCGCACATGTGGTGGTAGTTTGGCCCTTAGTGCTGGGCTGTGCCAGTGCCTGGGGATCTGCCTCAGTGGGGCTCTGTAGGAAAGGCTGAGCTTCTTTTGGAGCTGGCATGGGGGCATCTCCCTGGGGCATTGCAGGGCAGTGTCTGCCCGGGCTCTGAGCTGGCAAAGGCAGGGGATGGAGAAGCCTAGCAGGGAACCTCTGCTCAGCCACGCACCCGAAGTGTACAGGGGCTGATGCCGCCGGATCTCACTGTAGCTCCCTCCTGGCCAGGTGGGAGAGGTGTGTGGGACTGCGGGGGAGCCCATGGCACAGCTCCTAGGGGTCAGTCTGTGCTTGGGGCCAACAGAGCTTTCTGTCACTCCCTCCATCCATTCCTCCTGCTTCCTCATGGCCCTACTCCCCCAGCTCAGAGTGAGCAGACAGCATGTCTCCTGCCTGCCCATGCCTCCTGCCTGCCCCGTGCCTGCCCTGTGCCTGCCCCATGCCTGTGTGGCCTCATGCCCGGCTGGGCTGCACGCCGCCAGCCCTGCTTGTGTTTGCACAGCTGATTGTTCCCTGCTCAGCGTACTGCCTTGCACTTGTCCCTGTTGAATTTCATCCTATTTTTTCCAGTCCATTTCTCCAATTTGTCAAGATCATTTTGAATTCTAATCCTGTCCTCCAAGATACTTGTAGTCCCTCCCAGCTTCGTGTCATCTGCAAATTTAATAAGCACTTTCTCTATTCCATCATCCAGGTCCTTAATGAAAACATTGAGCAAACCAGAACCAGGGCAAGCCCTTCGCCATCCAAGCAGCCCGACACGTGCTGTGCTCACCATGCTCTGCCCAAATGTGATGGGAAAGGGTACCAGAGCTTTGCCATGTTCGCTGTGCCTCACTGCACCCCCAGCTCTCATGGTACCTCTCTGCTTTGCTGCCCTGGAGCAGTGCTGGCACCATGGTGTGCTGCTGATATCAGGGGCACTAGTGCTGAGGTGAGGCTGGGAGGGGACAGGGCTCAACTCCAGGACAGCTCCAGCTTGAGCTGTCACTGGCTGGCACAGCGCAAAGGCCTGGGGGCAGCTCCCATGTGCTGAACACTGTGGGGCCATGCCCCACAAGCCCCTGCTGTGGGACATGCCAGAGGCACAAGGAGGGCATGTGGAGCAGTGGTGGGACACAGTTCTGGTGGTGGTTGGTGCATCCCAAGCTGGGGTGTGCGGCAGTGACCACGGCTACAAGTGGGGTGCCAAGGCAAGCAGGCATCCAGCAGTGGGAGGGCAAGAAGCCCTTCACCCCCAGTGGTCAGGGCGGGCACAGGGGCAGCAGCCCCTGATGGGGCTGGCCTCCCCCCTCACAGCTGCCCACCTCCTTTTCCAATGGGTGAGGCTCTGCCCAGCCCCACTATCTCCCCATTCTGAGGCTGCTCCCTTGGGGCTGGGACTGCTCCTGGGGCTGTACAGCAGGGATCTGGAACCAGCCCCAACCTGGAGCCATCTCGTGTGCCACCTCTGGCCACAGCCATCTCTTTTCTTTAATTGATTGTAGAAAGCAATTTACAAAACACAAACTTCTGCTTGAGCCAAGCCCTGCGTGTCCAGGCAAAGCCTAATTTCACAGTAAAATTTCAAGTGCAATGAATGGCTTTTCCCAGCACCAGTCCATGTGAAAGCCAAGAGCTTTACAGTCCACATAGGCTGTGCTGAGCAGCCCAGAAATGGCTTTGCACTGCCCTGCAGAGCACGCAGCTCACTGGGCTGGCTGTCACAATAGCCATGGCAGCTCTGCCAGCACAGCTTCTGGGCTGGTGCTGCCTGGGTTGGCATGGCTGTGTGGGACCACCATGGCTGCAGCCCAGTCTGCAAAGAGCCACAAGCCCCAGCCCTCCATGCAGCCAGCTGGATGATGCAGGGATCCTGCATGGTCCGTGTGGCCATCAGGGAGGTGTCCCAGCAGGGCTGGCCAGAGCTGCAATGATGGGGGCTCTGCTGAGATATGGTGCTCCTGGCTCTGGCTCCTTTCATGTCAAAGTCATAATTTCATGGTCAGGGTGTAGGAGGTTTGTACACACAGATGCATTAATTCCGCATTTAGTGATACAGGAATAATTGGTGTCACATCAATTAGATCGGTTCTTGGATACTGCAGTGATAAGTGCTGTGCAAAGGCCTCTGGGCTGCAGGATGTGAGGAATTCCAGCAGCGAGTGAGCCTGGTGGGGCTGGCAGCAGCAGGCAGAGTGAGGCTGGCAGCGACATTGGGTGCTGACAGAGTGGTGGAGCGTCCAGCACTTTTGGCCTTTGCAGGAGAACAGCAAGGCCTCGGGCTCTCACGGTGGTCAGTGCCTGGAGCTGCTGTGCTGGGGGCTGCTGCACAGCCTGTGGGTGCAAGCCTGTGCTTGGGGAGGGGCTGGCAACTTGGCAAACCTCTGAGCCTAATGTCCCAGTCCCATCAAGGTGATCCTGTGTGTGAAGCCACTTGCTGGGCACCTTGTTCAGCATCATCAGCTGTATCCCTCATCCCTGTGGCACGGCTTTGCATGCGCGGTGGATTTGCTGGCTCGCTGCTGCCTGCCCCACCAGCTAATGGGATGAGGCTCAGGTGGGTCTGGGGCAGCGTGGAGACCCCCTGTGTTCACACTCCCACAGTACAGATGGGCGCCGTCAGTCCCATCCCTGCTGCAAACTGTAGGCAGAGGTAATTTGCAGATGACAAATATCCCTGACAGTAAATATTTTTCCCACCCTCATCTTTCTACAAGCAGATAAGGTGGCAGCACTGTAGCAATACGGTTGCTGGAGGGAGACAAACTCTGGCAGACTTAAAAGTCTATTGTGTCCCAGCAATTATTTATAGATAAAGAGAAGAAAGCCAATAAGAAGAGAATGGAGCTGCACAACTGCATTTGTTATGACGATGATGATGTTATCTCTCCCTCACACCCACACACGCACATCTCCAGTGCATGGAAACTCGCTGCTGGCAACAATCAAATCCCCAACCAGGACAAGGCAGGACAGACTGGAAGTTTTACCCTCTCCTCACTGACTTGTGCCCAGCCTGTTTTCCCCCAGTGAACCCACCACACAACTCCAGTGGCTTCTCTGGAATAGCACCTGCAGGGCCCCAGGGTGCCTCTCTTTTTGGCTGCAGGATGTGGAGACCATGTGGTCTTTGTCTCGGTAAACCAGCCCTTGTCGTGCTGGATGCCTTGTGGTGAGGGGGGTCCGGGGTTGCCTGCAGGGAGTATGGGACTGGCCAGGTCCTCACCAGCTCGTGCAGCAGGATCCCAGGGTGTGGGTGCTCCCCACTGATGGCAGGGTGCAGGGGGACTCTGTCAGCTTTCCCTGTTCTGCATGGCCAGGACCTCCACTCCCATCCCACACCACTACTGAGAACAGAAATGTGGGTGTTTGGAGGGATCTGGGATTAAAAGACGTGGCAGGCAAGAGTGATGGAGGTAACTGCAAATGAGTGCATTTCAGCAACCAGTGGAGCAGAGACACCCTGAGTGAGAAACATTGACTGCAGCTGGGAAGAGGTTGGGAAGCACCATGTTCTCCCTGTTCAGTGAGCACTGCAGGAGCCAGTGGAGGAGACCAGGGGCCTGGCAGGGCTGGACCCACAGAAGGGAAGAACAAGGAAGTTGAGGGCTCAAGACCTGAACTGCTACTGCGCCGGGCATCGGGGTCCCTGGGTGACCTGTCACATGTGCGACACGGGGGCCCTTGACCAGCCCATGTCTCCCCATGTTCCAGAGTGCTGCATGGCATTGCTTGGCTCCTGCTGGGGCAGAAGTCCTGCACCTCCCCAGTGCATGCACAGCCACTGCTCCCCCCCAGCACTGGGGGTGAAGGAGGGGTGTGGGCTCCTGCCAAGTGCTCAGCCCTGTCTCAGTGGGACCCCCACCCCGGGAAAGCCCCAGGGCGAGCTCTCCAGCTGGTGAGATATTGCCCAAGACAGCAACTCAGAACCCTTAACTGGACTGGAGAGTGGGATGATTTTTCATTGCTTCCTCATAATAAGAGGACAGGAGTAAGTGACTAGTACAGTCCGTTCACTCGGTAAAGATTTATACAATCACTTCATCCGGTAATTGGTATTCTGGGGAGAGAGAGCGAGCTGCAGCTCCAGCATCCGCCTCTATTTGTTTTATCTCTGTCTTTCTCTCTTTCTCTCCCCTTTTCAGAATGAGTAATTCTGTCCCTCACAATCCCATTTAAACAGAGCATTTGCAGAGTGAATAATTAGTTACATTCAATTAGGCCTCACACGCTCTCCCTTCTCACTTTGGGGGACAGACGCGCTAATGAGATGGTACATGTCTGACACGCGGGAGTGGGCACTGAACATGCTGCGTGCCAGCAGGGAAGGGTCAGCCCTGGGGGAAGTGGGGACGTGGCCCCAGAGAGATCAGCCTGCCATCTTGGGGAGACAGTCCTTTGGAAACCATCTGGGGCTAAAGGTTTAATGTTTGGGGCCAAAGACTTTGCGTCTGTGGCCCACATTAACACCAGCCTTCTCCTTCAGCAGGAGTGGGATCACATCTGTCCCCAGAACTGGGTGTTCTCTGGGCTGGTGCCAAGGGAATGCTGCCCAGCCTGGGACCATCCCACCGGCACTGCTGGGAGTGCCAAGCCGTGAGAGGAGGGAAAGCTGCTGCCATGTTTTTATCTCCCTTATTAAACCTAACATTATGTTTTAAGAGGAGCCTTAAATAATGTGCTACTGCCTGTGCAGGCAAAGTTGCTCCATGCTCCAGCTGCTCCTGCTCTGGGATTTATGGCCTTTCTCATGCCATGCTGCCTGTGTTCAGGTAGTGGTGGGTCACAGGCTGAGGCTGCTTGGAGTACCTAAAACCTGCAGTGGGCTCAGTGCCACTGCAGCCCCACACCAGTGCTTTGGAGCCCGTGGTGACTCCACTGCTACACCCCAGCACCCCGCAGTGCTGCCCTGAAGTGGGATGGACCCCACTCGTGCATTTTACTGCCAGAGCAGTGAGGCGCAGGGCATGGAGCTGCCTGCTGCAGGCAGCCCTGCCCACATCCTCCATCTCCTCTGGCGTGGGACACGGGGAGGGCACGGCTGTGCCGGGGGGCAGCTCCTGCTGTGGGGGCCAGTGAGGGCAGCCACAGGGGATGCACATGCACGGGAGTGGGCCCAGCCAGGGTGTGCTGGGGAGGGCCTGGGGCCACGGTGGGGGTCAGCACAGCTGGTAGCGGCTCTTTCCCTCCTCTGGTGGGAGCCTCTGCCTTGGGAAGCACCCGCCCACTCCCAAAGCATCCTTCCCGGAACGTCAGAGCTGAGAGCGCCGGTCCCGGGAGCGCCGGGGGCTCGGGGCTGCTCACGCACAGGGGCCAGATAATCAATCACGTTTAATCACAGCGTTTCGCCAGCGGTAGGTGGAGGGTGACGAAGCGCGGCCGCTCCCGCACGTACGGGTGGACGTGCGGGAGAGCCGCGGGAGGGGGCCCCGCGCTGGGCAACCCCGTGGGCAGAGCCCCCCGTGGGCAGAGCCCCCCGTGGGCAGAGCCCCCCGTGCCCACCCGGAGCCTACGCGGGACGGGGGCGGGCGGTGCCGGTCCCGCCCCGCGCAGCCCGCGCCGGTCCCGCAGCACCATCTCCCGGCCGCCGCACGCCGGTGTCTGCGCTCCGGCCCCGCCGCCGCCATCCCCGGCCCCTGTCCCAGAGCAGAGCCGTGGGCCCGCCGGTCCTGCTTTTGCTCGTCCCACGGAGCCCGGCAGTGCTGGGCGGCACTGGGGGCCGGGGCCGGGACAGGTTTCCCTGTCCCGGTGCCAGCACCCACCGGGCCCTGCTCCAGCACGGGCAGCGCTTCCACAGCGCCCCAGACAGGTGATTGAGCTCTGCCATGGTGGTCTCACACCAGGAGCCCCCTTTCCCAGCCCTCGCTTTTCCAGCACTCAGGGAGACCGGGCTCTGCGCTGGGGTCTTCCTGTCAGCAGTGACACTCTGCTGTGGCCAGGGGCTGCCGGGTTCAGTGTGCCGGGTTCTGCCAGGGGTCAGCAGGTGAGCAGCTGTGCTGGGCTCCATTGCAGCACCTGGGCAGGAAGCAGGATGGGGCTCTGTTCCATGTCCCCACACGGGCAGCCAAGCCTTGCTCCAGCAGGGCAGCCCTATGCAGGTGACCAGACTGGTGGTGGTATTCCAGTAGGGTGGTTGTGCCATGGTCCACTGCAGCATCACATCATTTGCAGGCAGGCCAGATGCCAGATTTCCTCCCCAGCTGGAGAGGGGACAGAGGAGATGGTGCTGTCTCCAGTCTGTGCTCCTGTCAGAGGCAGTGCCCTGTGCCTTCACAGCATCTCCTGCTCCGAGATGCGGCTCTCCTTGCCATCTTCCTGGGCCACAGGCTGGCCCCTGAGTAGGGTCTCCTGCACAGGCAAGACATTCTCATCCTGCTCCGTGGGCTGCTGGGTATCTGGGTTCTCTCCGGGCTCCCCAGCCTCTATCTGCACAGGGGCAGGGGTCAGGGGCAGGCAGCTACATCCCCCCACTCTGCACCCATGTCTTTCCACAGGTTCCTGCTACACTCCTGTGCAGGCCAGAGTATGGGTCCCTCCCAGATGCTCAGCACTTGCTAGCAGCACCGTCAGGTTGCCCCAGCCCTTGTCCTGCCCCAGCCAGGCAGCCTAGTTCAGCCCCCACCCCTCCTGCATTGCAAAGCCACAGCCCCTGCTCTGCTGCTGGCACATCCCCAGCTGTGCCCAGGAGGGATCCCAACCCTCCCACAACCCACCGCTAGAGGGGGCTCTGGGTAGACTCACCTCCTTCGGCACCCGTCGCCTGGAATCTGGATGGAAAGAGGGACAGAGAAGGCAATGTTCAGGGGGAACTGCTCCTGCCCTGCAGGGAGTTTCCCAGGGTCAGAGCCAGGGCTGGTGCTGCTGCACCAGAGGTCCTGCAGCTCATGTTATGCTTGCTGCTGCTGCCGGGCTGGGCAGGCTGGTGCTCACAGCAGGAACCAGAATGGACTCATGGGGCACCAGCACTGTCCCCCAAGAGCTGGCCCAGCTCGGGCTGCAGCAGTGCCAACACACCTGCTCCCAAAGACAGAGCAGGGTTCAGCAAACCCTGTCCTGGTGATGTCCCCAGAGGGGGTTCCCCGCTCTCAGCAGAGCTGCCGCTGTCCTCCCTGGCTCAGCCCCTCAGCCCTTTATGGCCCCTCTGGCCAAGGTTCTCCCTCCCATGGCCAAGGCAGCCCTTCACGTGCTTTAGCCCCTCACCTTTGTGGACCAGGCAGTAGATGCAGACACCCACGAGGCACGTGATGACTGCAGCCGTGATGGGGATCAGCACTGACAGCGAGGAGCGAGGAGTGCTCGACTCTGTGAGAGAAGACGGGGTCAGTGAGGTACCCACAGGACGCCCAGCATGACACAGAGTGCTCTGCTCCAGCCCCACAGGGCTCCCTCATGGAGACAGAGACAGGAAGGCATCACGCTGGCCACATACTCAGACTTTCCTCTCCCAAAAACACCATAGACCAGACCATCTCTTCTGAGTGCTGCAGGAGCTGGAGCCCTGGGGGGGTCTCTGCTTTGCACCAGGCACTTACCGCAGATCACATCTGAGGAGTTCGTCCCTTTCACCTTCACCAGCAGCCCTTTTTCCTCACAACTGCAGGGGAGAACAAGACCACGTAACCACAGCAATAACCCAAGTTCAGGGAATAGTCAGGGCTGGGCAGGCAGCCGAGCTGCCCCAAAACACATTGTGCTCTGAGCTTGCCGAGCTCCAGCAGGGCAAGCAGGGGGACCCCACTGACACAGCGTGATGGGGACAGCAGGTACATAGCAGGGTACCAACCCAGGGGCTTGGCCTGGAGTTCCTGAAACTGCTGAGGATGGGAACAAGTTTAGGGACAAGGCACAGGAGGGAGCAGACCTGCCCGGTCAGGGAAGCCGCCAGGGCTTAGGCACTGTAGTTATGACAGAAAAGCTCAGATAGGCTACAAGTGGCTCTGTGGGGAAGTAATTTCTGGGCACAGATAAAAGCAAAGTGAAATCCAATGGCTGGCAGCTGAAGCAAGACTAATTTAGCTTGGAAATAAGGCTCATGTTTCTACCAGGAACTGCAATTAACCCTCAAGCAGCTTTCTAAAGACAGGGATGACCTGCCAGTTCATGGCATCCTCAAAGCAAAACTCCCCATGGAGAGGGCTTGTGCTTTGGCTGATGACAGCCACAGAGAGCACTGGGAGGGAGAACCTAAACAGGGCATGGGGCATCCCCACAGATGGGGCATCCCCTGCTTCCAGCATGGATGACAACATGGACACCCTTGAAGGGACAAGCAGTCTGTGCACATACCGAGGGACAGACACAAGTGCCTGGATGTCTGCCTCGACCTCAGTCAGTGCTGCCCTGGACCTCACTGTACTCCTAGCCCTGTTCCTCTCACTCTGGCCCTATACCAGCCAGATGCTATGCCCGTCAGAGACCAGCCCGGCTGCCCAGTCCCCAAGACCACCAAGGAAACTGGCAGCAGAGGATGTGCTCGCTGGGGCTGGTGGAAGGATGTGTACTCAGACAATACCTTGTCCAGGGATAGCACGGCTCAGTTTTAGAAGAGACGTTGGAGAAGGTGCCTTCTGCACAGGGTTCACAGGGGGATGACATCCGGTCCATGGCCTTGGCTGAAGAGGAGCAGAGGTGGCAGGAAGGTCAGTAGGGGCTGTGGGTGGTGAGGGCCTGAGGGGGCAAGGGGCTGCAGAGGCCAGGTGTGCAGCATGCCCTGTGGCAACAGCACAGCTCTCCCAAAGCCCTGCCAGGGGGCACCATGCCGGGGGAGCCCTCATTCCCTGAGGTCAGTGCCAACAGGGCATCAGTTCTGTTGAGTGGGAACAGCTTGTCAGACTTACCTGCCACAAAGCCAGAGCCAAGCTGGCAAGGCTGGTTCTCCACACAAGTCTGGCAGCTGATGTCAGAGCAGTGCGTGCCGGCCCGGCACTGGCACACCGTGTTGTGTGTTGCATTTCCTTGCACCTTCACAACGAGGCCGGCATCTGGCAGAGGGACCATGGGCGAGGTGAGACACCGGGCAGGGAAGCCAGTCCCCACAGGCTGGGGCCAGTGGGCACAGGGAGCACTTACTGCTTTCACAGATGTCATGAGGAGCACAGTGCTTCTCCCTGGTCCAGCTCGGCTGATAGTGCCCGCTCTCACAGAGGGTACAGACAGACTCTTCTGTTTCACTGCACTCAGAGACCAGCTTTTCCCCTGCAATAGAGACTGGTGAGGAAGGGGCAACGGGTCTTTCCCTCTCTCCAGACAGTACCTCTGCTAGCAAGACAGGGGAATGCTGGCAGCTGTGGATGCCAGGATTGCTGCAGCATTCTGCATGGTAGCCAGGCCTGAAGGAGCCAGCTCGCCTGATGACTACAAACAGTGCAGGGGCCAGGTGGGGAGGGAGGGCTGTGGGGCCACTCCAGCACTCCAGGGACTGGGAGATGACCTGACAGTGACAGCAGGAGCTGGCAAACACCATCACAATATGCTAGTGCCAGTGGCAGCACTCTCCCTGCAAAACTGCCTTCGCCATGGGGTCCTGCACCTGCAAGAGCACAGTCAGTCTCAAGAGAGTTGTGGCACATTTGGTGAGGTCCAGGGGGTCTCCCAGAGCACCCACGAGGTCCCATTTGCTCTATCACTGAGATGACACAGGGAGGTGAAGCTGTCAGCATTGCTGGCAATGAGGTGGAGGGGCTCCATCATACCGAGCAGAGCTTGCCCCACTGTGGCCAGGCAGTAGGTCCTGGCACAGCCCAGCTGCAAGGTCCCCCAGGAAAGGGTTTCCATACCTGGCCGACACCGGTTGCAGCATCTGTCCTTGTATAGATACTGCTTATCAAAGCATGTTAAGGCATCACCAGGCTCCCAGCACTGAAAGAAAGAAGACCTGTGAATTCATATCCAACACTCCCGCATCACCGCACTTCCACAGACGCATGCTAACCTGCACCCTGAGGTGAGGGCTTCCTCACACCGCTCTTCCCACACCTCCACTAACCACAGACCACAGCAGCCACCCACGCTGCCTGATGCCATCAGTGTTGTCTTTGAAGTGGGGTGGCAGTGATTCCGGTAGAGTTGCTCCACATTTCCCTGTATTTCCTACCATAACGTGATTGCACATCACCCTGTGCCCCTGCCAACAGTACTGCAGCCTCACACAGAGCGAGCAGCGTTCACCAAGCTTTCACGCCCAGAGCTCTGGCAGCCCCTTCCCAAGGCTGACACACCGTCCCTGAGGGACAGGAAAGTCCCAGTCAACCGCATCAGCCATGCAAATTTTGCCAGAGCTTGCCCTTGCTCCTCCTGGCAGGAGACTACCTGCAGAGGGAAGGGTAAAAAGGAGGCAGGGAACGAGCTCTCGGGCCAGACAGGGTGCAGAAGGGCACCCGGAGCACCGTTCCTCTCACAGAGCCACCCCCTCGCTGCCCATCCCCAGTAGCCCGGCAGGTCCCGGCAGATCCGCCTGAGCCTGGCCATCCTGGAGAGCGGGACGGGGGCTCCGGCAGACAGCGGGGGAGAGAGGGCCGGGACGAGGGTGCCATGGACGAGCACCCAGCACGGCCGGGCGCTGCCCACCCCCGTGGGCACCTCGAGCAGCCCCGGCTCGGGGACAGCGATGAGGCCGCGGGGCCGTCCCAGCCATCACACCCGCCCACATGGAACCGAGAAGTGAAAGAGGTGCTGGAACCGGCTGCCGACACCCGCCCGACTGGGGGTCCCGGCCGAGGGCCCTGGGGCTCGCCGCTGCCTGTCCCTGCCCGTGGGGACCCCCGGGCCAGCGCAGGGCGGGGCTGGGCTGCCGGGCCCGCGCCATCGGAGGAAAGCGAAAGCGCGTGGGTAGAAGACTTGGAGAGGATACCGGGCAGTCCAGAGAGCTCCTCCGGCCTGGCTGGGTCCCGGGAGATCGGACCGACGGACCCGACCCGGCAGCGCCGCCGAGTCCCGCCAACGCCGCCCGCGCACAGCCCCGGGACTCCCCGGAGGGGGGCGGCTGAACCGACAGGAGGGGCCGGAGCGTCCGGACCGTGCCCCCTTCCCGGAAAGCCCGGCGGGACACAGACACAGGGATGGAGGGATCCCCTCAGCCTCTGCCCCTGTCCCGCTCCCGATCCGTGCCCCGATCCCGGCCCCACTCACGTCCAGCAGCGCCGCGCAGAGCAGTCCCAAAAGCCCCAGCCGGTTCATGGCGCTGCGCCCTGGCCGCCGCCGCCGCCCTCCTAAGAACGCCTCGGTCCGTTCCCGCCCAGGAAGGGGCGTTGGGCCGCCCGCCCCGGGGCTTCCCCGCTGGCCCCGGCTGGGGACAGCTCCCCGCCGGCCCCCCTGAGCTCCGCGCTGCCCGCCCGGCCTGTGGGCAGGCGCTGCCCCAGCCGGGACCCCCGGCCCGGAGTAAGGGCCACAGGCAGGAGCAGGGGCAGGGGTCGGCCGCGGTCCGCGGGGAGGGGAGCGCCAGTGCAGCCCCCCGGCAGGAGCTCCAGGTTTCACTTCTTCTTTCCAACAGCAGCTCAGAGAGGGTTTTTTTATTTAGCCTTTAAGAGCCCCTGAGCTGTCGCCCTGAAGAGCCCCCACGGCAGTGGCCATTGAGAGCCCCTCTGGCTTCAGCCCTGGAGAGCCCCCACAGCCGCCACGAGCCCTGGCCTCTGCGGAGTGTCCCCACAAACACGTCAGCCTTGAAAGGGGAAGAGGCAACAGTGCTGAGGCCTGGCTGTACCTCCTTCTCAGTTCCCCAGAGGGATTCCCAGCAACCCTCCACGGAATTTCCAGGATCCTTGCCCGCTCCGGAGACATTCCCTGGACTCCCCTTGGCACTGCGGTGGCTGGGCAACGAACAGTAGCTCCTCAGCGCCCCTCGGTGCCCCGGTCACTTATGGCACCGCCGCCCCGTCCCTCGCGGCCACACTGTGCCCACACTGCCGCGATGCCTGAGAGGACACACCCAGCAGCCGCCTCCACGGTCACGGCCACGGCCTCGGGCCCAGCCGGAAGCTGGTGGCCACAATCGGCCATCGCCAGGTCACAGCTGCTCCCGGGGAGAAGGGCAGCGTGCTCCCCGCGGGCAGCGAGAAGTGGGAACCCAGTGCTCTGGATTCCCCAGCCCAATGTCACTTCCCAGAACTGACTCACTCCGGAGCACGAAGGGTCCCTGGGGAATCTCGAGGGCACAGGGGGCGACCGCGGCGGGAAGGGGATTTCTGGGCCCGACTCCCGGGGGCCTGGCCTGGGAAATCCCCGCAGCGCAGCGCCGGGCACTGCCTGAGCGGGGTCTCCTGTGGCCACGGGCTGTGAGCGCCCCTTGCTCCCGGTCCCGGGCGGCAGGGGGCCCGGTGCTCCCGGTCGGCAGGAGCTGCTCAGGCAGAAGCCCCTACGAGAGCCCCCGGTCCCGCTACTCGCACAGCGGGGCAGCGTAGCGGGGCAGCTGCTGCTCGGGGCGGCGCCGGGGCTTGGGAGCGCAGCACGGGGACATCGCCCTTTGAACGGGGCAGGGGCACTCCGGTCCTGGCCCTGGCCCCGGGTCCGGTCTGATCCCGATCCCGGTACTGATCCAAACTCCGGTTCCCGTCCCGGTCTGATCCCAATCGCTGCCCCGGTCTGGGTCCCTGTCCCGATCTGATCACGACCCCGGTCCCGGTCTGATCCATACCCCTACCCCGGTCCCAGTCTGATCTCGACCCCGATTCCGGCCCCTGTCCCGATCTGATCGCCACCCCGATCCCGATCCTGACCCCCGTCTGGTCCCGGTCTGATCTGGACTCCGACTTCGGTCCCAACAGCGGTCTGATGCCGATCCCGACCCCGATCCCGCTCTGATCCCGATCCCTGTCCCTGTCACAGTCTGATGCCGATCCCGACCCCGATCCCGCCCTCATCCCGATCCCG